>BLSH010444206.1:203841-280667 GCA_018402905.1 Glandirana rugosa
GTGATGTAACCCGTTATATCAAATTTCTCGTACTTAGATAAATTGACGAAAAGAAAATAATGATGATAACATATGAAATCGCAATCCTACTATGGACCCTTGTCCTGATTTTATCTCCTACACATATGGTTTTGTTGTCTTTCCAGCCTAATAAAATCCTAATACAAGAGGCTTTCCAGCGCAGGCTAAAAGTCCAATCCATATTTCAGAATACATATAGAAAATAGAATTATTAAAAAAAACTCATGCTATTTTAATCCAATAGAGACAAGTCATCTTATGTTCATGTAAGTGTGCTCAGTGCAGGATTTATTCGGTCATGTAATTCTAGCCAACTACACATATCAGTTGTATAGCAGGTATCATCCTAACGCTAAAGTATACAATAGTAGTAATAAAAGAAAAGCAGTTAAATAGATTCATGCTCTTTAAACTATATTGCCCAATGTAGTGCTATTTGGTCTTAAAGATGTTTAAAAAAATGTAATGTATAATGTTTAATGTATTTAAAGTCAGTGGACACAGCCTATGTGCTGAGAGATTCTCATTTTTATCCTGGTATTCATGATGTACAGCTGCATATACCTCTAAGTAAACCCCTATGGAGGCTGACTGTATTATTGTCTGTATCTGACCCTACGAAAATATAAGCAAGGCTTGACCAGGACAATGGAGCTTGACTAGCACACCCCAACAACCTGATATAACCAAACTTACCAACATTTATTGTGTTACAGTTTAACAAATCTGAGGCCACAGCAGCCTTAGGGTTCAAGCAGAGTTATAGGCATGTTTTATACCTAGCATACATTTCCCAGCACTTCCCTGTGCCTGGATACAGCCTGTACAAATGAAATGTTGTACAAGGCCACACTCTTATAAACACTGATGCTTCTTTCTAACATACAATATACTGAGCCCTTTCCCACTATATCAAGCGCCTATGGATAAAGTAAAAAAATGATCCAAAACATATAACAATCAGTGCAGTAAATATTGGCTGAAAATAGGTCAATGATGAGCCAATATCACAAATACATTTGATTAGAAAGCAGCTGCTCTAAATGACACCCACCAATAGTAAGTAATCTTAACCATATATTAAACATTAAAAGCAGCACTACACCTGCACATGTTTACGTTGCAAGTAAAATACAGTTATTTGAATATCATTATAACTAAAAAAAAGTCCAAACAAAACAGTCTTTCAGCATATCTCAACACTACGGTGAATCTGTGCCAGTCCAACATGCAATCAATTCCGTAATTATGAAGGAAAGCTGCCACCAACACCTCCACAAGTAAAAACCGCTCCCTCTGGACTAAACTCTTACCAGATCGTATATAATCACAAGCATATACGGAAGGTCTTAGTCGGGCGATCACTCCATGGGTAGGGCAGATCATATATATATTCACAGACATAAACCTGGGATCAGACAAGTCCTGTCTGAGAGAGCTAAAAAGTTCTTATTTCCTTCCGGGTTGAGTCAATTTGCGTGTCACCTGCCCTCCAGATCACTAAACAGCCTGATCCGTGGAGAGATTATCTTATTTCTGATCTTCCGTTTATGCCTGTGAATATATATGATCTGCCTGACCCGTGGAGTGATTGCCCGACTAAGATCTTCCGTATATACTTGTGATTATATATGATTGGTAAGAGTTTACTCTAGAGGGAGCATTTTTCACTTGTGGAGGTGTTGGTGGCAGCTTTCCTTCTGTCAGGAACCATGAATCAGACTTTAATCCAGGAACCAGAAGGGAAGTCAAACAGGCAAAAGCCTTTAACAGGAAAACACAACAGAGATTATCCGGATATGTTTACCAAGGCCAAGGCATCTGAGATCTGATCCAAGCAGTTTATATAGCTAGCAGAGCTGGCTTAACAAGCAGGATATGGTCATCAGGTGAAATAGAGTGGAAGCTGAGACTGGCAATTAACCAACAGCTGTGCAGCCTACTCTGAGAAGGGAGGGCTTGAGCCCAGCTCTGACAGTAACCCCTTCTCAAAACCCCCCCCCCCCCTTGGGGGGCCACCAGGTTTGAGAGGAAAATGTCTATTGAAAGCACGGAGGAGGACAGGAGCATGTATGTCCAAGGATGAGACCAGAGAGCGCTCCTCCGGACCGTACCCTTTCCAATGAACCAAGTACTGTATGCGCCCATGGAACCTACAGGAGTCAATGATAGATTGTACTTCATTTAGTACGGTCAAAAAACAGCGATTGGTACGAAGCAGAACTCCTGCTGATGTGGGAATTCTTATACCAATATATAAAGAGTTAAACTAAATACTTTGTGCAAAACTGGTTAACATACATCAATATTTTTCAATAAGGTGCAATTGTGCAATAATACAAATTACCTAATTATCCACCATCCATTCATGTCCTTATTAGTATCACTTATATGTACAATTTCCCATAATAAAGTGCATAAAAAATGTCCAATATTTAAAAGTGATTTGCAGTGCTCAAAGTGCTCCAGTGCTGAATTAAATAATAATAAGTGTCCTCATTCACATATATCTTCGTTCACTTATATCTTCAAAGTGCACGTGTTCACACAATGTGCTTCAAACTCCTGTGGAGGGTTTTTAATGGTAAAGCTCCGCACTTACCAGACCCTGTTGACTCCCACAATCGTACGATCTGGGAGTCAATCTGCGCTTTCGGTCTCTCACCCAACCGTGGGCATGGCGTCCACTCGGCTAGGCTGCTTCTTTGGGGTTACACCAATCTTATTCCATGTATAATGTAGAGAAGAAAAAGGAAAGAACTCATTGCGCGTCTCCAATAGTGAGGTTTATTGGCCAACTCTGAAGACGCTGCGGAAGTGACGAAACACGTCAGTTGGAAAGCAGGTGACGTAGGGCCACGCTCCGTTGGTACGCAAGCCGCTACTGCAGAGCCGCAGATACCACGAGAGCCTTCTCACATTCAGTGTACTGGTATTTGTTTGGCCACGGTCGGGTGAGAGACCGAAAGCGCAGATTGACTCCCAGATCGTATGATTGTGGTAGTCAACAGGGTCTGGTAAGTGCGGAGCTTTACCATTAAAAACGCTCCACAGGAGTTTGAAGCATATTGTGTGAGCACGTGCACTTTGAAGATATAAGTGAACGAAGATATATGTGAATGAGGATACTTATTATTTAATTCAGCACTGGAGCACTTTGAGCACTGCAAATCACTTTTAAATATTGGACATTTTTTATGCACTTTATTATGGGAAATTGTACATATAAGTGATACTAATAAGGACATGAATGGATGGTGGATAATTAGGTAATTTGTATTATTGCACAATTGCACCTTATTGAAAAATATTGATGTATGTTAACCAGTTTTGCACAAAGTATTTAGTTTAACTCTTTATATTGGTATAAGAATTCCCACATCAGCAGGAGTTCTACTTCGTAGCAAGCGCTATTTTTTGACCGTACTAAATTTAACTTTTCACTAAGGGGAAACCTCAACAGCAGCTGCTAATCACACACCAAACTGTGGCGCGGGTATCCTTGTTATACAAAGATTGTACTTCATACTCCTCTTGGTTCTCAAATTGAACAGGATGAGGACGTGGTACCGAGGTGGTGAAGCGGTTGCATACCAAAGGTTTTAGTAAGGAGACATGGAATACATTACAAATTCACATATTAGAAGGCAGGTCTAAAGCGTAAGCCTCTGGGTTGATCTTGTGGAGAATATGGAAAGGCCCAATAAATCATGGGGCCAGCTTCAGTGAGGGAACACGGAGTCTGAGGTTGCGAGAAGACAGCCAGACCCTCTCCCCAACTTGGTAGGAAGGCACAGGTAGGCGCCTGCGGTCAGCATGGCGTCTACCTATCATTGGCACGTCGCAAGGATTCCTGGACCTATACCCAAGTGCAGGAATCCTCTGAGGAACAAATGAGTCAGGCAACATGTCTGGTTGGAAACCACAATTCGCCATAAACGGAGACAATCAGGAAGCGGTATTTACGGCACTATTCTGAGTAAACTCCACCCAAGGTAACAGGTCAGATCAGTTGTTATGGTGATCAGAAATATAGCAATGTAAAAACTGTTCCAAGGACTGGTTGGCTCATTCTGCGGCCCCATTTGACTGCAAGCGATATGCAGAAGAGGAGGAAAGTTGAATTTCCAACTGTGCACAAAAGGCTTGCCAAAACCTGGACACAAACTGGCTACCCCTGTCCCAAACAATCACCTTGGGAAGCCCATGTAAGCGAAAGATCTCTCAATCAGAAATGGATGCCAGTTCCTTGGGCGTGGGCAACTTCTTAAGTGGAATACAATGTGACATCTTTGAGAATCTGTGTCAGCAACTAGTGTGACCAGAGATGTGTGAACTGCAACAGAGAATGCCAGGCAGAAGTAGTGTAAAATAATATAATTTATTTAAAAGATGTGGATAAAGATGTAAACGCAGCTCCAACATAGCAACAGTGTAAAACAAGCCAAATAACAAAATAGTGATACACAAAGAACAACTGCCTAAACATATATATACAGTGGATAGGGAAATGCCAAACCTTAACCACTTCTGTTTAGGTGGACATCATATGACGTTGCTACCTTTGAGAAGTGATATCTGAATGGTGCCCGCGATTCTGAACATGATAAAAGTGGTCTTAGCGGCAGATTCGCTACAAGATCACTTTTATCAGCGGCGGGAGAGGTGCCCCCCCTCCCACCGCTTTCCGGTCATCTCCGCCTCTTACCGGACCCACCGGAAGCGGCAGAGATGATCCGATCTGTCCCCCCAGTGTCCGAGAGCCAAGTGAGCGCTCACTCGGCTCCATAGTACGGCAGGGCAGAAATGACGTCAGAAGTCACGTCTTAAAGGGCCCGTTTTTTTTTTTGGGCTGTCATGTTTTTGAAATTTTTCTTTTTTTTTTCATTTTAGTGTAAATATGAGATCTGAGGTCTTTTTGACCCCAGATCTCATATTTAAGAGGACCTGTCATGCTTTTTTCTATTACAAGGAATGTTTACATTTCTTGTAATAGGAATAAAAGTGATCTTTTTTTTTTAAAAAAAAGAACTGTAAAAATAAAAAGTAAAATAAATAATTAAAAAAAAATAAATTTAAAGCGCCCTGTCCTTGCGAGCTCGCACGCAGAAGCGAAAGCATACGTAAGTCCAGCCCACATATGAAAACGGTATTCAACCCACCCATGTGAGGTATCGCCGCAATCGTTAGAGCGAGAGCAACAATTCTAGCACTAGACCTCCTCTGTAGCTCAAAACTGCTAACCTGTAAAAATTTTTAAACATTGCCAATTGAGATTTTTAAGCTGCAAAGTTTGTCGCCATTCCGCGAGCGGGCGCAATTTTGAAGCATGGCATGTTGGGTATCATTTTACTCGGCGTAACATTATCTTTCACAATATGGAAAAAATTGTCCTAACTTTACTGTTTTCTTATTTTTTAACTAAAAAAAAAATGAATTTATTCAAAAAAAAGCACGCTTGGAAGACCGCTGCACAAATACGGTGTGACATAAAATTTTGCAATGACTGCCATTTTATTCTCTAGGGTGTTAGAAAAAAATATATATAATGTTTGTGGGATCTAAGTAATTTTATAGCAAAAATTAATGATTTTAACTTTTAAACACCGAACCCAAAAAACAGGCTCGGTACTGAGGTGGTTAAACATAGCCGAGCCAGGGTCATACACAGGAGATCAGTCAGAGGGAGCTGGGGGCAAGACAGGACAGGAACAGGGAACAGATGACGGAGAGAGCATATGGGAAGGGATCAGGCTGCAAGACAGGGGTCCAGGAACAAATACTTGATACAGGATACAGGATCACAGATCAGGGGCACATGGAGACCAAAACACCAAGGCAATCAGATTAGGACAAACAGGATTTAAACATACTTCCTGCAACGAGCATCAGGTGATGGCTAAGTGAGCCTCTGGCTATTGGGAGCCCATGGATCAGCGAGCCACAGTGCCACCAACTGGTGACTCTTTTCCTGAGAGTACCCCCACTCTAAGGAGTGGCCTCAGGACGCTCCAAAAAGCAATAGCTGAATCAATCCATAAAAAACAGTCTTCCGTTACCCATGTCCCAAGAAAAAGTTCAGTGTAGAATGAAGAAGTCCCGGGTTCCAAGCAAGATGCCTTACTGCCAAGATCCATCGATAAGCAAAGTGTCCCCCCACCCGGGTCAGGTAACTGGTTGGGTATCCCACTGTTGGGATCAAGCGACTGGCTGGGTGTCCTGCTGGCCAGATTCCCTAAGATGTACCACATTCGACACTTCAAGTCCCTCAAAACAGCAGATACCCCAACGTTGGGGTCCCACGAGTTATCTTCAAATTTTGCCCTGGGGTCATGTGACAATACCGGAATACAGACATTGAAAGTGTCTTGTCATAACTAAGTAGCTTGCCTGGTTTCCAGGACTTGCTCTGCAAATCAAAAGCCAACTAGGTCTTTCTGAGGCACTGGTTACCCGACCCAGGTCCCCCAGTACACCCAGATCTGTGGCAGTCACACCCAAACATTGGCAAGGCACAGATCATACTCTGTCATTCCCCAGGAGCTTACCATGACCAGGGCCATTAAAGGCAAATGCAGCTATCTGTTACCAAGGGTATGTCCAGACCACCAGGCTTGGGCTCCATAGGAGCCACACACTGCCAGAGGGACTCGTCAATTGAATCTTAGGCCAAGCAGGTAACACTGATAGTAACACCACAGGAGAAATGCTAGCACAGGCTTCCAGTATCCGTAGTTTCAGGTGCTGCACATGTCGTATCTTCACAGCATAGACAATTGCCTTCAGATGACCCCAAAGATAAAAGTCTAAGGGGGTCAGATCGGGAGACCTTGGGGGCCATTCAACTGGCCCACGATGACCAATCCACTTTCCAGGAAACTGTTCATCTAGGAATGCTCGGACCTGACACCCATAATGTGGTGGTGCACCATCTTGCTGGAACTATGATGTCGGTGATAGGGAATTGCTGGCCATCAAGTCGGCTTTGGAGGAATGGCGGTACCTCCTGGAAGGAGAAGCTCACCCAGTATTGGTTTTTACTGACCATAAAAACCATAAAAGAACCATATTCTGTGAAGATACGAGATGTGCAGCACCTGAAACTACGGATACTGGAAGCCTGTGCTAGCATTTCTCCTGCGGTGTTGCTATCAGTGTGTGAAGAGTGGGAGAAGAGGGTTGCATTGACAATCCAACACAATGGGAAGCACATTGAACACATTTTATAAGTGGTCAGAAACTTGTAAATAGCTCATGAAAGAATAAAGTTACGTTAAAACCAAGCACACCATTGTTTTTCTTGTGAAATTCCCAACAAACCCTCTTCCTATTGAAAAACAAAAGTTGGATTCAAAATGGCCGCCATGGACACCACCCATCTTGAAAAGGTTCCCCCCTCAAATATACTAATGTGCCACAAACAGGAAGTTAATATCACCAACCATTCCCATTTTATTAAGGTGTATCCATATAAATGGCCCACCCTGTATAAGTGGTCCATATAGTGAACTTGGTGTTGAGTTATTTACTTTAAGGTCTTTAAGAGATTTCATCTACAAATATGGAAAGGTTGTGAAAATGTGGAAAGAGCTGTGAAAATGTGGAATAGACTCCCTCCAGAGGTGGTTTTGGCCAGCCTGGTTAATTGCTTTAAGAAAGGCCTGGATTCTTTCCTTAATGTAAATAATATAACTGGGTACTAACATTTTTAGGTAAAGTTGTTCCAGGGTGTATCCAATTGCCTCTCGGGCAATTAGGAAGGAAATTGTTCCCCCATTATAGCTAATTGGATCATGCTTTACTGGGGTTTTTTGCCTTCCTCTGGATCAACTGTGGGTGAAGGATTGTATATGGGATTGTTTGGTTATGTATAATTTTTTTTTTTTTTTTAGTTGAACTAGATGGACTTGTGTCTTTTTTCAACCTGACTAACTATGTAACTATGTATGTAAGCTGGGAAGTGGGCAGAGGCTCATCAAGCTGGGCAATGGGCAGAGGCTCATCAAGCTGGGCAGTGGGCACCTGGTCATCAGACTGGACAACGGGCACTGGATCATCAAACTGGACATCGGGCACTGGATCATCACACTGGACAGCAGGCACCGGATCATCAGACTGGACAGCGGGCACCGGATCATCAGACTGGGCAGCGGGCACTGGAACATCAGGCTGGACAGTGGACACTGGAACATCAGGCGGGCAGAGGCACATCAAGCTAGGAAGCGGACAGAGGCTCATCAAACTGGGCAGTGGGCAGATGCTCATCAAGCTGGGCAGTGGGCACCGGGTCATCAGACTGGACAGCGGGCACCGGATCATCAAACTGGACAGCGGGCACTGGATCATCAGACTGGACAGTGGGCACCAGATCATCAGACTGGACAGAGGGCACCGGATCATCAGACTGGACAGCGGGCACTGAAACATTAGGCTGGACAGTGGGCACTGGAACATCAGGCTGGACAAAGGGGAACCGGATCAGACTGGACTGCGGGTACTGGATCATCAGGCTGGGCAGCGGGCACTGGAGCATCAGGCTGGACAGCGGGCACTGGAACATCAGACTGGACAGTGGGCACCAGATCAGTCTGGACAGCAGGCACCGGATCATCAGACTGGGCAGCAGGCACTGGAACATCAGGCTGGACAGTGAGCACCGGAACATCAGGCTGGACAGCAGGCACTGGAACAGCAGGTTGGACAGCAGGCACCGGAACAGCAGGCTGGACAGCGGGCACCAGAACAGCAGGCTGGATAGTGGGCACTGGAACAGCAAGCTGGACAGCCGGCATCGGAACAGCAGGCTGGACTGCGGGCACAGGATCAGCAGACTGGACAACGGGCACAGGATGAGCAACATAGGCAGCAGGCACAGGAACAGCAAGATGAACAGTGGGCACAGTAACAGCAGGATAGGCAGTAGGTACAGCATCAGTAGGCTGGGCAGCATGTTCGGGTCTGTCAGATGAAGGCCAAACCCCATTGGCAATCAGGTAGGTAGACTGGAGCAGATTGTCTGATGTGGAGGCAGGCTGGAACAGATCGGCTGGTGTGCAGGCAGGCTGGAACAGATTGGCTGGTGTAGAGACAGGCTGGAACAGATCAGCTGGTGTGGAGGCAGGCTGGAACAGATCAGTGGGTGTGGAGGCAGGCTGGAACATATCGGCTGGTGTGGAGGCAGGGTGGAACAGATTGGCTGGTGTGGAGGCAGGCTGGAACCGACCGGCAGGTGTGGAGGTAGGCTGTAGCAGATCGGCTGGTGTGGAGGCAGATTTGGATAGTGGCAGGATTGTGCAAGTTGGGAAAAACTTCCATTTCTTTTTTGGTATAGTCACCAAGGTTCTGCATGTGGACACTGGGCTGCGAGCAAGGGGTGCAGCTGATGGAAGCGAAAAGCTGAGGGATGGTGAAAAAGAGGGAGCAGTTGCTAAGGAAGATGTGGGGTTGCCGTAGGTAATGGAGAAGAGGTATTTGTCAATGGGTTAAAGGCAGGGTAGGTGCAGCAAGTGGAAACAGGGTACTGACACATAGTTGGTAGCAGGGAATACTGAGCTGCAACTGTGGCTGTTGTGGATGATGGAGAGAGAGATATTTGAGAAGGCAGGAGTCTAACAGCAGGAATGGGTTGGTGCAAGTTGACTGTGGCTGAATGCAACATATCTGACCAAGCCTGTAGTAATGGCTGAACAAAATCCAGTTTACATGCTGCCTGTCTGACAAGAGACTGCACTGCGTTAAGACACTCCACTAGCATATGATGAGAGCATGCTGAATAATACTCAGAGAAGTAACCTGGGTCATCCTCTAATAACCAAACCAGTGATTCTATTTGAGCCATACTGAAGGGGGGGGGGGAAGTCATTACTGCCTTTAGTATTACTTGACAAAGCCAACTTTGCACAGACCTGAATTAATGTCTGAACGTCACCACACAACACACTGCCCTGATCAATTAAGGTATGAGCTAGATGAATGCATTCTAACAGCTGATCACTGGACCACTCCTTCAGTATCTGGCGGCAATACGCTTTCTCCTCTGTCCCCATCAAGGAAAAGTATACAACCTCCTCTGGATGCATCTTGCCACAAATAACAGCAGAGCCAAATTGGCTTTCCTGTGCAGTCACTTCTGGTCAGGACTGGCCTTGGTGTTATGTCAGCAACTAGTGTGATCATAGGTGTGTGAACTGCAACAAAGAATGCCAGGCACCAGTAGTGTAAAATAATATAATTTATTTAAAAGATAAGTGGATAAAGATGTAAATGCACCTCCAACATAGCAACAGTGTAATACAAGCCAAATAACAAAATACACAAAGAACAACTGCCTAAACAAAGTATATACAGCAGATAGGGAAACGCCAAACCGTAAACATAGCCAAGCCAGGGTCATACACAGGAGATCAGTCAGATTGTGCTGGGGGCAAGACAGGGCAGGAACAGGGAACAGATAATGGAGAGAGCAGGTGGGAAGGGATAAGGCTGCAAGACAAGGGTCCAGGAACAGATACAGGATACAGGATCACAGGTCAGGGGCACATGGAAACCAAAACACCAAGGCAATCATATTAGGGCAGACAGGATTTAAATATCCTTCCTGCAACGAGTATCAGGTGATGACTAAGTGAGCTTCTGGCTGTTGGGAGACACCCGCTGGTGGAAACTGGAACAGGTGGGTCCAAGGCCGCTCTCCATTGGGTATGGATTGTAGAAGACCCACTGGAAGATGTCGTGGTGTTTAGTTCTGAGCACAAACGGAACAGGCAGCTATGAAGGCAGCTACATCAGCGTGGAGACTAGGCCCCCAGAACTGTTGGGAAATAGCCCAAATGAGTTGATTCTTCCCTGGGTGACCAGCAGCCTTGGGAAAATGGTAAGTTTGGAGCACAGCAGTATGGAGACTCTCAGAGACAAAGCAGCGGTCACAAGGTTTCCCAGGAGGAGTATGGCTCTGAGTAGCAAGGATCTTGTCACCCAAAGGAGAAGTGAGGCTGGTGCGAACCCTAGCCAGAATATGATCAGGAGGTATCACTGGAACAGGAACCGACTCCATCTTGGAAGTGGAGGAAAACTGTTGTGACAATGCATCGGCCCTTACATTCTTAGTACCTGGTAAGAATAAGACTATGTTATTGAAGCTTGACAAGAACAGAGCCCATCATGCCATCCTGGGGGAGAGGTGTTTAGCCTCAGACAAGAATGTGAGATTCTTGTGGTCAGTCAAAATGAGAAACAGAACAGTGGTACGCTCGAGGAGATACCTCCAATTTTTAAGGGCTAAAATGATCACTAACAACTCTCTGTCCCAAATCTCGTAATTGCATTCCGCAGGAGACATCTTCTTGGAAAAGTAGCCACAAGGCTACATAGTGCTCTCAGAGGTGGGACCTTGAGACAGAAGGGCACCAACTCCAGTCTCAGATGCATCAACCTCAAGGATGAAGGGTAACATTTGTTTCTACAGGATGTGCCAACAAAGGAGCAGAAACAAAGGCAGCCTTGAGACTTTCAAAGGCCTTAATGGACTCCGGAGACCAATTCTGTGGGTTTCCGTCCTTTCTGGTCATATCAGTCAGGGGTTTAACCAGAGACGAAGATCCGAATGAACTTCGGATAATAATTGGCAAAGCCAAAAAAACGTAGTGGACGTAAACGCATGGGTCGGGGCCACTGTAGAACTGCCGATAGCTTCTCTGGGTTCTTTGAAAAACCAGCAGTGGAAATGACATAACCCAGGAATTTAACCTGTTCACGATGGAACTCGCACTTCTCCAATTTACAATACAGGTTATTATCTCTCAGCCTCTGAAGCACATGGCAGACATCTGTGTGGCGGCTCTCTAGGGAATTGGAAAATATGAGGATATCGTCAAGATAAACCACCACACATAGCTGCAACAAATCTCGGAGGACATCGTTGATAAATTCCTGAAAAACTGCCGGAGCATTGCAAAGACCAAACGGCATTACAAGGTATTCGTGCCTGCCCTGGTATTAAACACAGTTTTCCATTCATCGCCCTCCTTAATCCTCACGAGATTGTATGCCCCCTCAGGTCAAGCTTCGTGAAAACCGTTGCTCCTTTGAGGCGGTCAAATAACTCCATAATCGGATAAGCATTCTTAATCGTGTAGCGATTGAGACCCCTATTATCGATACAAGGCCTCAGTTCACCACTCTTCTTTTTCACAAAGAGGAAGCCAGCATCAGCAGGAGATGAGGATTTGAAGATGAACCCTCGAGAAAGTGTGTTGGCAACATACTCCTCCATGGCTTTATCCTCCGAGACAGACAAAGGGTAAACCCGGCCATGAGAGGGTATGGCACCAGGTTGAAGGTCAATTGGGCAATCATACAACCGGTGTGGGGGCAAACTACCGGCTTGATTTTATTAAAGGTACACAAGACCTTAGCCACTTTCTGAAAACATGTTTTACTGCATTGTGGCAACCAGGAAAGGACCTCAGCACAAAGCCAATCAAAAGAGGGGTTATGCCTCTGTAACCAAGGGTAATCAATAACCACCGTAAAATGAGGAGAGGAATTGACTTGGAATTAGATTATCTCATGGTGAAGAGCCCCTACCGCCATGGTCAGTGGAGCAGTCTCATGAGTCACATGGGCAGGCTGTAGAGGTCTCCCATTAATAGCCTCAATGGCAAGTGGAGTGGCCTGAAGCTGCAGTGGAATTGAGTGCTTAGACACAAAGGCACTATCTATGTACAGGCCTGCAGCACAAGAATCAATTAGAGCCTGTATCTCGATGGACGACTCAGACCAAGAAAGGGTAACTGGAACCAGGGGCTTATCCTTACGGATGACTGGGGACGTAACAACGGCACCTATAGTTTGCCCCCTACAGGGCCTCAGGGGCAAGCGTCCCCCCGGACGGGTAGGACAAGACTTCAAAAAGTGACCTGCCTGGCCACAAAGGCACAATCTCTCCTTCCTCCTAAAGGCTCTCTCATCTGCAGAGGGACGTGTGAAGCCCAACTGCATGTGTTCGACCTCACTGGTAGGCTTGGAACCAGGAGGTATGGGAGGTGAGGGAGGCATGGGTGGGACTACAAAGCTCGGAGCCAAATGTACAGGAGGCTTCCGCAAGCAATCCTTAAAGGAGAGAATAGCAAACATGATCAACTTCTCCAGCTCAGTGGGTATGTCTTGGGCTGCTATCTCATCTTTGATGTTATCTGAGAGACCATTAGAAAAAGCAGCCATGAGAGCCTCATTGTTCCAAGCAATCTCTGCTGCCAGAGTACAGAATTCAATGGTGTAATCAGCAACAGTTCTGTACCCTGCTTGATGGACATGAGGCTTTTCGCAGCAGTAGTGGAGCATGCGGGAATGTCAAATACCATTTTAAAGTAGGCCACAAACTCTGGGTAACTCTGGTCAACGGGTTTTTGCGTCTCCCATAGTGAGCTTGCCCAGGCCGAAGCTCTGTCAGAAAGCAAAGAAATCACGAAGCGTACTTTGCTTCTGTCCGTGGGAAATGCCTGGGGCAGCATCTCTAAGTATATCCCAACCTGGTTGAGAAACCCTCTGCATTGAACTGGATTGCCCCCAAATCCCTGGGGAAGTGGAACGGAACCAGACATACCCCCTATAGAGGTAATATTTGAGGTGGGTGCCTGCACAGAGACTTGAGCATAAGCAGGAACGGCCTGCAACACAGGTTGTAGTGGAACAGCCACTGTAGGAGGAACCAGGTGAACAGTGCGATTCAGGAGCGTCTGTAACGCTATGGCAAACTGATCCATGCAGTGATTCTGCTCATCCAATCTGAAAATCTCATCCAATATTACCAGCAAGTGGATTGTCTGCATCTTCTGAATTCATGACTTTCGCTTACTGTCAGGAACCATGAATCAGACTGAGACAGAAGTGCATTAAAAATCACACTATTTAATAAAAATGGTAAAATAAAACAAACTGAGCAAACATAGTCAAAACATAGCCACGGTTCGGTAGCTAGAGCAGATGGTTGGAGCAAGCCAGTAAACAGGGATCCAGAGATCAGCATGGTCAAACAAACAGCATACAGGATCAGGAGCCAGAAGGGAAGTCAGCTGGGCAGAGTCTTTAATCCAGGAACCAGAAGGGAAGTCAAACAGGCAAAAGTCTTTAACAGGAAAACACAGCAGAGATTACCTGGATATGTTGACCAAGGCGAAGGCATCTGAGATCTGATCCAAGCAGTTTATATAGCTAGCAGAGCTGGCTTAACGAGCAGGATATGGTCATCAGGTGAGACTAAGTGGAACCTGAGACTGGCAATTAACCGACAGCTGAGCAGCCTACTCTGAGTAGGGAGGGCTGAGACTAGAACAATAAAACAAATGGAAGGCGCGCACACCTTGTGCATTACCAAAATTAATCTAATAAATTGAAAAAGCTAAAATTGATTACTCACAAAAGTCAATGGCAAAAAGCCATTAGAAGCAATGGGATAAAATCAACACAAGCGGATAAAAGCTGACGCGTTTTGGGGGGCGAACCCCCTTCTTCAGAGCTACACTGATCTGGCCTGCCAGACCGATCAATATATATAGAGAAAGGAAAAAGGCAGACAGGAACAATGTGAGCCAATTTCCTCAATTAGCAGTCATTAATTGTTAATTGACTAATTCACTTACCAATTAATTTGGGGTGGGTACACAGGGAAGAAAAAAAAATTAATAATAATATATAAATATTTAATAGTATGGTAAAATGCCTTTTAAAAAATTGCCAATTGCAAATAATCTCAGATCAAGATAAATGTAAATGTAAACATAGACATATAGACATAAAGGCAATTAACTCACCCCGGTGTGTCACTGAAACCAGCTCTGGGAGTAACTAGTGCCTGGAGACACAGGAAGTAAAGGATCCAGAGACGGCTCCACCTATCCATGCGGAAGGGGTGCGCTGACTCCTCCACCGGCATGGTGACGCACCAGAGGGGAAAAGCACCAAAATGCACCCGCTCAGCACCCACCCTGAGGGGACACGGATGGTAAAGGGGAGCCGCCAACGCGGCGCAGAGAGGACCGGCTAGACTAGCCCTGACACTTTCATAATTACAGAATTGATTGCATCTTTGACTGTGTCACGAGCTGCGCATCCCGGTACGAACGTGTCAGCGCATCCTGGTACGAACGTACAGAAGTTTGCATGTGCACATGCGTGCACACAACAGGACGAGACGGCGCTCGCACATGCAAAATGGACACGCACGCAGCTCCCAATAGGATTCCTTGCCATCCTATAAAAAGCTGCTCATCTTGCCTCCTAATTGCTGGATCGTCTTCAGCTCTCCTGTGTTTCTGAGCCTGCAACCTTGTTATCCTGCTTGATTCCTGTTGTGGCCCGGCTTGGCTTTTGGGCTTCCCCTTGGCTCTCTCCTGTATTGGGACTGTACCTGCTCAGCATCCTGCTCTCCCAGACCAGTCTTGCTGACCTTCTGCTAGCTGATTCCAGTCCTGTTCCAGAAGTGGGCCGCACCTCTGCCGGTTGTTTACTGCTTGTCTCTGGCCGCTGTCTAGCCTCCACCTGCTGTTGGTGTCTCTGCTGCCTCATCCAGTCTGCAAGCAGGCCCTGCACGCCTCACCCATCTGCTCTGATGACCCGTGCTTCTTTATGCACTGTACCCTCTGTCTCAACCCCAGAGGTACTCTGCGTTTAGCCACAAGGGGAGCCTCTCTCGCCATCTCAGCCTCAGATCAGGTACGTGACAGACTGACACAGATTCACCATGGTGTTGAGATATGCTGAAATACTGTTTTGTTTGGACTTTATTTTAGTTATAATGCTATTCAAATAACTGTTTTCTACTGGCAACGTAAACATGTGCAGGTGTAGCGCTGCTTTTAGTGTTAAAGCGGAGTTCCACCCTAAAGTGGAACTTCCGCTTTAATGGAAGGTGACCCTCCGACATGCCACAATTGCCATGTTATTTTGGGGGGTGACCAGGGACCCTGTTTTCACAGTGCTTGTCTGGGCTTTGAAGCCAAAGCCGGGTGCCGCCGAGGGGAGGGGGGCGAAGAGCGAGCCCTCGGGCGACCGCATCACTGGAGCGAGGGATAGGTGAGTGGCCGATTGTTAAAAGTCAGCAGCTACACTTTTTGTAGCTGCTGACTTTTACGTGGGTGGAACTCCGCTTTAATAGCTGATGCTTCTTTGTATCTTTGTTTAAAAGTATTTTTTATAAAGGACATATACCACTGCCCCAACACGAAATGCCTGCCACACTATTTTGCTACATTTCTTTTCATAAATAACCCAAATCAGTGTGTATTATTTAGTCTGCGTGAATGTTATAGTCTAAAAACTATGATATACTGTCTATATTTGAGAATTGATCAATCCTGATGTACTGACTGCCTAGCTCCTTTTTTTAAGCCTTAAAATGCCAGGACAGTTGAAATACCCCCCCCAAACCCCTTTTTTGGAAAGTAGACAGTCCAAGGTATTTAGTAAGAGGCCTGGTGAGTTTTTTGAAGTTGTACATTTTTTTACCACAATTCTTTGGAAAATGATGAAAGTACTGTAAATAACATTTGTTTTTCTTTTCGCAAAATTGTTATTTTAACAAGATATATGTCAAATGCAGCATAGGCATACTTGCAATTACACCCCAAAACACGTTCTGCTAAAAAAGCAAAGCAAACACCCCAAAGTATGTTCTAAGAGGCATAATGAGTTTTTAGAAAATGTCATTTTTTGCCGCAGGTTTTTGGAAAATGCGGAAAGAAAATGAAGCAAAGTTGTCAATATAAGATATTTCTAACACACATCATAGGCATACTTAGACTTACACCTCAACACATTCTGCTACTCCTCCAGAGTATGGCAATAATACATGTGTGAGACTTTTTCACAGCCTAGCCCAGTGTTACCAACCGTCCGTAAATTTACGGACAGCCAGTAAAAACAGGGCATATTTTTTGCCGTCCGTAAAAGTCCGTAGCTGCTGATTTGTGCCAGTAAAAATGGCAGCAACTCATTCGGGTCAGAACTGCGAATGCGCATGCAATTCCGGAAATCTCTGAGAACTTCCGATCCTGACCTGAGCCGCCCGAGTCGCGTGGTGGCGCGCAGCACATGATGTCATTGGATTTTGCCCGCCAGCCTATAGAAAGGCAGGAGCAGAGCGGGCGGATGGAGGAGCCTCATGGACATGGGACAGAGCGGGCTGCCTGGAGCGCACCGCGGACACACTGACAGAGCAGCAGACGCCGGAGATGGGATGGACATGTGGAGGACTGAGGAGGACTGAGAGGGGGGACGACAGAGTCGGACATGCAGAGCTGTACTGCACTGCAGGCGTGAGTTGAGTTCTAACCTCTTCTCGGTCAGTTACCTCCGAGTCCCTGGTCCAGGGCAGGCTGAATTTGATGGGTGGGTGGCTCTGGCTCAGGTGAACCGGTCCAGGGGTGTGTGATGTATGTGCAGTGCACTGTGCAGCAGGCCCAGGAAGTTTTCCAATCACAGCTCACTGACTGAGCCCAGGTCCAGGCTGAGTCTGATGGTAGGTGGCTCAGATGAAACGAGGGTGTTTGTGTTTGATATGGGTATTGTCAGTGTTTCCATGTTGTTTAAATATCTATTGTCTTCGTTTTTAATAGGAGTTCTACTTTTTTTCAAGTTGCCAGTAAAAAATGTGCTCTGCCAGTAAATTTTCTATGTTTTGCCAGTAAAAAACACTGCTGGAGGTTGGCAACACTGGCCTAGCCACGTAGAGGGGCCTAAAATCAAAGGAACACCTTCATGCTTTCTAGGGGCATAAATTACACATCTAATTTCATGACTACTATTATATTTCTGGAGGCCATGGAGCACTGGGACATTGGAAACACCCACAAAATGACCACATTTTGGAAAACAACTACCCTATGCATAGTGAGTCTTCTGGAGGCAAATTTTTTTTGCAATACCGGACAATGGATATGGACACCACTATCCTGATGACAAAGGTAAACTTTTTCTATCAGTTTCTTCTCCTGTTCCACTGATTTTGTAATCTACTGCCTCTCATGTCCCTGCGGTCTGCTCTATGTAGGCAGGACAATTTGCACTGTCCCTGTTCCTTTCGGTGAACAAAGGAGACTCATTGAGGAATGTTGCCCATTATTTTAAATACTGTATACTCATATTTTGCTCCATTAATGGCCTCTGGGTTTAGGTTGTAGAAAAAATTCTCCCTGTGACTGTATAACAGAGAGGTTTCATACCCGCTGCCACAGAGAAACCTTTTGGATTATCATCTCAATATTCTGTTACCAGCAGTTCTATAAATGAGGAACTTGAGGTGCATACTATTCTGTAGTGATCACCTTGTTACTTCTCTGTCCTTATATATATTTGTTATCTCTGATAATCACCTTTAGTTTCTGTGATTATGAAATTTCCTGCATAATACCATTTATTTTATATTTTAACAGTTCTCCTAGTTCTGCTGGTTTATGTAATTTCTCCTTCCTATATATGTGCATTTATATCTTATTCATATATATTTTTTTTAAATATACATTTCTTATGAATATATTTTCTAGCAACATTAATGGTAGTATCTTTTGCAAGGCATGTATATCTATATTCCAGTTTTTTAAAAAATATATATTTTTTTATTTGGTGTAATATCCACTCCATGTATTTATAGAGCAGTTATTTAGTTTGTTTTCCATTTACTTTTGCTATTACCTGTTATATATTCTCTTGTCTCACTCTTTGCCCCCAGTGGTACAATTGTGCATTTTTAAATGCATTTTTCTTACATATTTTTCATATATTTTTTGTTGTTTCTCATATGTTGCTGGCAGTCTGTAAGCTGAGGATGCACTGTTCACCCCTCCCATTCTTCTCCCCCTCCCACCCCTTTGGTTTAATGCAGCAGCTCGGCTTTTTCCTGTTCCTCCCCTCCTATTCTCCTCCCCCTCCTGCCCTTCTGGCTTTATAAGCCCATGACCTTTCTTCCTTGGCCGTGCATTTGAAAAAGAGGGTGGAGTTCCTGGAAACACAGCATGCACGCCCCTTCTCCCAACATCATCCAAGCAGTTTGACAGTTGTGGCTGAGAATGCCGCAGTTACCATCTATATCCCTGGCCTGGCTGGTTCTCTGTCATCTCTGGTCTTTGTTTGCTCGGCAGTGTCTACAGCTCCACACTGACTGTAACTGCTTGATCCCAGATGTCCCCTATCCATGCTGATTGATATTAACCTTAATGTAAGTGTGCTGCTTGTTTTAATAAAGTGTCTTTTATGTGATACTGACCTCAGTGCCCTGCTGTTCATTTTCCTCTGCATATAGGTACAAGGAAGCCTAGGTTTTATTTAACCATGCCCCTTAAAACTGTTAACAATTTAGCCACACCCAGCATTTGCTGCTGTATTATGCATGCACTGCATTACTTTCCCCCCTGGGATGCCCAAAGGTGTCTTCATTTTTTAAAATTTGAGCAATGCCCCTGGTGCTGAGGAAAGTTTTTCCCTCCTGGCTTCCGTAATTTCACCACACCCACTCTTTGTCATAGCGTGCTGCGAACCACATGTCCCTTTCCCTTAAGTGCCCCTCATTCTGAATTTCTAAAGTTGGGGGGTAGTCAGTGCAGCATGGCACAATGCATGGTGTCCTATGTGTTGTGCTGTGATAAAAGACAGCTTGCCACATAGAGTATTTGCATATATTGCTTTGTGTTTCAGCCTATCCATTTTGAATGAGAGTATAGATACTCTTTATTAAAGTATTTTGAGGTTAAGGTACAAAACAAAGCCTATTGGGCATACCCAGGCTTATAAGGTAAAACAAAAGACATAAAAACAAAGAACAAACATCAATGCCCACATCCTCCACCAAAAAAAAAAACAAAAAAAAGAAAAACAAAGAACAAAACTATCAACTATTCACTTGGCAACCAAAATGTCGGATATGAAAACAACTCTTTGGTATAGGCGTAAACAAAAAAAAGGCACCACCTAATCTGCACTACCCTACAGATGCCCTCAAAAGTTATTAGAAATAAATCAGACACACATTGCAATGCATATCAGGGCATGACAAAGAATACATTGCAGTGCACAGCGTTGAAGTGTGAATGGCCTCTAAGACCCATTCCAACCACTGTTCTGACACAAGATTAATTTCTGATACTCTTGTTTTACTCTTTATTTGTCAGTTGCAACATTCTTTATGTATGTAAACTCCAAATCTGGGTACACATGCTGGTTTGAACAAAAAAAAAACCTGACAGAACAATGTAACAACACAAGTGATGTTGGTGTGGCAATCTCCCTGCTGTTCTATTGAATTCCGTCTCTAAACAACCTTCCAGAGAAATTTCAGTGAGTCTGTGGATCAGGCCCAAAAAGGGCACAAGTGGGGCACAACCAGAAAATATGTAACAGAGTGCTGTTCTCCTGTTGGTAGTGCCAGCACAAAGGTATGACCGTGGGATAAATCTTATGTAAGAGGGTAGGCATCCTATACGAGTGTGTAAAAAATGCATAACCTGTTTCCTGATATCTGCTTGAGAGGCAGCATGGGTGGGCAAAATAAAGAATGTGGTCTCTCTGTTTACTTGTCGGAGTCCTGTTCCCATTTCTTCAAAAATGAGGGACATAGCCTTGTTTGGTTTACTTAGAGAATAGGAGATTGACAACATGCTGTAATGGCAAAGTGTTCAGACAGTGCTGTTCGTTGAGGTCTGCCAAGGAAGAGATTGCAACGGAAGGCATGACATTCTCTGCTTCAGCCCCACCTGGTTTGTTTTCTGAATACTTTGGCATCAACAAGCATATTTGTTGTGGTGGTGTATACAGACATAGGCTAGGGGGTATACAGACACAGGCTAGGGTGTATACAGAAACAGGCAAGGGTATATACAGAGACAGGCTAGGATATATACAGACACAGGTTAGGTTATATACAGACACAGGCTAGGATGTATAGAGACACAGGCTAGGGTGTATACAGACACAGGCTAGGGTATATACAGAGACAGGCTAGGGTATATACAGACATAGGCTAGGATGTATACAGACACAGGCTAGGGTATATACAGACACAGGCTAGGATGTATACAGACACAAGATAGGGTGTATACAGACACAGGCTAGGGTGTATACAGAGACAAGCTAGGGTGTATAGAGACACAGGCCAGAGTATATACAGACACAGGCTAGGGTATATACAGAGACAGGTTAAGGTATATACCGAGACATCCTAGGGGGTATACAGAGACAGGCTAGGGTATATACAGAGACAGGAAAGGGGGTATACAGAGACAGGCTAGGGGGTATACATAGATAGGCTAGGGGCAGTGGTGACTGGTGAAATTTTAAGATGGGGGGGCCAGACACCGTCCTTCCTTTTTGACCCATCCCACTTCTCATAAGTCCCGCCCCTTATAGTTTCCACCCCTTGTATCAGGAGTATACAGCCCAGCATCACCAGATAGGGTATACAACATCACCAGATAGTGGTATATACAGCATCACCAGATAGGAATATACAGAGCCACCAGATAGCAGTATACACTCATAGACAGGGGAGGGCTGGCAGCCTTAGGCCTGGGGGCAAGTCCAGTCAAGTGGCCCATTGAATCACCGAATCAGCTCACCATCATTGCCCACCAGGTTTTATAATGGATATTGATGTTATGAAGCAAGACAAATATGATACAATGTGGTAACATAATTTAATGTTAATAGCAACAAAGGAGATTTAACAAAAATAATGCATCAATACAGCCTCATCAATGCAGCCTGATCAGTGCCCATCAATGCAGCCTGATCAGTGCCCATCAATGCAGCCTGATCAGTGCCCATCAATGCAGCCTCATCAGTGCCCATTGATGCTGCCTGATCAGTGCCCATCAATGCAGCCTCATCAGTGCCCTGCAGCCTCATCAGTGCCCATCAGTGCAGCCTCATCAGTGCCCATCAATGCTGCCTCACCAGTGCCCATCAATGCAGCCTCAGTGCCCATCAGCTTAGCCTCACCCGTGCTTATCAATGCAGCCTCACCAGTGTCCATCAATGCAACCTCACCAGTACACATCAACAAAGCCTCATCAGTGCTCATCAATGCAGCCTTGCCAGTGCCCATTGGCTCAGCCTGATCAGTGCCCATCAATGCAGCCTCACCAGTGCCCATCCAATGCAGCCTGCAATGCAGAGAGAGGAGAGCTGCCGGATTACAAAGAGCGGGGATCTCCTGCTTACCTGGTGTGGACGCTGTCATATGAAGTCCCGTCTCCTGGACCGGCTGCTATAATAGACATCAACCATGGAAGGGCCAGCCCTGGACGCCCACCCTCTGCTTGCAGTTAGTTGGCGGCCACGCCCCTGGCCTCTACTCCTCCACAAAAATAAATATTGTCAGCAGGCTATGGCCGCTGGCCTTTTCGAATGTAAGTTGGGGTGCCTGGGGGGGGGGGCAATTGCCACCCTGCCCCCTGGCCCAGCCCTCCTCTGCTCACAAAGTCACCATATAGCAGTATACAGAGTCACCATATAGCAGTATACAGAGCCCCAGATAGCAGTATACAGAGTCACCATATTACAGTATACAGAGCCACAGATAGCAGTATACAGAGTCACCATATAGCAGTATACAGAGCCCCAGATAGCAGTATACAGAGTCACCATATAGCAGTATACAGAGCCCAGATAGCAGTATACAGAGTCACCATATCACAGTATACAGAGCCCCAGATAGTAGTATACAGAGTCACCATATCACAGTATACAGAGCCCCAGATAGCAGTATACAGAGTCACCATATCACAGTATACAGAGCCCCAGATAGCAGTATACAGGGTCACCATATATCAGTATACAGAATCACCATATATCAGTATACAGAATCACCATATATCAGTATACAGGGTCCTAGATAGGGTATACAGTCACCAGATAGGGTATACAGGGTCCCAAATAGCAGTATACAGGGTCCCAGATATGGTATACAGAGCCCCAGGTAGCAGTATACAAGGTCCCAGATAGCAGTATACAGGGTCCCAGATAGGGTATACAGAGCCCTGGGTAGCAGTATACAGGGCCGCTGGTAGCAGTATACAGGGTCCCAGATAACAGTATACAGGGTCCCAGATAGCAGTATACAGAGCCCCAGGTAGCAGTATACAGAGCCCCAAGTTGCAGTATACAGGGTCCCAGGTAGCAGTATACAGAGTCCCAGGTAGCAGTATACAGAGTCCCAGGTAGCAGTATACAGGGTCCCAGGTAGCAGTATACATGGTCCCAGGTAGCAGTATACAGGGTCCCAGGTAGCAGTATACGGGTCCAAGGTAGCAGTATACAGGGTCCCAGGTAGCAGTATACAGAGCCACAGGTAGCAGTATACAGGGTGTCAGATAGGGTATACAGAGCCCCAGATAGGGTATACAGTCACCAGGCCCCCCGCCCCCCCGCCCGAGGTCGGGACAAGTCCCGTACTTACCCCATCTAATAGGCAGGCTGGCAGTGTTGCAGAGATCGGCATGCGGAGAGCAGGCTGACAATATGCAGAGGCAGCGCTAGTGGAGAGCATGCTGGCAGTGTGCTCGGAAGTGCCAGGGGGGCAGCCAATCAGACTATGTGTGTGCGCCTGTTCAGCGCACACACAGAGACTTTAATGACTGATTAATTGGCTCACTACTTGCTGTCAGCTGACAGCAAGGAGCTGAGGAAAAAAAAAAGAAAGAAAAGTCAATGTACTGGTGCCTCCTGCAGGGTGGCCGGGCTGACTTATTTTTTTTCCCGTCTCAAGCGCCCCTTATACACCAGCCACCGCTGGCTAGGGGGTATGCAGAGACAGGCTAGGAGGTATACAGAGACAGGCTAGGGGGTTTACAGAGACAGGCTAGGGTATATACAAAGACAGGCTAGGAGGTATACAAACACAGGCTAGGGGGTATTTTTCTATTTGCTGGGTGTCCAGTGTGTCCCTGTACCTTTAAGGAGGAATGGGCTACCTCCAGACCACCTGCCTTCATCTGTCTCATCAGAATGCATGTGCTCCCACTGTGGAGTCTCTCACAAGTCAGAGATAGGTCTGGTGGACGCATGGAGCCTTGCTGGGGCCCTCCAGCTTACACATGCATTTGCAAATGTGTGTAACCAATCCCCTGCCATTAATGAATACTGTTAGACAGGTCAATTCGGCTGGTTTCAAGCTGGTTGGTAAGTTGAGCTTGGTTTTTCCTTGGATTTTTCCTTGGCTGTTTGTTGTTACTTGATGCCCTCCAATGCTCCTTACTATATAGACCAGTTGTAAATGGAGGCAGTGGCTTTGATTCTGGTTAGGTAAATGCACTGACAGCTTTGCAGTCATTTTGCCATCTGCTGGGTGTCCAGTGTGTCCCTGTACCTTTAAGGAGGGATGGGCTACCCCTCCAGGCCATCTGCCTTCATCTATCTCATCAGAATGCTTGTGCTCCCACTGTGGAGTCTCTCACAAGTCAGAGATAGGTCTGAAGGATGCAGAGAGCCTTGTCTGGGCCCTCCAGCTTACACATGCATTTGCAAATGTGTGTAACCAATCCCCTGCTTTTAACGCATACTGTTAGACAGGTCAGTTTGGCTGGTTTCAAGCTGGTTGGTAAGTTGAGCTTGGTTTTTCTTTGGATTTTTCCTTGGCTGTTTGTTGGTGTACAGAGACAAGCTAGGATGTATGCAGACACAGGCTAGGGTATATACAGATACAGGCTAGAAGGTATACAGAGACAGGCTAGGGGATATACAGAGACAGGCTAGGAGGTGTACTGATCCTGCCTGGTTCTGCCCTTCCCCCTGTAAACTGACATAGTTAGTCAGGTTGAAAAAAGACACAAGTCCATCTAGTTCAACCAAAAAAAAAAAAATTATATATAACCAAACAATCCCATATACAATCCTTCACCCACAGTTGATCCAGAGGAAGGCCAAAAACCCCAGCAAAGCATGACCCAATTTGCTATAACGGGGGAAAAAATTCCTTCCTGATCCTCTGAGAGGCAATCGGATTCATCCTGGATCAACTTTACCTAAAAATGTTAGTACCCAGTTATATTATTTACATTAAGGAAAGAATCCAGGCCTTTTTTAGAGCAATCAACCGTGCTGGCCAAAACCACCTCTGGAGGGAGTTTATTCCACATTTTCACAGCTCTTACTGTGAAGAAACCTTTCCATATTTGTAGATTAAATCTTTTTTCCTCCAGACGTAAAGAGTGCCCCCTTGTCCTTTGTGATGACCTTAGTAAATAACTCAACACTCAACACAGGGCTGCTGAGCCCTGACACCATGGTCAGTTTATGTTTACATCTGCAGCTCTTCTCTTTCCTCCTCTCCCCCCTCCTTCCCTGCTCTTGACAGTGCCCACCCCACTCCACCCCTCCTGCTGCTGAAATAACTTTATAATTCTCAGGCAATCCCCTGTGTTATATAATGCAATATCTCCACTGTATGTGCTTTACTTAAAAAATGCCTCTGTATACCTTATTTCCAAGTGCCACTTGGTGCTCATGTGACTGCCTGTCGCTCTCCTACTCTCTTCCGCTCCTCCCAACTGACGTCAGCGGGAGATTTGCAGCCCCTCCCACTGAAGCTGTCAGATTGGCAGAGGGAACGGCAGGCGGTCACGTGATTGCCGAGCGGCGCTCGGAAGTAAGGTATACAGAGGCATTTAAAAAAAAAAAAACAACAAACAGTGGAGACATTGCATTACCTAACACCTGGATTGCCCGAGAATCATAAAGTAGGTTTACAACCACTTTAACACTAGTGTATAAGATGGCAAATAGACCACGATAGGACTCAACCCAATTAAACAGCTTTAATAAAGAATAGCAGAAACTTTGAAGAGTATAAATGGTTCAAAGAAAAGTTTCACAGTAATTCTCAGCAATAACTAGTCAAATATGTCCCACACAGGACATTATTCCCCTAGATATGGGTTTACAAAGGAGTTGCTGAATGGGGTACCCCTGGAAGGTGGTTGTTGTAAATTTTCAATCCTAAGCCAGTTACCGTTGGGGCCTGATCTGTACAGTGCTGCACTTGCTGCTGTCTCTTTAAGACTGCATGCAATAGATGATTTTTGGGCTGCTGAGTAATGGGCAGTCTCTACTGGTAATATGCTGTTGATAGTGATGGAATCGGCACATTTGATTCCCCTCACCAATCCTGGCACACAGTGAATCCTGACTAGAACACTTTACAGTCTGCTGTTCTCAGGAATCTGTTCTCTGATGACTCAGCCCTCATAACTGGGTCCTCACAAGGCTTCAGTCCTAGCGTTTATTTTCTTACTGTTTCTCCTATACTGTAGGCACACATATAACAACAGGTTCCTCCAGCTCCAGTCGCAGCATGCAAAAGACCTTTCAGTAATGCTGCAAAAGGCTGTGAAAGACTGTGGACATGCTGCTGGAGATTATCAGAGGCTTCAGATATTCTCAGGATTGACTGAAGACTGAAGATATGCTGCAGGAGAAAAAGACTGGGGATAGGTTACATGAGATAGAGATTACTGCTATTACAGCTCATTTACCAATAAATGCTCCAACGTTTGGGATACATGCATTCACATTAAAGCCAAACTTGAGCCGGAAAAAAAATATACATAAGTTAGTGAAGTTCTGCAGGTCCATGATCGCCTAGGCTAAGAGGAAGTGAATGGAATAATGCTGGAGAAATCTGGTGGTGGAAAAATGTCTGATGTATGACAGCTTCAGATTAAAAGAGAAGTATCGTAATTTAAAAAAATAAACATTTATACTCACCTAGGTGAATGCAGCATCTGTCTGATGCTATATTTGTCCCCCCGCTGTCTCTAAGACCAATAACCAAGTGATCATTCGGTTCTTGGTCTTCAGTGAGCAGAGAGACGCTGACTGTCAGTCTGCTCTGTCCCTCCCGCACTCACTGGCCTGTGTAGAGGGTGGGAGCTGCTGGCTCAGGCTTTCAACAGCGCACTAAGAGGCTGAGCCAGCTGCCAGTCCAGACATCTGGATGGATCCTGACATTATGAAATCGGGATCTCTCCATAGTCTGGACCAGCTGAGTGATGTCAGCCGGCAGAATACGGGTCACAGGAGTGCAGAACGAAGTGCTTTGGCCCTACTTCTCCTTTAAAGGTGAGGATTACAGCAAATACTGCAGGCTTGTTTATATTTTATCTTCTAATGAGCTATTCTTTTTTGTTTGCTTGTATTTCTGCTTTAGAAATGGCTGACCCCACATCTGATACTACTTTCAGAAGGCTAATTATAAAAGCCTAGAAAAAGTTAATGTACTCAAAAGGAGAAAAAGAAATGTACAACACAGAAAGTTTGAGAGGAAAAAAAATACCCAAAACCATTTAAATTGTGGAATCTAGTGAAATAAGTTTTTCTTTTCACTGGCCCTGCATAAACACTGACTTCTGGTTATTGAGACCGCATGGACAAGAAGTGGCCACATGCAGTCCTCTTGGCCTAGGTGTGGCACCAGGGGGTTGATGTATTGTGCAGGATGTCATCAGAGAGCCCTTGATGAGGTGGTATACTCTAATAATGGTGAAGATAGTACCCAACGTGTGATCAAGCAAGGAGCCTGTAAATATCACAAGGTGACGCATGTATTCGCAAGTGGCTGGGGAGGTGAACAGTAAGTAACAATTAAGCATTTTATAATTGTGACACATATTAATTACTATACACATTTCTCTTACGTTGAACATCCCTTTAATATAGGTTTGCCTTCATCCATCACTTTGCCTTGGCAAATGTTTCACCATTACACCTAGAAAACTAGAAGAAATCAAGCCTCTCTTTAGACTCCATTTCTCCTGGCTTTCCATGTGCTAGATTTAAATCAGCTCTCTCTGAAGGTGTGGTAATAATATATACTTATGATTTACTAAACGATTAGATATGAAGCAATGAGACACCTTTGCTCTGTGCCTTTCCTGTATGGAAATTTCCATACAAATTATCATTGCTGCCTCTATAGAAAAAACGATTTATTATTTTGATTTGAAGAGAAGGTAGAATTCATTGTTGCTATGATAATAACAACACTTATGTTAAAATACTAGGCAAGATAAAGAAAAATGATCAGATAGTAAACATGTCATAAACCTGGTCAATTTAAAGCAACTACAGTCAGGTCCATAAACATTGGGACATCGACACAATTCTAATCTTTTTGGCTCTATACCACCACAATGGATTTGAAATGAAACAAACAAGATGTGCTTTAACGGCAGACTTTCAGCTTTAATTTGAGGGTATTTACATCAAAATCAGGTGAACGGTGTAGGAATTACAACAGTTTGTATATGTGCCTCCCACTTTTTAAGGGACCAAAAGTAATAAGACAATTGGCTGCTCAGCTGTTCCATGGCCAGGTGTGTGTTATTCCCTCATTATCCCATTTACAAGGAGCAGATAAAAGGTCCAGAGTTCATTTCAAGTGTGCTATTTGCATTTGGAATCTGTTGCTGTCAACTCTCAATATGAGATCCAAAGAGCTGTCACTATCAGTGAAGCAAGCCATCATTAGGCTGAAAAAAACAAAACAAACCCATCAGGGAGATAGCAAAAACATTAGGTGTGGCCAAATCAACTGTTTGGAATACCCTTAAAAAGAAAGAACGCACGGTGAGCTCAGCAACACCACGACCACGGAAAACAACTGTGGTGGATGACCGAAGAATTCTTTCCCTGGTGAAGAAAACACCCTTCAAAACAGTTGGCTAGATGAAGAACACTCTCCAGGAGGTAGGTGTATGTGTGTCAAAGTCAACAATCAAGAGAAGACTTCACCAGAGTGAATACAGATGGTTCACCACAAGATGTAAACCATTGGTGAGCCTCAAAAACAGGAAGGCCAGATTAGAGTTTGCCAAACAACATCTAAAAAAGCCTTCACAGTCCTGGAACAACATCCTATGGACAGATGAGACCAAGATCAACTTGTACCAGAGTGATGGGAAGAGAAGAGTATGGAGAAGGAAAGCAACTGCTCATGATCCAAAGCATACCACCTCATCATTGAAGCATGGTGGTGGTAGTGTCATGGCGTGGGCATGTATGGAACTGGTTCTCTTGTATTTATTGATGATGTGACTGCTGACAAAAGCAGCAGGATGAATTCTGAAGTGTTTCGGGCAATATTATCTGCTCATATTCAGCCAAATGCTTCAGAACTCATTGGACGGCGCTTCACAGTGCAGATGGACAATGACCCAAAGCATACTGCGAGAGCAACCAAAGAGTTTTTTAAGGGAAAGAAGTGGAATGTTATGCAATGGCTAAGTCAATCACCTGACCTGAATCTGATTGAGCATGCATTTCCCTTGCTGAAGACAGAACTGAAGGGAAAATGCCCCAAGAACAAACAGGAACTGAAGACAGTTGCAGTAGAGGCCTGGCAGAGCATCACCAGGGATGAAACCCAGTGTCTGGTGATGTCTATGCATTCCAGACTTCAGGCTGTAATTGACTGCAAAGTATTTGCAACCAAGTATTAAAAAGTGAAAGTTTGATTTATGATTGTTAATCTGTCCCATTACTTTTGGTCCCTTAAAAAGTGTGAGGCACATATACAAACTGTTGTTATTCCTACACCGTTCACCTGATTTTGATGTAAATACCCTCAAATTAAAGCTGAAAGTCTGCAGTTAAAGCACATCTTGTTTGTTTCATTTCAAATCCATTGTGGTGGTGTATAGAGCCAAAAAGATTAGAATTGTGTTGATGTCCCAATATTTATGGACCTGACTGTATAAGGCCTCATACACACGGGCGTTTTTTATAGCCACGTTTTTTAGCATTTTTTACAGCTCTCCATGTTATTCAATGGCCCCATAAAAACGTCAAAGTTTTTGAGCTGTAGATGGCGTTGGCGTTAGTGAATTGAAAGTAGAGCCCACGGCTAGCGTGTTCCGAGGCTGTAACGTTTTGGCGTTTTTGATGCCGACGCAGCAAAACGCTCACTAACGCTGTACCGATGTTAACTGGCGTATTTGACGCCGGCGTTTTCAGGTTAAAAAATAGCAGAAGAATGATTTTTTTAAAAAAAAATGCCTATTGGCGCTGACGCTCCTTAACGCCCATTAACGCTGATTAACGCTGATGCAAAACGCAGAAAAAAACACTGATTTTTCCCTGTCATCGGGCCCGACATTTTGCTTATTTATTTTCATACGCCTGTGTGTATGAGGCCTAAAGGTAAAAATTAAAAAAGAAAACAACAACAAGCATTTCTATACTTACCTGCTCTGTGCAATGGAATTGGATGGATGTGGGTGCATTCATGTGTGCTCGCTCCCGTTGCTGCGTTCATTGACAAAGATACTGGGACCCAGCCACGCCCCCCCCCCCCCCTTCTCTCATTACTGACTTGGATTGACAGAACTGGGAGCCTCCCGGTGCCTCAGCAAAGCCAGCGAGACCTTGAAGTGAGGGGAGAGAAGAGCTGCAGATATGTACAGCGCTGGATCAAATGAGTACTCAGGTAAGTAAAAGTGGGGGAGGTGAAAGGGGATGCTGATGCCTAAATATTTTTTATCTTAATGCAAGGAATGCAAAGGTAAACATGTTTAGACTTTAGAAACACTTTAACTACTTCAGCCCCGGAAGGTTTTACCCCCTTTATGACCAGACTATTTTTTGCTATACGGCACTGTGTTACTTTAGCTGACAAATGCGTGGTCATGCGACACTGTACCCAAATAAAAATTATTTCTTTTTTTTCTCACAAATAGAGCTTTCTTTTGGTGGTATTTGATCACCTCTGCATTTTTAATTTTTTGCGCTATAAACAAAAAAAGACCGACAATTTTGAAAAAAAACAATATTTTTTATTTTCTGCAATAAAACACATCCAATAAAAAAAAAATTAAAAATCAAATTTCTTCATCAATTTAGGCCAATATTTATTCTGCTATATATTTTTGGTGAAAAAACCCCCAATAAGTGTATATTGACTTTTTGTGCAAAAGTTATAGCGTCTACAAAATAGGGATAGATTTATGGAATTTTTATTATTATTTTTTTTTTTTACTAGTAATGGTGGTGATCAGTGATTTTTAGCAGTACTGCGACATTGCGGCAGACAGATCGGACACCAAACTGACATTTTTGACACTTTTTTGGAAACCAGTGACATTATTACATTGATCAGTGCTAAAAATATACACTGGTATTGTATTAATGACACTGGCAGGGCAGGGGTTAACATCAGGGGTGATCAAGGGCTTAACTGTGTTCCATCTGTGTGTTTACTAACTGTATGGGGGAAAGACTTGGGACAGCACACAGATCCGTCTTCCTGTATAGCAGAAAGACAGGATCTGTGTGTCATCCCCTGTCAGAATGGAGATCTGCCATGTTTATACAGACAGATCCCCGTTCTGTCTCTGCGGGGAAAGATTGCAGGTGGACGGCGGATAACGAGTCCGCCAGACCCACTGATTGGCACCCCCACTGGCCAATCAGCACGTGCCCACAAAGGCTAGTGCACGAATCGCCGTACAGGTACGGCGATTTGCGCAGCCGAGCCACCTTGCTGCAGTATAATTGCGGCAGGTGGCTGGCAAGTGGCTAAACTGAAATAGATAAGCAGGGGTTACCTTCAGTGAAAACATATGAAAATGACCAGTAGATCCAGAGATATAAAAACGAAGTGCAGAGCTATGCTTAACTATAACAGTCTTTAAAGTTCGTAATCAATAATTGAGTCCTTCCAATCAGTGAGAGGGAACGGGTAAAATGAATAAAAATCATCAGGAGTCAGGCATCACAGACACACACTGCCGCTCACCTTATGAATGAGGCCAGATGGCCTAAAATGCACCTTCCCCACTGGGGAACAACACAATATCCTGCTGTGGTCTCCCAGGTGGTGATTGCCTTAGATCCACCGAGTACATGTAAAAGAAGGGATACCACACATCTAGTGCTCTCTGTAGGGCTAAGAGTACATTCACTGAAACAAATCCAGTCCAAAGCAGTGATAAAAAAGGAGAGATGATCCCTGGTGAATCACACGACCGACAGATATACGTGTGTGCCGACCCTCCACCACAGACACACACTGCCGCTCACCTCCTTACCAGGACCACAAGGTCCGTAATGCACCTTCCCCACTAGAGGCAATGTAGCTGATTTCCAACAGTCTCCGGACTTGCTTCAGCACGATGTGCTCCCACAAAGACGAAGCACTCAATCCCAGTGCATAGATCAGCGTATGGTACATGCAGAGATGACACCAAGATGGCCGCGGGTGACGTCACACGCCGCTCCTCCCCCGTACGCGTCACGTCCTGGGTGGGACTTCCTCAGCATGGGAGCACATCGTGCTGAAGCAAGTCCGGAGGCTGTTGGAAATCAGCTACATTGCCTCTTGTGGGGAAGGTGCATTACGGGCCTTGTGGTCCTGGTAAGGAGGTGAGCGGCAGTGTGTGTCTGTGGTGGAGGGTCGGCACACACGTATATCTGTTTGTCGTGTGATTCACCAGGGATCATCTCTCCTTTTTTATCACTGCTTTGGACTGGATTTGTTTCAGTGAATGTACTCTTAGCCCTACAGAGAGCACTAGATGTGTGTTATTCCTTCTTTTACATGTACTCGGGGGATCTAAGGCAATCACCATCCGGGAGACCACTGCAGGATATTGTGTTGTTCCCCAGTTGGGAAGGTGCATTTTAGGCCATCAGGCCTCATTCATACGGTGAGCGGCAGTGTGTGTCTGTGATGCCTGACTCCTGATGATTTTTATTCTTTTTATCCATTCCCTCTCACTGATTGGAAGGACTCAACTATTGTTCTAAATCTTTAAAGACTGTTATAGTTACGCATAGCGCTGCACTTCGTTTTTATGTCTTATGTGGTATTTGTGAATTTTACTATAGTGTTCAGCCTGCTGCGCATTGTAACCTATTGATTGTTAAGACTTTGTGCTGACTATTGCTAGATTTTATAGATCCAGAGATATAGGTAGCTAAATTTAAGCTGACTATGAATGGATCAAAATTTGGCCAATGGCTGAGTGTGTTGCCCAGAGTGTCCCCCTGTCAGGACACAATAGCAAAACAGGGGAGATCGCTGTACTAACATTGCATGGTTAGTACAGTAGCTCCTCTGGATCTGTCAGTCTTTTTTAATTCAGCTCTGTTGGGTTAAACCAGTGGTTCTCAACTCCGGTCCTCAGGACCCCCCAACAGGCCAGATTTTAAGTATTACCTTGGGGAGATGCAGACTAGAATGCTGCAATCACTGAGCAGCAAATGATATCACCTGTGATGGATTTCAGTTATCCTGCAAACCTGGCCTGTTGGGGGGTCCCGAGGACCGGAGTTGAGAACCACTGGGTTAAACGAAAAAAAAAACGACTAGGGTGTATGAGGCTTAACTCTCTGTAAGTGTACAGGGGAACCACATAGAACATCCCATGGACTGTGCAGGTTGTTCTGAGGGAAGGTAGCACAATACCCTGAAACCTGTACCTGGCTATTATATGTGACTTCTACAAGTGAAATAATACAATAAGTGATAGAAGTGTTTGAGCTACAAAGCCTTGGGCCACCCACAACCAGGCCGACTCTGATGGCCACCAATATGGCGCTGAGAATTCCAGCTGCTGGGGGACTAGGCTCTACTCTTGTGCCACTTGCAGTTCTTGGCCATGTTTACAATTTCACATTTATCAGCCGCCTGCTGCAAATTCTGTCCTTAAGCCTGGATACACACTGCTGCAGGAATGAAACTGTGCGAGTTCAGCTGAACATGCACAATTTCATTCCCGCATGTCAGTCCAAAGATTTCATAGACATCTGTGTGGTTTCCTGCGCAGATGTCTATGAAAATTGCACATGAAATCGTCAAAAGTAGTGCAGAAACTTTCGGTCGGTGCCATTGCAGGCAATAGCCGCCGATTAGGCATGCAATTTGATATGTCAAATAGCATGCCAAATCGCATCAATGTGAACCTAGGCCAGTGGTTCTCAACTCCGGTCCTCGGGACCCCCCAACAGGCCAGATTTTAATTATTACCTTGGGGAGATGCAGACTAGAACACTGCAATCACTGAGCAGCAAATGATATCACCTGTGATGTATTTCAGTTATCCTGCAAACCTGGCCTGTTGGGGGGTCCCGAGGACCGGAGTTGAGAACTACTGACCTAGGCTAAGACATCCTAGAAAGTTACAATGTTGTAGTTTGATCACTGGAGGGTGATGGAGGAGTTTGAGAAAATTCTTCTTCTTGCATGCAACAGACTGACTGCACAATCTCAGCTTAGGGTTCCATGCATACTGGGAGGCTGAAAGCTGCTGAAGCTAGCAACTGTAGGCTGGGTAGTGCACCTAGTGGTACTTTACCTTTTCATCCATAGGCACATACTGCCCTAAACACTTGAACCACTAGGTGCAACATCCACCAGCAGTGGGGCTGAATTGTGCACTTGTGTCCTTTGCCTGCAGCTAAACACCAGAGTCCTATGCATTGGGGCAACACGTCCAGTGTTCACGGGACCTAAGCAAAATCACTGGACTCAAAGACCTGCTTTTTATGAAAATGGATACAGGTTTTTAAAGACATATGGTGGTGCTGTATATTGTAACATTTTAGGAATATATTCATGCAGACTTGTAAAATTACTGAATGGTCCACACTGAGCTTAGCCCTCCTGATCAAACGATTTACTCAAATTACAAATAGTTATGTTTCACGAGGAGTACACAACCAAGATATTCAATTAAAGCAATATTATCTTTTTTTTAATAACAAACATGTTATATTATCATATTTCCTGCTCTGTGCAATGGTTTTGCACAGAGCAGCCCAGATCCTCCTTTTTCACGCCGGTGCTCCTGGCCCCTCTCTTCTGCCGGGTATCCCCCACAGCAAGCTTGCTCAGGGGGCACCCAAGCAGGCACCTTTCTGAGCCATAGCTCTGTTTGTCCATTCACACATAGAGGTGTGGCTCAGCCCCGCCCCCTCCATCTCCTGGTTGGCTCACTGGTTGTGCTTGACAGCATTGGCTCCCACTGCTACCAAAAGCCAATCAGTAGTGTGAGTCCCCAGAGAACCAAGGCTTTCATGGACATTGCTGGATAGAGAGGGAGCTAGGGTAAGTTTTAGGGAGTGCTGGGGGGGAAGGGAGCTGCACACAGAAGGTTTTTTAATAGATTGCATGAAGGTAAAAAACCTTGTGCCTTTACAACCACTTTAATTTCAAATCAGTAGTTCATGCTCATGATAAATCTAAAGTAGACTTTACATTCAGGTTGAAATGTATTTGTCACCTTTAGTGCTGTATGAAACTGTAACAGTCAATGCACTGGCAGATCAGAGACTGGATCAGCACGCCATTGCATACAGTTATTCATAGTGATGAACCAGTAATTATCTCTGTGGCATCTACAAACACAGTGTTCACACTGAATTCACATTTGAAATGATGTTTTAAAACTGATTATGCATCAAATCACATTTCTGCAGTTAAAAAAAAAAAGCATATCAGCCTTAGCGAGACCAAGTATTAAGCTGGCGCTCTTTTAGAAATGGATTACTATGGGCTGATGGTTTCTTGCCCTATGCCCACAGTGTAATTGCTCTGCAGGCCACAAACGATGCATACTTACTAAAGCAATAAAGTTATAAAAATGTGTTTTTGGATATACAATAAGTCAACTAAATGTATAAAGACAATCATAATTTATATCAATTAGTGATATTCACAGCATTCACAAATGCTGCAGTACGGTAAATAACATTCTCTAGTCTCTGTTCTCCATGAATTAAATCAATGATTCCACCAATCCTTCCCTCTAATGTCAGCTACTTGTAGCACGAGGCTTTACAACACCTCTGCTGTTAAAGATTTATTAGCTCCCATCCCTGGCAGGCAAATGTTAGGCCAGAGAATTAATTTATGATCTTGTGAAAATCCACTGTGTAACCTGCCTGGGCTCCACCATGAGGTCAGAAGGAAATATTGCGTTGTTTGCTATCGTATGCTTTACTCATATAAGGGCGCCAGCTCTTGGGATGGGTGAGAGGGTGGAGAATAACTTATCAGTGTTTAAGGTGTGTAAGTTCATCATTTCATTAATATCTAGTCTTTTTCCTTCTCAACTCTACCCTGACATCTCCGCTCCCACACATTGTAAAGAAGAGCAGGAAGATAAATTCACAGCTCATAAAGATAAAAAAGGTCAGCATGAAGTCCTTGGTTACAATGCTAGAATACTGTTTCTTCACACGCAGGTGTGCTTTTGCATCTGTCTATAAGAAGGACTAGACTAAATGCTAAGAGACAGTGACAGCAATACAAACACTAAATCAGGCAATGACATAACTACACTTATACACGAAATGCAACAAACCAATACCACAGCTGTTTAGTATTTCCCAAGAAAGAACTCAAATCATATCCAAACCATATAAAAATAAAATACTGTATATTGCAGCTTACTAGTCCTTTGATGTGGAGGCTGCATTCATTTTTTTCTGGATTTTTTTTCTCAACTACTGATCCTGCCAGTAACACACTTCTTGTCCTAGGGTGACAACATTTACTCACCATACTGTATCTAAGAATGAGTAGTGCTGTCACCCTAGACTGCTTTCTTGTTCTGGACTACAAACACCACCCCTCTCTTCAACTTCATAGCAAAGGGAGGTGGGGTTGTGTGGTTACCAGATGATAGCTTGGAAAGCTTGTAGGCAGGTGCAGTCTACTTTCTCCACTGCAGGTGGCGCTCACCCGCAGTGGCCTTGCAGCTGGAGATGAAGACAAGAGGAACACAGTTCCTCTATGGTGTCCTGAGTCACTGGGGAACTATCCAGTTGGATGCTACAGCCCCATGTGACTCTGACAGCCATATTAAGTCAGGTAGAGCCTATTTAAGGCATTGGCTTCCAGGTTTGACATGCTTTATGAGAGTGGGTAATTTAGGGAAAGGTTCCCATCTGTTAGGCACAGTACTAGCAGTAGGGAAAGGTTCCTGATGAGGAGGGAAAAAGTGCAGCGTCCCAACTCCGAACATCCTCCCGTTGCGTGTGAGACAGTCAGGCTGCATTCTAACCCTCTTAGCAGATGCTGTTAGTCCAGTTGAAACCCGCTCACTTCACATTACTGGGAATGGTGAATGTGCCCGGTTGGGCAGTCTTCCCACTGGGTTTGTTGTGAAATGTTGCTGCATTACTTCAAGTTTTTCTTGCACTTGATTCTGTGAATTATTGCCGCTGCACCATGCTGCACCCTGCTACAAGCTGAAAACCTTTTTGGAGATTTCAATTCAGTACACAAGAATTGACAGGGATACTGCATTTCTTGCAAGAACAACATTTTTTAATGTACTTACAGCAAATGCACTTACACCACATGCTCTGCCATTACCCCAAACTCACTCATCCATGCCTTTATGGACCTTGCTTTGTGCACTGGTCAAAATCATTTAGTGGAGGGGGGATTATGGTGTGGGGTTGTTTTTCAGGGGTTGGACTTGGCCCCTTAGTTCCAGTGAAGGGAACTCTTAAGGCCTCAGCATACCAAGACATTTTGGACAATTTCATGCTCCCTACTTTGTGGGAACAGTTTAGGGGTGGCCCCTTCCTGTTCCAACACAACTGAGCACCAGTGCACAAAGCAAGGTCAATAAAGACATGGATGAGTGAGTTTGGGGTGGAGGAACTTGACTGACCTGCACCCAATAAAACACCTTTGGGATGAATTAGAGCAGAGACTGCGACCCAGGCCTTTTCATCCAACATCAGTACCTGACCTCACAAATGTGCTTCTGGAAGAATAGTCAAACATTCTCATAGACACTCCTAAACCTTGTGGACAGCCTTCCCAGAAAAGTTGAAACTGTTATAGCTGCAAAGGCTGGGCCAACTCAATATTGAACCCTATGGACTAAGACTGGGATGCCATTAAAGTTCATGTGCGTGTAAAGGTAAGCGTTCCAATACTTTTGGCAATATCAGGTGAGAGCACAACTGGTGTTGGTGGAGCACTGAAGGTGGAGGAGTGGAAGATTGAACACGCTTTGTAAGAGTATAAAAGCACATTAGACTTTATTTACTAAAACTGGAGAGTGCAAAATTAGTCCCACTTCTGCATAGAAACCAATCATTTCCAGGTTTTATTGCCAAAGCTTAATTGAACAAACTGAGGTTCAAAACTGATTGGCTATCATGTACAGCTGCATGAGATTCTGAGTGCACCAGTTTTAGAAATCTACCCCATTGTGTGTTACAAAAGAAAAGGCATATGCACTTGGGATTTGCTTTGCATGATTTATGTCTTACTTATGATTGTTGTGAATGAAATTGAATGTATGTTGCTACACCATTTTACTTTTTTATTTGGGTTGTCTAAACACATATGGGAGTGTTATAAGGTGTGAGCAACTGATCAGGAGGATTCATTTCTTTTCAGTGAAAAAAAAGCAGCGCAAAGGTTTACTATTCACATGCACATTAACTATTGTTATGCTGCCCTCAGTACCCTCCTCCACCATGGAATGGCTTGGCCAAAAACACTGCAACTAACTAAAGAAATAAAAACTGTAGGGAAAAAGGTATTTCATTAAACTTGCCTTAACCCGTCTTCCATCCATGCTGCGTAGACTGGGGTGACATCACCATCCTTCTGGTGAGTTTCTCAGGAATGCTGAATAGCCCAAATCCAGCAAGAAGATGCTTCTAAATTGTGTTCATCATCATCATCTCGCATGGTTCAGGCTACCCATCATTGCTGAGGGATCTTGTTGGAAGGAGTGTGTGGATGTGTGGACGTCTGCACACATATAATAGCTATTTTACCCTGGAATGTTGCTACTTCATGGGCTTTACTGCTGCAATTTTCGACCCTAGGTGGGCAGGCTTTTGTTCACTTCAAGCAGGTTTTCCATTCCCAAACATGCTTGAAGCAGACCAAATGCAGGTCTGAAGTAGGTCAATAGCAGGTCAAATGCACTTGCCAATGAAATCCGAATACCTCATAAGCATCTGAAATTGATGCCATTGACAAAAGTCCAACCCCTGTCGACACAGGCCCTTTCTTAGCATCGAAACCCCTATTTCTCGTTTAACAAAGCGAAGGCTTAGCCAGGAATAATGGAGCAAGCATTACCCATGCATCTGATAAAAAAAGAAAAAATCAGTTAGTGTTGGAATGAGCATATTTTTTAAAGCATATTGATATCAAATAATAGCCAGATGTCTGTTGACCTTTTTCGCTTTTGTCTAAATGGTACAACGTGTTGATTCCATCTACTTGTAATCTCAACGGGCTCTTATTCCGGTATTCTAAGCCTGAACAATAAACATGCTCTAATGAACATGTGTGTATGTAAATCATACATATCAATTCACACTGTTTTGCCCATATTCAGGGATATTTGTCTATTCCGATTAAGACAGCAGCTGTCTGATATAAATCGGAATTGTTTCTTTATGTTGTGCTTAACACTGAAAGTGAACTACAAAAGTGATGTGAAGAACAAAGACCATTCCACTGTTTTCTCAAACCTAGAAAGACATCAGTACATAATAACAAGGAACAACAGCTGCCTTCGAGGTAGGGAAATTCCCTCTGAAGACTGAAAACATAAACCAAGCATGAAGAGCCTCCACTTTATTTTATATTACTAGACTGTGCAAGCACCTTCAGGCACTTTTTGTCCATCTGCTGGAAAATATGCTATATTTTATATGACTGTTATTTCAGCCATTTAGATACGCAGACGATTTTTTTCAAGATAAATAATTTTCACCAAACCTGACAAGTGCTTTTAGGGGGAGGTGATAAAACGTAGCCTAAAAAACTGTCTGCAGTTTTTTCAGCTGTTTCAGCTGAATGTGGATACAAAATTGTTGAAGTCACGTCTTCACTGATGAAACTAACCCTTTATCATCTAATGATAACACCTGTTCCAGTAACAGTGGAATCTCCTCATTTTGTAGAGATTCCTTCTCACTTCCTATACTGTTTTAGAGGACAGGAAGTGAAGGCAAATCTCTTAACTATTTAACAATTACATTTTATGGACTTCTTGACAGCTAGATGGCTTATGTAGCTTCTTGACTTTCTGTGAAAAATTTAATTTTTATGATGTGCAGTGACATTTTTCCTTCTGCAATTTACTGCTTTTTTAAAAAAAATGCACTGTAATAAATGTTTACAGCAAATTTGAATTACTTATTTACTATTACAGGTATTTATATGGTATAACAATTTTACACAGTGCGTTACATATTGTATGTACATTCACATTAGTCCCTGATCTCACATGAAGAACCGGTAGTGATGTAACATACAGCCATCTGGGGGATTTAGCTGACAATAGCAGCCACTGAATAGAAGGGACATGTGCTCAATTGGTATATTGGGTTAGAGGTTCTTGAGAAAGGGGGTTTTTACATTCCCGAAACATTGGTTTTTCTGCTTCCTCTCTCTTTTCACCAGGGTCTGGCTCAGCTTTCCTTTTAAGTACACTATCAAGGGTACTGAATTCCTCTATGTAATTCTGAACATCACCTCTTATATGTTGTACGTGTAGCTCATTGCACCCATATGTATGCATGTTTTTTTTGCTATGATTCAACCATAGAGCGAATATCTTTCTTGTATTATGCTTAATGTTAGATGACATACTTGAATATCTGTACCTGTTGTATAATAATATGTATATGCCTAATACAAACTTATTGCTAAAGCAGACAGGTTTGTGGTGTGCTTACTGTATATATTAAAAACTAAAGGTTAAATTCCTGCCAAATTGATTTTGGCTTCTGTATCCCCTTGTTTCCCTCTAAAGTGGGGAAAATGCCCTCTTAGACCGTTGTTACCAGAACAAGTATCTCCATTGCTTCTGGTTCTGTGCCAGCTCAAAATTTTGGATTTTTCCTCAGTTTAGGTTTTGGTGATAAAATCACTATTAAAAACAGTAGGGCAAATCTCCCCAGTGTAATACAGACAGCAATAAAAACTTGATAGGGGTTCTATCTCTCTCCAGCTTTATCCAAAACTAACAGCAACATACTGAAGTACAAAGATAGGAACATCAATTGTGAATGCACAATGCTTGTAAACCAGCCTATGCCATTTTTTAAGCAGGCAGAATGGTATGCAATTTAAACACATATCTTAACTTGCTTCCCAAAATGGCCAAAAATAATTTAGGTACGGTATTAGATTGGACAGAGGGGTGGTTGTGGACATGGTATACTTGGATTTTGCAAAAGCGTTTTACACAGTTCCCCACACACAGCTAATGTGTAAGGTAAAGTCTACAGGCTTGGAAAAATCAGTTTGTAAATGGATAGAAAACTGGCTAGAAGACCAAATTCAGTGAGTAGTGGTTAATGATTCTTATTCTGACTGGTCTAAGGTTGTCAGTGATGTACCCCAAGGTTCAGTGTTGGGACCCTTACTTTTCAACATATTTATAAATGATATAGGGTCTGGGATTAAAAGTACCATTTCAGTGTTTGCAGATGAGACCAAGCTATGCAGTGGAATAATGTCCTTTCAGGATGTCTCCAACTTACAAGCAGACATAAAGCACTGTTTAATTTGGTGACTATGAGGTTTAATGTAGATAAATGTAAAGTTATGCGTTGGGGGGCTAAGAATATGCATGCATCATACATACTAGGGGGAGTACAGCTGGGGGAATCCATAGTGAAGAAGGATCTGGGGGTTTTGGGAAATCATAAGTTAATAATGGCATGTAATGCCAAGCTGCGGTTTCCAAAGCAAGCAAAATCCTTTCTTGTATTAAGAGAGGTATGGACTCCAGAGATAGTGACATAATTTTGTCCCTGTACAAATCATTAGTAAGACCTCATCTGGAATATGCAGTTCAGTTTTGGGCACCAGTTCTCAAAAAGGATATCGGGGAACTGGAGAAAGTGCAGAGAAGGGCAACCAAATTAATAAGAGGCATGGAGGAGCTCAGCTATGAGGAAAGATTAGAGGAGCTGAATTTATTTTCTCTCGAGAAGAGGAGATTAAGGGGGGATATGATCAACATGTGCAAATACATAAGTGGTCCATATAGTGATCTTGGTGTTAAGTTATTCACTTTAAGGTCATTACAAAGGATAAGGGGACACTCTTTACGTCTAGAGGAAAAAAGATTTCATCTCCAAATAGGGAAAGGTTTCTTCGTCATTAGAGCTGTGAAAATGTGGAATAGACTGCCCCCAGAGGTGGTTTTGGCCAGCACTGTAGATTGCTTTAAAAAAGTCCTGGACTCTTTCCTTAATGTAAATAATATTACTGTGTACTAACATTTTTGGGAAAAGTTGATCCAGGTTGCCTCTCGGGGAATCAGGAAGGAATTTTTACCCCCGCTATAGCAAATTGGATCATGCTTTGCTGGGGTTTTTGCCCCTCTCTGAAACAACTGTGGGTAAAGGATTCTGTATATGGGATTGTATGGTTATACATAATCTTTCTTTTTTTATTATTATTTATTGGTTGAATTAGATGGACTTGTGTCTTTTTTCAACCTGACTAACTATGTAGATTGTATTTTGGCTAAAACACCCACACCAATGGTCTTCATGTCTGGTGAGTCCTACACTAAAGCCTGATGTCCACCACTCGAATTTCAGCCAATTTCTCCTGAATTTTTTAAAATTCAACCATGGGTGGCCCTGTTGGCACCACAACTCGACAATTGCTGAATGAAAAATCAAAAGAGCGGGGGGGGCCGACTTGTTGGCCAAATAGTGAATGCATCTAAGCAGATGCAGTTACTGTTTGTTTATTCGTGCAGCCATTGGTTCTAGGTGCTGAATAATGTAGTCAGCAAAGGATATTCCACCATCTACACTGTTTAGTATGGATATAGGAATCTATAGGATTTCTTGCATTCAGCCCAAGTGTATGGCTAGCCTAAGGCCCCTTTCACATGGGTTGTCCGATCAGGTCTGCCTGTCAGTTTTTCAGGTGGACCTGATCGGATGCTCTTCTATGGAGCAGTGGATGTCAGGGAACACATGTCTGCTGACACCTGCCGCATTCCGATCCTGTCTGCCAAAACAGTGGTCCTATTCCCCATCCGTCCGGTGGATCGGATGGTATCGGGTGGAAACGGACAGGTATGATTATGTCAGATTTTTGCGTCTAAAAGCGGTACAATAATGTAAGTAAACAAACCAAAAACACTGAAATTTGCTCATTTGCAGAATTGTCGCTGTAGTCACTTTCAGTGTCTGATGATAAATTTCCCCAAAAATCAGTATCACTCAATTCTGCAAGTGATTCTTATTTACTATCAGTGTTTTCTAGCTGATCAAAAACCACTTTTGACGTAAAGGGACACTTTTTGGTTGTCATGGACATTCTCAAGTTTCCAGGCAGAAAGAATGGCATATATAATATAAAAGTGCATGCAGGGCACTGGACAAAGCACTAGGGACAAAGGGGATATGAAATGATTTGATACAGTAATATAATCTTAGGGCTCTTTTACACGAGTGGATGGTTCGGGTCCGCCTGTCAGTTTTTCAGGCGGACCCGAACGAATGCTCCATTGTCCTCTATGGAGCGATGGATGTCAGCAGAACCCTATTTTCCATCCGTCTGGCGGATCGGATCGGATAAACACAGACAGACAGTCCGTGTTCATCCGATCCTCCATAGAGAAGAATGGAGCTGTGACAGGTCAGTCTCTGCATGAAGTGCAGAGACAGTCCTGTCATCTGCCGGCTTAGTGGGGATCAACGGATGGATCCCCGCTGAGCAGCGGAGCCTGTGAAAACGGACTCCGCTCGTGTGAAAGGAGCCTAACAGATTCCAGTGTACTGTATGTTTACTGTGTGTTTCACTTTTTGAATTTGTCGCCGGTCTCCGCCCCTGTGCAACGCGACGCTCACAGGGAATGGAGCCCGGCACACAGAGGCATCAGGCGGACGACACAGCCCGCTGACACGATCCCGAGTGTGGCTCGGGGTTACCGCTCTTGGTACAGAATATTCACCCCGAGCCACACTCGGGAATACTGCCAGGGGGGTTAAACCCGGACACTTAATTACACAGGTTCTGAGGCTAATTTAATGCAAATAAGGCACCAAGTGAGTTTAATTACCACCTTAATCAGCCACATAACCTGTGTAATTCATATTTGTTTGGTTTTAAAGGGATGAAGTGGCAACCCTAGTACACGGACCTGTCGTTTGCCTGCTCAGCGGGGATCAGCGGAGAGATCCCCCGCTGTACAAGTGGATTGCGCTTAGCGGAGGCACCCATGTGAAAGGGGCCTAACACTCCATAGAATATTAAAAAAAAACAATGCTTTTTATGGGTTACCTGAGCTTGATCCCAGACCATATGGAGGTAACCCCTTACTAGAGTTGTCCAAGCTTGATAAGACACGTACTTGGTGTATACTGTAAAAAATGTGTGCATTCTGAGTATGAAACACATTGTGATCTAGGGTTGCCACCTCATCCCTTTAAACTAGGGTTGCCACATCATCCCTTTAATCCAGGACACATATGAATTACACAGGTTCTGAGGCTAATTTAATGCAGATAAGGCACCAAGTGAGTTTAATTACCACCTTAATCAGCCACACAACCTGTGTAATTAATATGTGTTCAGGTTTAAAGGGATGAGGTGGCACTGGCAACTAGGGTTGCCACATCATCCCTTTAATCCAGGACACATATTAATTACACAGGTTGTGTGGCTGATTAAGGTGGTAATTAAGCTCACTTGGTGCCTTATCTGCATTAAATTAGCCTCAGAACCTGTGTAATTCATATGTGTCCTGGATTAAAGGGATGATGTGGCAACCCTAGTTGCCAGTGCCACCTCATCCCTTTAAACCTGAACACATATTAATTACACAGGTTCTGTGGCTGAATAAGGTGGTAATTAAGCTCACTTGGTGCCTTATCTGCATTAAATTAGCTTCAGAACTTGTGCAATTCATATGTGTTGGGGTTTAAAGGGATGAGGTGGCAACCCTATTGTGATCTGATAACATCATGAAATTTATAGTGCTTCTGCTCGGAGAATGTCCTATACATCAAGTATTGCAGTTTGATTTAATAACTGTACAATGCAGTTTTGCCATATTTCTCAAGGAAATTAGGCTTTCATGTTTTATAAGCCAACGCTATCAACGACAGACAAAACGTGTAATAGTATAGTAATGGGTTAAGTTAATCTAGGTTTCCTTGAACATTATCAGAGGTGTGTGGAGGAAAAGGCCCTTTATCCCCAGGGACTCACCCACACCCGCTCCCCAGGTGTTACAAAAACAGGATAATAAAACACTAAACACACACCTTCCCTCCCTGACCTGTGTCCCTTCGCACCTATCCGTCCCGGCACCAAAGTAATTGTCTGTTTAGCGCCATAAAACTCTGAGTAAACTCTTACTTTTATGTGTTTATGTAGGCTGTAGTTATGGGATGTAGGTGGAATGAAACAGGGAAGAGAGAGCAGATAAGAGGATATGACCCCCCCATTATATAGCTAACTTATCTATTGCTCTGAACCCTGCTTGCAGCCAAAGTCATAAAGGAATCCCCCTCCCATATTTCCCTTATCAAGCTAGTAATTCACAGCAGTGTGGAAAGGAGATATGCTTTTACTAGGGAATTGCAGTTTCCATAGAAAAATGAAGTGTAGATGACTGGGCGCCAGTGTGTCTGTCAGTTACTGTAGTGACAGGAGATGGCACCTTTGTCACATGAAGGTGAGTGATACAATCACCTTATCTCTCCACACTTTGGATATCCATTAACTTGCGCAGCTTGTCGCTATATTGCTATGTATTTGTTTTAATAAACAGCATAGGATACCAGGTAATTTCATTTTATGTCTTGTCAACAAAAGACCAATATGTTATGAACTTATTCTCAAAGACATTTCCGTACATGTAGGTTCTAATGTATGGGAGGATGACCCATCATACATTTCAGTAAGAGAGCAATAAGCATAATTTGCCTTAAGATCAAGCAATGGATCATGACATTTGGCATTCAATCATATTGGCTGTTCAAAATGTAAAGATACTACATTGATGTGTGAACAAGCAAAATAAAAGATCATTTAGTAGCTCATGTATTCATTAGTTAATCTAGCATCACCCTTTATTAGTGACGGTTCCCACAGCGGCGACTAAGATAAAAAGGAATCTCCGGTTAGCCGCACACCTGTTTCAATGCTTTATTCATTATAGACAAGTCCATATAGACAAAAGGGAGCAAGAAACTGACGCATTTCACATCCGACTATGGATGCTTAATCATAGCTAGTCGCCTGACAACATGTCAATATTCGCCAGCACACCAAAGATCCTTGATTTCGTCCAAACGATTTTTATTAACCACTTGCTGCCCGCCCGCCGCAGTGTGATGGCGGCAAGGTGACTCGTTATCGCGAACCGCTGTCACAGGACGGCGGTCATGACAACTAGCATTGTGATCGTGTGCGCGCTGCCGGAGGCGCACTCGCACGCTCACTGTGTCCAGGGGGGCCGGGGAGCAGGTAGGGCGGACTTGATCGCCGCCGGCTACCCGTGATGGCCCCCCAGCAGTGAAAGAATGGAGGTCCGTGTAAGTAAACACAGATCTCCGTTCTGACAGAGTGGGAAGGGCGGTGATCACAGGCTTCCTGTATATGGAAGCCATGATCACTCTCCTCCCCCTGCCAGCCCAGCCCACACACAGTTAGAACACGCCTAGGGAACACAGTTGACCCTTAGAGCGCCCCCTTCAGGTTAACCCCTTCTCTGCCAATGGCATTTACACAGTAATCAGTGCATTTTTATAGCACTGATTGCTGTATAAATGCCAATGGTCCCAAAAAAGTGTCAAAATGGTCCGACATGTCCGCCGCAATATCGCTAAAAATCGCAGATCGCCGCCATTACGAGTAAAAAATAAACAAAATAAAAACCCCAGAAATGAATCATCCGTAAACGCAGCAACTGTTGCGCAAACCAATCAATAAACGCTGATTGCGATTTTTTTAACCAAAAATATGAGGAAGAATATAAATCGGCCAAAACCGATGAAAACAAATGTTTTTTTATATTTTTTTTTTTGGATTTGTATTATAGCAAAAAGTAAGAAAAACTGTTTTTTCTGCAAAATTGTCGCTCTTTTTTTATTTATAGCGGTGATCAGAAATGATGCAGAGGGAATCAAATACCACCAACAGAAAGCTCTATTTGTGGGGAAAAAAGGACGCAAATTTTGTTTGGGTACAACGTCACACGACCGCGCAATTGTCAGTTAAAGCGACGCAGTGCCGAATCGCAAAAAGTGCTCTGGTCCTGAAGTGTGAAATCCTTCCGGGGCTGAAGTGGTTAAGGGTGATCAACATCATAGCGTGGTGCAACGTTTTGGAGCCATACAGGACCCCTTCGTCAGGCATGTGATGACCCTTAATAAAAACCGTTTGGATGAAATCAATGATCCTTGGTGTGCTGGCGAATATTGACATGCTATACTGATACCAGTGACCAACTGGTTGTCGCTGCAGCACCCAATTCACTTTTGAGCGAGTTCCAGAAACATGTGCAATGGGAATATGGACAATGGCTAATCGCCTGTCAAGTCGCGCTCCATGCAGTACAATGGAACCGTTCTAATAGGAGCGACTCAAGTCACTCCGACTTAGAAAAAGGTTCCTGTACTACTTTGGGGTGACTTCGGAGAGGCTTGCATAGACTTCTATTAAAGAAGTAGTTTTGCAAGCCGCTCTGAAGTCCCGCTGTACGGGGTGGCTTCAAAGTCGGACGAGAATCGAGCGACTTTGAAATCGCTCCTGTGTAAACCTGCACTTAGTGTTACCAATATATACTAATCGGCCACTTTATTAGGTACACCTGTTCAATTGCTTGTCAACACAAACTGCTAATCAGTCAATCACATGGTAGCATGCATTTCGGTATCTAGATGTGGTGAGGACTTGCTGAAATTCAATCCTAGCATCAGAAAAGGGAAGAAAGAGGATTTAAAGCGGTTGTCTACCCATTAAAAAAAAAAAAAAAAAAACCTGCAAGACAATAGCATAATGAGCTAGTATGCACTGCATACTAGCTCATTATGAAATATTTACCTTGAAACGAAGATCCAACCGGGCTGCTCGGTCCCCTCTGAGGGCCGCTGCATGCATGCGCGCAGGACCCGTCTTTCCGGCAAGGTCCGGCCCTATTGCCGGGCCTTTGCCGGGACATACACAGTGCATGCGCCGTAATGCCTCAACATCTTAGAGAGGGGATATTCATTTTACCTACAGGTAAGCCTTATTATAGGCCTACCTGTAGGTAAAAGTACAAAAGTTGGGTAGACAACCGCTTTAAGTGACTTTGAATGTAGCTTGGTTCTTGGTGCCAGATGGGCTGGTCTGAGTATTTCAAAAACTGCTAATCTAATGTGATTTTCACGCACAACCATCTCTAGGGTTTACAGAGAATGGTGCGAAAAAGCGAAACTATCCAGGGAGCAGCAGCTGTGTGGAGGAAAATGCCTTGTTGATGTCAGAGGTCAGAGGAGAATGGGCAGACTGGTTCTAGATGATAGAAAGGCAGCAGTAACTCCAATAACCACTCATTACAAACAAGGTATGTAGAATACCATCTCTGAATGCACAACAGATGAAACCTTGAAGCAGATGGGCTACAGCAGCAGAAGACCACACCGAGTGCCACTCCTGTCAGCTAAGAACAGGAAACTGAGGCTGCAATTCGCACAGGCTCACCAAAACTGGACAATAGAAGATTGGAAAAACGTTGCCTGGTTGGATGAGTCTCGATTTCAGCTGCAACATTCAGATTGTAGGGTCAGAATTTAGCTTGAACAACATGAAAGCATGGATCCATCCTGCCTTGTATCAACTGTTCAGACTGGTGGTGGTGATGTAATAGGGTGGGGAATATTTTCTTGGCACACTTTGGGCCCCTTAGTACCAACTGAGCATTGTTTACACACCATGGCCTACCTGAGTATTGTTGCTGACCATGTCCATCCCTTTATTCCTACAGTGTACCCATCTTCTGATGGCTCCTTCCAGCAGGATAATGCACCATGTCACAAAGCTCCAATCATCTCCCCACTGGACAATGAGGTCACTGTACTCCAATGGCCTCCACAGTCACCAGATTTTAATCCAATAGAGCCCCTTTGGGATGTGGTGAAACGGGAGATTCGCATCATGGATGGGCAGCTGACAAATCTGAAGCAATTGCGTGATGCTATCACATCACTATGGACCAAAATCTCTGAGGAATTAAGACAGTTCTGAAGGCAAAAGGGGGTTCAACCCAGTATTATCAAGATGTACCTAATAAAGTGGCTGGTGAGTGTATGTTAGATCTAAAACAATCTGTCAGCTCTCATAATTGGGTACTTTCAATTGTAAAAAGTGATTAGGATATAATATGTGTGTTACAGTATCTCACAAAAGTGAGTACACCCCTCAAACTTTTGTAAATAATTTATTCTATCTTTTCATGTGACAACACTGGAGAAATGCTACTTTGCTACAATGTAAAGTAGCGAGTGTACAGCTTGTATAACAGTGCAAGTTTGCTGTCCTCGCAAAATAACTGAACACACAGTCATTAATGTCTAAACCTCTGGCAACAAAAGTAAGTACACCCTAAGTGAAAATGTCCAAATTGGGAACAATTAGCCATTTTCCCTCCCCATGTCATATGACTCATTAGTGTTATAAGGTCTCAGGTGTGAATGGGGAGCAGGTGTGTTAAATTTGGTGTTATCATTCTCACTTTCTCATACTGGTCACTGGAAGTTCAACATGGCACCTCATGGCAAAGAACTCTCTGAGGATCTGAAAAAAAGAATTGTTGCTCTACATAAAGATGGCCTAGGCTATAAGAAGATTGCCAAGATCCTGAAACTGAGCTGCAGCACGATGGCCAAGACCATACCGCAGTATAACAGGACAGGTTCCACTCTGAACAGGCCTCGCCATGGTCGACCAAATTCATACTGTATGGGCCAGAGAACCCGTGTAAATGAGCCCTTAAATTTTTATTATTTTTTGACAAATTTTTAAAATCATTTTTTACAGTTTGTTATTCTTTACATTTATAAAATGATTCTTTACAATTTTTTTTTTACAACGCTATTGGGGGGTTGGGGGGGCTTGGATGAAATATCGGGGTCTAAACAGACCTCTGGCATCTCTCATTTGAGACAGAGAAAGGAATTGAGGACACAGATTCTTGAATGACTTTCTCTGTAGCCTCAGTTGCACTGAAGATGATTGGGCAGGACACAGAGGCTCCTGTCCATTCATAAATTAAAGCAGTTTACTCTGCCATATTTTACATATTTACCGGTCCCTTCTTCCACTCTTTGTCCCTCTGTGTACCCACAGCAGCCGATGGGAGTGGGGGTCCAGAAGAGCTCAAGTAGGGGGACAAGGTGGGGCCTGGACACACAGGGGGAATTAAATGTGGGCAGCACACAGAGGGGGATTTGTGCGGCGGGACAATTAGGCCTCATACACACGGGCGTATTTTGACGCCGGCGTCTACTGACGTTTTTTAGCTGCTCCCCATGTTAGTCAATGGCCACATAAAATACGTCGGCGTTTTTGAGCTGTAGATGGCGTCGGCGTATCAGAGAACCCACGACCAGCGCGTTCCTTGGCTGCAACGACGTCAAAAAGCGCCGCAAAACGCCACGAGACGCCAACAGACGCCAACAAACGCCACCTAATATTGTACCGGCGTTTTCCGGCGTTTTTTGACGCCGACGTTTTTAGGTTGAAAAATAGCAGAGGAATGATTTTTTTTTTAAAAACGTCTATTGACGCCGACGCTCACTAGCGCTCAAAAACGCCAATGCATAACGCCGAAAAACGTCGACTTTATCTCCTTGACGTCGGGCCCGACGTTTTGTTTATTATTTTATATACGCCCGTGTGTATGAGGCCTTACAGAACAATGTTTGTCTGAAAACCATAACCAAAATGGACAGTTTTTTAAAAAATACATAGCATATTTGCCGGTATATAAGACGACTGGGCGTATAAGACGACCCCATACTTTTCCTGTTAAAATATAGGGTTTGGGTTATACTCACCGTATAAGACTACCCCTCTTCCGCGATCTCAACACGGCTTGTAAGGAGACTTCTATCATAGAAGTCAATGCAAGTTGCGCTAAGATTGCCCTGAAAATAGTGCAGGAACCATTTTTATAAGCCGGAGCAAAGCGATTCGCTCCTATTAGAACGGTTCCATTGCACAGCATTGAGACGACTTTGGTGCATATTTGGTCAGTTAAAAAAAAATGCACGAAAAACGCACCTCCCCATTGAAATGCATTGTAAACACGGCAAAACGGCACCTATGTTGCATTTTTGATGCAGTTTTTGAGTCACATGACCCATGAAAAGTGCACCACAAACGCGGTAAAATATTGCTTGTTTTTCGGCGGCCATTATTGGCACCTTTTATTCTAACCTTGATTTCGCGCGACAATTTTTGGTTTAGTCTGTGCCTATCTCTCCAGCAGCTGAAAGCCGTTGGCAAGGAAAGGGGGAGAAAACAGCTTACAGTTGCTGGAGGGAGAGACAGAGACACAGTGCATTGTTCTGTAACTGTCCTCCTGTCCTGCCGCACCGATCCCCCTGCTGCCCAGGCCTTCTACAGGAGGTCTGGTGGTACCCCCTTGTCGGCGGCCCAGCAAGGAACCAATTGTTCATGTCTGAACATAGGGCTGAGATTCCAAATATCTTACAATTAGGGTAATCCATTTCCAAACCACTTTTTCTTTTTAAGTGAAGAAAATACATACAACTAAATATAATACTTTTTCAGCCCATTGGTTGACAAAAGCGTCAAAAGCAAGTAAGGGAGGGTTATAGCTCCTGTCAGTTTTATTTTTTTCAATTTGTGTCCCATTAGGGAGATTTCCCTTCACTTCCTGTCCCATAACCAAAACAGGAATTGAGAAGAAATCCCTTCAAAGGGAGGGAATCACTGGTTGTCACCAGAACTTGTGTCCCCGTTGGAATATTTCCCCATTATTACTGTTCTGAGGACAACCGAAAATATTGATTGGGTTAATAACTCATTTTGCACAATTCCTAAATGGGCGGGGTGGGGGGTTCACTGGCAGCATGTGTTTTGGATGTAAAGCCCCTTTTACAGTTCAGTCACATTTTTTCAAAGAAAAAAACGGATTCTGTTTACATCAGTTTTTACATCAGTTTTTTTTACATCCACTACTAGTGCCAAAACAGATCCAAAATGGACCATTTGTATGTTTCCATCCGTTTTTCACCCGTTCCGTCTTTTTTAACTAAGAAAAATAGGACTTCGATCCCTTTCAAAAAATGATTGTTGACGGAAGCAGGTGTAAATGGATGTAAATAGATGATCATCCATTTACATCCATTTTTCCATAGAGATGCATTGATGTCCACTTTTCATCCGTCAACGGAAGGATGCAAAACGGACAAACGGAACGCCCATGTGAAAGGGACCTGAATCTTAAGAGTTGCTGATAGAACAAATTCTATATTACTCAAATGATTTCTAGTCTGGAACACCAGACAGTAGGGATGTGAGATTGGGAGATGAAAAATACACATGATGGAAAAGAGATGGGTCCCAAGAACAAGATGGACCAACAGAAAGGGAAAGGAGAGGCAAGAGAGAGAGACTGAGAAACACTGTATACATATATAAACACATTTAAGGATTGGTAAACTGCAGTATATTACATTTTTGCTTTTGGGTTTAAATACGCGTTTAGATAAAGCAATATTCGTAATCTGCTCACAGAAAATCCTGCAACCACAACCATCATTTAATCAAAATCCATTTACATACTTTCCAGAGCAAAATGCTTAAAGGAGAAATTTATATAGTTGTAAAAGTGGCCTTGTTATCGTGTCAGAATTACCTGGCTATGTATAGTATTGTCTATACATTTTAGAGAGTGATAAAAGCCTTTATGTTTATCACATTACAAGGAAAAAAAGCAGAGGACTGTGTTCACAAGTAACTGACTTTATTGAGTTCCATAACTCTTTATCTCTTTATACCAGCTAAGCCTATCTCTTTCTGCTTCCTTAAAAAAATCTTTTCTATATCATCTTCTTCAAGTTAGTCAATAAGCTAACTTTCTCCTCTTTCTGTTTTAAAGAGACTGTTTAATCTTGCTTTACTTCAACTTTGATTTACTACATAGTGATTAAAAGTGGGGATGCCTTCAAGGAGAAACAAGCGAAACGTTTTCACAGCATTATATTTAATGCAATAATGTTGAAGATTTATTGGTATCCCTTTAACCTCTTCACTAGACTGCCAAAAATAGTTATTAAACATTACAAGTGAGCAGCTAGATCATTTCAACATCAGAACAGAACTAGCAATGCCATTATCCCCTTTTTTATAGCATGTAAAGTTGAGATAATTAACAGAAAAACAACACAGCATACATACTGTATATAGGAATTGAGATAGTGATACTATTGATAGCAGTAGAGACTTAGGAGTTTTGTTAGAGCAGAGGCTTTTTCTTTACTAACTGGTTCAACAGAACAGTTCTAAACTTAAAGGGTAATGCTACTTTAGTTAGAAAATTGAAGAAATATATAAAATTGCCATTATACAAATGCTAATCAAGCAAGTGTTCATTTAGGCATTAGCAGCGCTCTCCAAGTGCCACCTGCGCTCCATACAAACAAATAATAATAGAGTTCATGAGATCTGTGTTTCAGACATGCGTCCATTGAAGAGGTGTTTATAGGATAGATGAAAGCTTTAAATCCTTTACTTTCTGTCACCCCCACACCATGTGAACTCATCTCCCTTATGGTAATGCACTCAACACAGATATTATTAAATAACGCCTTATGTCTCCAATTCCTTTACAGCAATATGGTATCTCTTCCTCAGAAGGATCCTCCATGGACAGGAATCAATTACAAAGCTTGCATAGTGTATAATCACTGTAATCACTGGGGTGGTCACACCCTAACGCGTTTTGTCATCACATCTTTGTCAAAGGACCCTTTGACAAAGATGTGATGATGAAACGCATTAGGGCGTGACCACGCTGCTATTCTACACTATCGGCAGCTTGAGTCTTGTCCAGGGAAACACCACGAAAGGACATTAAGGAAGCGGTGAGAGTACACAGGCTGACTCTTCAGCGTTCCAGTGATTACACACTATTTGAGCTTTATAATTGATTCCTGTCCGTGGAGGATCCTTCTGAGGGAGAGATACTGATAGGAAAATCTGTGCACTTTGTGGATTCTGGCGCCTATGCGCGTTTGCGTGCCTGCATGCACACTCCTGTGCGCGTGCACGCACCGGAAAGGCGCCAAACGGTGCTATTTAAGCCCCCTGTGCCTTACAGCAAGTGCTGTCCATTCGACAGCGTCTGAGTACATGTGAGCCCCAGCTCTGTTCCTGTTTCCAGTACCTGTGACCCTTCCTGTTTTCTGTTTGACCCTGCTTGAGCTGACCTGCTGATATCTGCCTGCACCGACCCCGGCTATCCACAACCACCCGATTGTCTGATCCTTCTGTATTTCTGCTGCCCACCTGATAGCGAACTTCGCTTGGACTTGACCATTCTTTTGCCTGACCCCTTGCTGTACCACACAGCCAGCCAGTTGCCGACCCAGCCTGTATGACCTCTCTTCTGATCTGACCACCTGGAATATCACATCACCATCAGTGACCATCCAGCCCTCGTACCATTATGCACTCTTGGACTCCCAATATCTACAGTAGTTGAAAGTATATTATTAGTAAACAATATTTACATAACATTGAAAAGTATCTAATCAATACAAATACTGCAGCACTAAGCTACTTTACATATAGAATACATACACTGGGGGAGTATATCTATAATGGTTTGCCGCTTACCCACGTGTCCAGTGCCATCAAGTGCGACGCGAACGCGCCAGATATCCCTCGTCGGCAAAGGTGGGGTGTTGTGCATGGAGGATTGCCTAGATAATGAATCCTATATCAGAGTAAATGCAAAGATAATAAGTTCCCTAGTATCTGCAGGTTTGGGCAAGGGTGGGTGAACGGGGGGGAGGGGGGAAAAAGGGGGGGGCAAGGGGGAGGGAGGAGGGAGGGGAAAAGGGAGAAGGAAGAGAAAAGCCTCAACCAAGGTAGTGTGGCAGGTCCTGGGCCAACGTCTAGGAGTATCCAGGGGGAAACGTCCAAGAGGATCCATGGGGAAGGCTAGGTGGGGAGGGATTATCCAATCACTGTATAGAGATAGGCACTCTGCAGATACCTGATAGATATTAATATTGCATCAACATGTAGTCCCAAGGAAGATATCAACCACAAAGTGGTGTGGGCTTAACACACCACTTGGATGGATAACACACCCAATCTCTCTTTTTATGGTGCTTCCTCTCCCCACCCAATTGGAGGGTAGTTCCACTAGGAACCACCGTATTTTCTAAATCCTCTGGGCTGACATTTAGAAAACTATAATTGTTTATGCGGTGCTATACTTTATTGTTTTCTAGGCATTTTTTGGGATGGATGTCCTTGGTGCATCATGGACGGGCTTCAGGTCTGGTATTCAGGCTGCTTGTCTCACGACAAACAAAAAATCGGATGAGGAGGTTGGGATCTTCTTGGATCACATGTTCAACCTACTGAAACGCAAGTCCCACTTATATTGGCATTTAGAGTATTTACCCCCCCCCCCTGTTTTCATATACAGGGGGTATAAGGCAGAATGGTGTAGTTAACTCTGCTGTAAAAAAAATGTAATTGTCTGTCAACAATGCACTTTGTTTTGTGTTTATACTTTTTATGATATAATAAAAATTTTGATGTAATTTTAATTCCCTATCTTGTATACATTTACTACCCTATGGTGTCGCAATAGTCCAACCTTTACTGTCCGTTTTGGGTACAGGCGGGGGAGCCTCTACCCTCTTTTGCAATTACTATCCTATAAACACCTCTTCAGTGGACGCATGTCTGAAACACAGATTTCATGAACTCTATTATTATTTGTTTGCATGGAGTGTGGGTGGCACTTGGAGCGCGCTGCTAATGCCTAAATGGACACTTGTTTGTTTTAGCATTTGTATAAGGGATTTTATTAATTTATAGTAGCAGCTCAGGATGTATGAATATTATTAGTGTCGCAGGTTCACATACATGTGCACTGGGATTGGTGACGTTTGAAATTTGCCACAAAGTGTTTGTATATAAAATCGGCAAACAAGCCATTTTGAGCTCCTAAGAAAAAAAAAGAATAAAAATGAATATCCCCCTTATGAATTGATAAGTCATATGCCACCTACATCCCTATGTGAAACATATGCATGTGCTAATTTCCAAAAAGAAGGAAATAGGAACCCAAATCTATAAAGTATAACCTTTCCATTATAACCTGCAGCCAGTTATGATGCCAAAGCATGGCAAATATATGATGCATTTTTGTGTAACCCTGGCGTTGTATGTGAATTGACTGCCCCTAGAAATGGCATTTCTGCATATGTGATTGGCTACCTGCTTTTCCCAGCAGTTTTCTTCTTTTTACCACGCTGGGACAGATCATATAACTGTATCAGGCAGCTCCTACAATTTAACACACAGAAAGGAGGAAATATATGGGGTGCATGTGTACCTTCTTCACAGAAATTTAGGTGAACATAATGCAACAGACAGCAACAGGTCTATTTATACCAATCATAATTTGCAAAAATCATTGCAATGCATATAACTGGATAGGAGTCAACTATTTTTTCGTTAAAAGTTTTGCTGTTAGTAACAATCAATAAGATGGGCAAGGGTCTCCATAACCACTTGCCCTCCGGAAAAGATTTACCTTCATGACCAGGCCATATTTTGCTTTTTGGCACTGCATTACTTTAACTGAAGATTGTGCGGTCATGCAATGCTGAACATAAATAAAATGTATATCCTTTTTTTCCACAAATAGAGCTATCTTGTAGTGGCATTTGATCACCTCTGGCTTTTTATTTTTTGTGCTATAAACAAAAAAATACAGAAAATTTAGAAAAAAACAAAATTTTTTACTTTTTGCTATAAAACAGATCTAATAAAAAATGTAAAAATCTCTAATTTCTTCATAAATTTAGGCCAAAATGTATTCTACTAAATGTTTTTGGTTAAAAAAAAAATCCCAATAAGCGTATATTGATTGGTTTGCACAAAAATTATAGCGTTTGTAAACTCTATATACTTGAATTTTTATTTTTTTTATACTAGTAATGGTGGCAATCAGCAACTTATAGCGGAACTGCAATATTGCAGCAGTGTTTTGTCAGGTTTTTGGGGCTGTATTTGATATGTGTTTGATATGTGCAAAGAGAGATCTCACAAATACTTACAAGTATAACATTTATTAAAGATAATGACAGATAATATTAGAAAATATAACAAGAATACTTAACTAAAGATTCTGTTTCGCTATGGAGTCCCCCTGGACTCAGCATGGCCGACCAGGTTCAGACGCATGCCTCATGGAGGCAGCTCTGATGTGAGACTAGCCCATTACAGTTTGGGCTGTGGTAGATACAGGCTAGGCAGTGATATAACCTTTTAAGGGGGATAACGGGCTCGATCATAATGCATTCCTCAAGCTTTACGTCAGTAAGGTAAAGCAATACCTTATATGGCTCCTTGACCAAGATTTGGAGGCTTAAAATGCATCAGTGAGCCACATTATTAATAAGGAAATATGTAATATGCAATTTTCCCATCTGGCAAACAATCTGACACTAACTGACACTTTTGACACTTTGTGGGAACCATTGACACTAATACAGTGATCAGTCCTACAAATATGCATTTCCACTGTACTAATGACACCGGCTGGGTAGGGGTTAAACCTCTAGGGTGATCAACGGGTTAAATGTTTTTGTGTTTACTATGTGCTGTTTTTACTAAGGGATGTTGTCACGTACCTGGTGGTTGAGTCTGGCTTATGCGGGGGCAACCTCTCTTGCGGCCCTTGTTCGAGAACCCCTGGTAGTGCAAGCAGGGAGCTCAGGAGCACAGAGGGGGCACGAGGGCTGGACAAGCTGCGCACGGCAAGTGGTTAAGAATGAGGCAATTAGACACCTGCCTGTGTTGTTGCCCATTGTACATCATTTTATGAGCCAAGTGGTACAGCTGTTAATTTCCTCTTCTCAATGAAAACTTGTTGGACAATGTCTTGATCAGGGTAAACCTGATAAGGCCTACCACTTATCCCCATACGCTAAAAATAAATAGACACCACACCGATTGGAGAAAAGGGGCCGCTAGGCCATTTATTTAACAACCAACAGTTAAACATGTTAACAACAGTATCATGTAATTGTTGAGCAAGTTGTGATCCCAGGAGGCCTTATCACCAAAAATTTGTAATTTAGACAAAAAATTCCCAGCCGCACTACGCCGGCTCAGGTACCATCTTCTGGCAGATGCACTTTCCTTTTCCAGTTAAACCGAGTTAACTGGATAAACAACACTGAGGACTCCATACCTGAGATGGATCCTTACCCAGCATAACAAATAAACTGACAGGCCTCCTAAGACCCAACCGCCACCGCTCGCAGGTGTAAAACCTTACACCTGAGAGCTCCTCCACACGCGCAACGCACGCTGAACACCATCCTGGAGCCCCAAGCTCCACAAGTCGATGCCCATGGCGTTAAGGTGTACTCCATCACCGTGCAAGTAGCGCCAAGTGTCCACCTCCAGATCGGTGTGTCTAACGACCATTACGCGCAATAAAGCGGCCGACCTCTTTATTCACCTTCACCTGCTTTATTGAGTTTGGAAACCGACCGCGCGAAACGCCAGGTTGTGCGGCCGACTATCTCAGACCACACAAAAACCGTCTTGGGAAAATCAGCCTGTAAGCGTAGAAAATCAAATTTGATATCCCGTATCAGGTGTCGCATAGAGCGAACCCCCAGGTCGTTTCCCCCCGCATGTAAAATCAAAACATCCGGGGCCCTGTCCAATTTGGCAAATCTCTGAAACTCAGGCAAAACCCGGCACCACAGCAGCCCGGGCACACCAATCCACCTTACCAAGGCCTTGTAATGGGGCAAACCTAACTGCCGGCCGTTGGGTCGAACATCCGCCCGCTTGGCCCCCCAAAAAACATAAGAGTGTCCAAGCACCCATACCAGGGCCGGCTAGCCATCTGTAAGAGAACAACAAAGTAACATAACAAACAACTGCCCCCATGACTGTAGACCATAAACCTAGAATTAAGAGGCATTAGCCCCCATAATAAGCTGAGGGCGTATGTAGAGTGTAAAACAATTTGACTCCCACCTGCCAATTCGCTTCAGCACCGTGTCGTCCAAACCCCACCTGGCGGCCTCAATGGCTTCCCCGATGCGGAAGGAGTGGGACGAGAACTCTCCTGGGGGGGAACCCAGCCGACCCCAGGCAGCGCCGAAAGACTGCGTTAAACTGGAAAACAGACAGAGGTTTCCCGTCACCGTGGACCAGAAACGACCCGCCCCAACGGCGGCGCCGTAGGTACTCCGTAACAGCCGCTATGGGGCAAATGAGGGAACCAGAAATGGAAAAGAGCCTAACATACGAACCTTTACCAACTTGGTCCGTTTTTGAACGCCGTACCCGAGTAACCATGACAGACCCGTCGGACCCGTCGCAAGTAACCTCCTCCGCCAGGAGCCCGCCGTGCCGGGCAGTAACCCGGCTGACCAGCTCCCCCACCCGAAATGCCCCAAGAAGGCCAGGCAAAATGCCGTACGGAACAGCAGTGCCTCGTATGGAGAAGAGCAAACTTCGCCAACACGGCCCACCAACCGTAGAAGTATGTCAAAGGTAACAGGCCGACGGCAATCCGGCCTATGGCGGCCCTTCCTGTACCCCTTCAACGCTTGGCGGACCAAGAAGCCCTTAGTCACATCTTGAACACCCGAAAGTTTGCACCAGAAAGCCACGGCGGCCAGTTTCCGGTTCAAGGAAGAAACCGATACCCGATGTTCAAAGTTCCTACCTATGAAGTACGGCAAGACAGAGCCAGACTCTGGACTGCCCAATTCGACTTCCGTCTCCCGCAACAGAGAACTCCACTCCTGCCAGGCCCTGTAATAAGCTGCCCACGTGCCCTCACTCACCGACCTCCGGATTAAGCCCGCGGTGACTCCAAGGTGATCTGACACAGCTCCTCTGGACAGGGTGCTCCATGTTGCTCCGCTTCCGGCGCCAACTCCCGAAACCTGTCCAGCTGAAAGCGAGACAATGCATCCGCCACTGCATTAGTAGTCCCAGGTAAATGAACCGCATATAAAAACACATTCGCTTGTAAGCAGCGTAACACCAGATGCCGAAGCAATCAGACCACCGGCGGGGACGCTGCTGACAAGCGATTGATCACCTGTACCACCCCCATGTTGTCATAGTGCAGTCTAACCTTTTTGTTGCCCAAAGAGGAACCCCACACCTCCAACGCCAGCAGAACTGGGAACAATTCCAGCAAAACCAGGTTCTTACAGAACCCAGCTTCCTGCTATGCTAGCTGCCAACGCTCTGCACTCCACCTGCCCCCCAAGAACGCGCCGTACCCGGTAGACCCAGCCGCGTCTGTGTACAATTCCAAGTCAAAGCTGCTGACTGGGCCCTGTAGCCAGAGCAAACGACCATTAAAGCTCTGAAGAAATATATCCCAAACCTGCAGGTCTGCCTGGTGGTCACTGTTCAACGTTATGAAGTGGCGAGGAGAGGAAGCGCTGGAGGTAGCCGACGACAACCTACGACAGAATATCCTACCAAAATTCAACTTGCCCAAGAGTAACTGGAGGGCCCGCAATTGAATGGTGCGACGCCCAACTGCCCCCCTTATCTCCTCCCTCAGGGCTAACAACTTATCATCAGGTAACCGGCATTCCATGGCCAGGGCGTCAATCACAATGCCAAGGAAGGTAATTTGCGGGGACGGACCTTCGGTCTTATCCGCCGCCAAGGGAATCCTGAAGCGCTCAGCGACATGTTGTACCGTGGCCAACAGGACACCACACAACTTTGACTCCGGAGGGCCAATGCACAAGAAATCGTCCAAATAGTGGATAACCGAGTTGACCCCCGACACCTCCTGGACCACCCATTCCACAAACGAGCTGAATTGTTCGAACAAGGCGCAGGAAATGGAGCAACCCATGGGAATACAGTGGTCCACATAGAATTTGTCCATCCACCGGCACCCCAGGAGATGAAAACAGTCGCAGCATCAAAAGACGTATACGAAACCGCACACGCCTCTGGATCGATAGCGTCATTCCTCCCCTTGGAAAAGATAGGTGGTGGATAAGACGGAACTTCCCAGGCTCCTTCTTAAGGACCACCCCCAAGGGGTAGACAAGCAAATTAGCGAGGGGAGGAGCAACGAAGGGGCCCGCCATGCCACCCAAAGCCACTTCCTTGGCAAGTTTTTCTGACACCACCTCCAGATGCAGGCGGGCAGAACGCAAGTTGTCGGCGAAGGGGGGGCGAAGGGGGGGACAGACATGGAGCAAGGGATTACAAACCCGCCCGAAAAGCCTTCCTCCAACAACCGGGCAGCCGCCCGGTCGGGATACCTATTTAGAAAGGGGCGTAACATTTGCATGCTCACCGGAGTCGTCCCCTTTACCCGTAACATCGGCGGCACGTCCCCTGCCCTGTTTGAGACAACGGGACAGGGGGTGTGAACCGTTGCAACCCAAGCAATCGTGCCGGAATCGACAACTTCCTCCGAACCTGCAACCCCTTTCGTTGAACTGCCAACACAACCCCTTGCGCTTGATGACCGACTGTCCTGGGGCGTCCGAACCGCCGCCCCCCCTGAAAAAACTGGGAAGACACTGTCCTGGCAGGCATCATTAGCTTCATCCAGAGGCTGATGTCTTTGTGGTTCCACCGCAACGACGGGCGCAGAGCCTTCCGCTGCCGGAACTGCTCATCATACCGCAGCCACGCTAAGCCCCCGTACACCCTGTGGGCCTCGCTGATGGCGCCCAGATAGCAAAAAAGGGGGGAACAGCACTCCGGCTGTTTCTCCCCTATGATGCTGGTCAATATGGCAAAGGCTTGCAGCCAATTGGCGAACGTCCGCGGAATCAAACGGGAACGCCGGCGCTCCTCCTCGTCGCGCCGAGACGACTCCGACCGAAACCGGTCAAGGTTAAACTTCTCCAGGGGTAGCAAGGAGAAGATATCTATATACTCACCCTGCCAGATCCAGTCACGCACCTCCTGTTTCAAATGAGTCCCCAAGGGGCCTTCGATCCAATCATAGACTTCGCACCTGGCGGAGTCGGAGAGACCTGCAGCTTCAGCAGGGGCGCCAACCGCCACCCCCGTGGCGGAGGCAGGGGGAGTAGTCCCCGCAGGCCCGCTAGCAACAACCGCACCTGCGGAGGGTGACACCCAGGCGTCCACCGGAGAACCCACCCCAAGGTGTTGAACCAGGGATCGCAAGCCCACAATGAAGTCCCCCAAACCTGGATCTACCCCAGGCGCAGCGGACCCTACCGCCGCTGAGTGCGGGATAGACCCCGGCAAAGTGGAAGCGGGGGCCCCCCTACCAACCCCAAGCAGCATACACAAATTATCACATAAAAGAGACAAAGAATTAGTCACACACTCCCCAGGCTGCCCAGGCGGGACCCCCGCAGCCGCTTCTCCGGATTCCACCGCTGAGGGCTCGTCCGGCACTTCACCTTCTTCTGAACTGGATCATTCACCTTCCGACCGCGACTCCTCAGCGTGCTCCCGCAAGGCATCGTCCTCGGGACTGGACGCACTGCGCGTGCGCCGGGAAGGGGTGTCTGCCGCTCCCACCGACTGGCAGGCACTGCGAGCTCCACTCCCACGCCGGGCTGACCCCCCGGCCGTAACATCACCAAGTGGGGCAGCCGCTCCCTGCTGACTCCCACGCCGGCCAGGCGGGGCGGGGGACCTGGACGTACCAAGATGCGCCCAAGATGGGGATTCCTCCCAGGGGACCGGCCAGCCGCCGATGAAGCAGGCTGTGCTGGTCCTCCCGGAGGGTCCGATTCCGGGCTCCCAGGGTGGCGCCGAGCTCTAGGGGAAGCGGCCGGACTGTACCGCTCCGGCGGCCGAGACCGCCGAGCGCGTGTTGGCACCCACTCCCCCTCCTCCTCCGATTCTTCACAGAGCGCAGACAGCCGCTACTGCAGCCAGCCCGTGCCGCGGCCTCCCGGAGCTGGTGGATTAAGGACTCAATCTCGGCCATGCAGACGCCTCAGGCCTAGCAGAGGGGAAATCACAGGCATGCAGGTCTAGGCTCAATTCGCTTTTCTGTTAGGCCGACTGCCTTCTAGGAAAACCCCGCCCTGCACTATAAACCCTTCCCGCCCCTAACTCACAGCCTGCCCATCCCAAGCCACATTAACCCAATGGTGCCCGGCCACAGGACACCCTGTCATGAGGCCCTGCGCACCAATTTTTTTTTTTGCTCCAGGCCTGCCTGTGTGATAAGCACTTCTTTACATCGGAAGCTCTCATTATCAGCTCTAGGATGGTCATGAAAGGCTAGCAGTGAAATTGTGAAGAATGAATCTGCAACAAAGATGTGGGAGTTATGAACATTAAACATAATGGAAACAGGGGCAAATGATCAGGCCTTTGTGAGGATAATTAAGGGATATTTTAGACCTGGCATTCTTTATACATGCCTTCAATATTCACATATCATGCAGGGAACTGTTTCTTCTACCTTTGCTGTGCTGTTGCCAGAAATTCATTTTCTGACCCTGTAATTTATTGAAAGGATCAGCACAAGGCTGCTGATTGCTTGCGTTCCACTTGCCACAATACATTCCTGCAATTGCCTGTCAACCCAATTCTACTTACCACAAGTGTCTTTCTCTTTCTTCTTTAGGTAGTATGCAATAAAGCATATTGCATAGAGCATGCAGGCATGTTGCACCCTGTGTTGTTTTAATTATCTAAACAGCTGATTTTCTATTAGTGATAATTCACAAATTCTTATTACATTTTCATCCTACTCAAACTGTTGGCAGCAAACCACTCTGTGAGGGTACCCAGTCTTTGAGTTCTAGTAAAGTCTTAGGACAGACCCTTCATTTTTTTTGGTGAATCTCGTGCATAGTCTTTTGTCCATAACGTCTTTTTATTATTACCATGCAGGTGAGTTCTTTAAATCTGCCCCTTTTATTTGGACCACTATGCAACCACTGGAAAAAGTACAGCGGGCACATCTTCAGAGCATGTTTCACTCATCTCTTGTCAAGCCATTCTAGCATTTCTCACATCTCCCTGATCCAGTGTTTTTCAACCTTTTTGCCTTCGAGGAACCTTTGACAATAAATTTGAAATCTTAGGGGAACCCCTGAAATATTTTTCAGATCAGCGAGCTGTTGATATAACAATAATTATTTTTAGAAATAGCATTACATAATAAAATAAATATAAATTATTCCTTAGTGTGAGCCTTGGGCTGGCTTTTTTCTGCACCGATGCTAAATTCTGAGTTGAACTTGCACACACAAATTTTATCTTCAACTGAAGTTAGATAGGAACAGGTATGCTCAGAAGTCAGGAACACCCAGAAGTGTCCGTTCTGGGAAACCTACGTTCCTAATTCACAAATCACATGCACCTGCACTTCCTCTTTATACGCTCGTAACACGTCACTACATTAGGCTTGGTTGTACGATCGCTTAGTGCATATTCGCGAGACACAACAGCCAACATCTGACTTGGTCCAAAGTTGGACGTTCAGTTGTACAACCGTTGCACCCATGTGTACGAGGCTTTAGTGTAACCTCTGATGCCATCCATTCACTCTAGGGTGTATGGATTCCCACAACAATTTCACCAGTTTAATATGTGGTTATTAGGTCCTGTTAGGTGGTCTATTAACAGAGCAAGAGATAACCTGTCATCTCTTGTATCTAGGGTTACTTAATTATTAGTCATAACCTGCAAATATTAAAGAAGGTAATTGTTTTTGTTGCCTTTGCTGGATCCACACTTTGGTCACATAGAAGTGCCTTTTTAAGTGTTTTACAGTGTTAGATTCTCTAGTGCACTGGTTGGGAGTATAACCCAGCTGAACAGGGCATTACCATCTATCAGCTAGGTTCAAAGTATTGCTGGTAAAAAAGTTATAAGGTACACAGGTCCATTCAAGATCCCCAAGCAGACTCACTGGCTCAGTAAGAGAAGTCTAAACCTATAACTAATGTTCTTGCCATGTAGATTTCAGACCTTAGGATATAGACCTTCTCAAAACTCGTGTCAAAGGAAATGTGAACCAACATTAATATGTGCTTTCCCCAGCCAGCACCAGATAGAAAAATATTTTTTTTCAGCTTGAAAAAAACTTTTTTTTTGTCCAAGCAGCGGATTGAACAAAAAAAAAAATTGGCAGATCCCTGCATCCAGAAAACCTTGTGGATTCAGGGATCTCCCCTGCTGCGCTATTGTATTCTGAGCTTGTGGATTTCCCCCCATCAGAATATACAGGTCAGTGCTGCAGCCAGCTTGACCATTTGACAGAAGCCAATCGTCTGCTAAACAGATAAGGGTACACACAGAGCAAAATTTGGTCAGTGTATACCAGCCTTAAAGGAGAAGTAGCCTCTTCCTCAGAGCCCTCCGCAGAGAGGAGAGCTGCTGAGGGACAGCCAGCAGCTCTCTGCTCGGGGATCAGTGAGAACCGAGCCATCGGCAGTGTTTGATGGCTCGGTTCTCAGTGTACAGACGCTAGGAGATAGATGTAGCATCGCAGCGATGCTGCATCCACCTAAGTAAGTATAAATCTGGAAAAAAAAACAAAACATACTTCTCTTTTAACCTGGCAGTAGTAAGGTAGGCTACTGGACTATGGGCTCAGTATGGCCATTCCCAGAGGAAGACAGTTTCTAGATGACTAGGGTGTTTAAAATAGATTGCACAAATAATCACATTTTACAGTAGGGCAACTAGATGTACAAAATAGAGAATAGAAAAATACAAAATAGATCTTCATAGACTCTCTAAACCAGCCTTTTCAGCCAGGGTGTTCTCTGGCTATATACTGGGCGTAGAATAAATATTCAACATGTCACCATTTTTCTAGGTAAATATATTTCCAAAGGTGCTATTGACATGCAATTTTCCCCACATGTGGTAAGAACCCATGCGTAAAATGGAATGACGCAGGGAAAAAGTATTGAACACATGAAGAAAGGGAGGTGCAAAAAGGCATGCAAAGCCAAGACCCCAGCTGAAATCTATCAGTAATTAGAAAGCAATCCTGCCCCTTGTCAGTGTAAGTTAATATCAGCTGGTTCAGTATCAACTGGTGACTAGAGTTGAGCGAACCCGGACTGTAAAGTTCGGGTCCGTACCAAACTTTGGGGTGTCCGGGATCCGGACCCAAACCCCGACTTTTCAAAAAATGTCCGGGTTCGGGTCCAGGGTTCAGGTATTTTATTCCACGTGTTGAATAGCTGCCAAGGGCAGCCAATCAACAAGTGTTTCACTGGTTTTCCCTAGAAGCCATCACAGCCATGCCAACTAATGGCATGGCTGTGTTTGGCCAGTGCATCATGTGACCCAACCTCTATATGGGGCTGGAGTCACCATGCTGCATGTCATATGCTCTCAGGATAGTTTAGGGAGAGGATGCTCCTCTCTCTGTGAGGGACAGATTGCAGATATTATAGAACATCTCATCCTGCATTACTGAACGATCTGATTGTGGACTAGGGAGAGATACTAGTACTGCTGCTTTGAGGGACAGATTGCACACCTCATCCTGCTGCACAGAACGATCTGACTGGACTAGGTAGAGTCTGTTGCTTTAAGGGAAAGGTTATTGTTCTAAAATCATCTCCAAGTTGTATAGGAAAAGTCTATTGCAGCCACATAGAGCCATATTATTGTTCTAAAATCATCTCCAAATTGTATAGGAAAAGTCTATTGCAGCTGCATAGAGCCATGTTATTGTTCTAAAATCATCTCCAAATTGTATAGGAAAAGTCTATTGCAGCCGCATAGAGCCATATTATTGTTCTAAATTTTACAGTTTCACACACGGAGCGGCTCTTGCAAAGCTGATGGTGAAACGCCCCCTCTCCCTTGTCAGTAACCATCAGTGCTAAGTTCTAACCAGGACCCAGGATAGTGCTGCCTATCAGTACTAATCTGTGCCCATCAGTGCCAATCAGTGCTTTCTATCAGTGCCGCCCACCAGCGCCCATCAGTGCCACCCATCAGTACTAATCGTTGCCCTTCAGTGCTGCCTATTAGTGCAGCCCATCAGTGCCCATCAGTGCTGCCTATCAGTGCTGCCCATCAGTGCTAATCAGTGCCCATCAGTGCTACCTAATAGTGCTGCCCATCGGTGCCCATCAGTGCTGCCTGTCAGTCTTGCCCATCAGTGCCCATCAGTGTCACTTATCAGCGCCCATCAATGCTGCCAATCAGGGTCTATCAGTGCCAGTTAGTGACCATCAGTACTGCCAGTGCTGCCATTCAGTGCCAATCAGTGCTGCCTATCACTGCCAATCAGTACCCATCAATGCTGCCTATCAGTGCCTCCTATCAGTGCCAATCAGTGCCATCTATTGCTACCTATCAGTTCCCATCAGTGCTGCCTATTAGTGCCCATCAGTGCTGCATATCAGTGCCAATCATTGCTACCTATCTGTGCCACCAAACCTATCAGTGCCACCAGTTCATTTTCCACCACCCCTGCTAAGCCCATGTCTTTATGGACCTTGCTGTGTGCACTGGTGCACAGTTACGCTGGAACAGGAAGGGGCCATCCTTAAACTGTTCTCACAAATTTAAGAGCCTGAAATTGCCCAAAATTCAGGCACCTTAAGAGTTCCCTTTTCTGAAACTAAGGGGCCAAACCCAACCCCTGAAAAACATCCCCACTCCATAACCCCCTCTCCACCAAATTATTTGGATCAGTGCACAAGGCAAGATTCATAAAAACATGGATGAGAGAGTTTGGGGAGGAGGAACTTGACTGGCCTGCACAGAGTCCTGACCTCAACCCAAAAGAACACCTTTGGGTTGCACTTCTGGAAGAATGGTCAAACATTCCCAATGTGGGCCAACTCAATATTGAACCCTACGGACTAAGACTTGGATGCCATTAAAGTTCATGTGCGTGTAAAGGCAGGTGTCCCAATACTGACAATTTAGTGTGTATATATATATATATATATATATATATATACACGCATGTGTGTTTGAGCTTTGGGGTGCACACCCTAATGCAATAGGCTGCGCACACCTATGCCAACAGTGAAGTTTGGAGGTGAGAGCATCATGGTGTGGGGCTGTTTTTCAGCATATGGTACTGGCAAAGTTCATGTCATTGAAGGAAGAATGAATGGAAACATGTACCAAGACATTCTTGATAAAAATCTGCTGCCAGCTACCGGGATGATGAAGAAGAAATGAGGGTGGACATTTCAGCAAGACTATGATCACAAACACAAAGCCAAGGAGACTTAATTGGTTTAAAAGAAAGAAAAGAAAGCTGCTTGAATGGCCCAGCCAACCACCTGACTTAAATCCAATAGAAAATCTATGGAAAGAACTAAAGTATTGAGTTCATAGAAGAGGCTTACAGAACCTTCGAGATTTGAAGATTGCTTGTGTGGAAGAATGGGCCAAAATCATACCTGAGCAATGCATGCAATGTAGTGTACATATAAAGAAAGGCAGGGCAGCCACATGGCACCATTCCACCCACTTATAAATAATGTGCCAGAGCAGCTGCCCCTCCTGTCCCCCCCCCCCACCCTTGTCTCGGCCCTGCCAGGCGATATAAAAAATGGTCACATTCCAGTATATTGGTAAGTGATTGCAATAGAGTTTATATGCAATTCCTGTTATTTTAATTAAAGCGGTTGTAAAGGCTATTTTAATAAAAAATAACAAGCATGTCATACTTACCTGGTCTATGCAATGCCATTGCAGAGCGTGGCCCCGAACCCCTCCCCTGTTGGCACTCTAGGCTCCTCCTCTTCTGCGTGCCTACCCATAGCAAACCATTTGCTGTGGGAGCGCATGTACGTGCTTGCTTCCAAGCCAGGCTGTGTGTATCTATAGACACAGCACGGCTGGGCTCTGCCCCCCACTCCCCCCTCACAGATTTGATTGACAGCTGCAGGAACCAGTGGATCCTGCTGCTATGCTGCTAAGTCCTGAGAAAGGAGAGAACCATTACAGATGGGCACAGTGCTGGATCGAGTAAGTATTCAAGATAAGTATTGGGGAAGGGGGGGTAGTTTTGCGTAATACAAATACTGGGACGTTTAAATATCTTGCCTTCGCAACCACTTTAAGCCTGTATCTTCTGATCTGGGATTCTATAGGTAGTTTGAGCTTAGGACTTGATAACCAGCATAGACTAGAGCCAGATTAGGCATCCGACCACCACTTAGATTAGGTAGTTAGATTCGGTTTGCAGTAGTGCGGGCTGTGCATCCCGCGTTTGCTTGTGAAACGCACAAAAAAGGTGCATGCACCTTTTTAAAAATGCGGCCTCAGGAAAAATGCATGGTCTTTTTGTCCATGTGGTTTTACCTGCAGTTCCCGCACCCTCAATCGCGCTGCGTGCTGAGATGTGTGGGGGTGCCATTCAGAAGGAATGGCAGCCCCTCACATCTCACAAGAGCAGTGTGATTTTGGTGCGGTTGGAACCGGAACGCACTACTGTGAACCGAGCCTTAGAGGTCCACTTGCAAGTCAGATTAGAAACTGCTAGGGAGGGACCAAAACACAGAGTAGATAGGCTGACTCTGAGTGCCAGTGCCACACCACATTTTTTGCATGTGAGAAGTTGCGTTCCAGGCAGGATGAAATAAAGTCGGAAAATCTTCCCATCACTGCTGATCTTGTTTTAAGGTCACCAACACAAAGACGGACACCACAATGTGATCATCCTCAGGGTCCCTGCAACTGGACTTTGCTGCAACATTCATCTGGAGGTATACACATTAATATCTATATATGCCTGGGTATATGTGCACAATTCCACCAGGACTCCTATCTGCCCCTTTGCTGTTAATACCTGTTTGTACTTTAGATGTAGGTATTATTATTAATCTTTCCTTATATAAAGCTTGTACTATTTGCATACTGGTGTGCATCTATAGGCTTATGGTTAATGTTAAAGTATGTAGCACCCTCTAGGTAGTTAGGTGCTAGAGGTAGGATTATTTTGTGCGAGTAGGAAAATTTAGGTAGGCCTAGCTGGTGGTTCGTCTGTTTTCATTCTGGGCTGGGAGTGGCTCAGTGTAGAGCTGGTGACTCACTGGCAGCCTCTCTGAGACCTCATTCTTCTTTCCAGAGTTTTCTAGAAAGTTCTGGAAAGAGAGGAGAAAGGGAGAGGTGGAGCAGTCTGGGTTGTTTAGGGAGCCCTGACCAATCCCCAACCTGGATTGGCAGGGGGTAGACCTCCTTAAATACCCAGGGTCGGCCTAGCTGGGTAGGAGTTGTGGGGTTGAAGAGTTGGAGAAGGCATACTGAGGCTGTTGGGTCCTTGGAGGGAACTCCTCCGTCTGGGGGGGGGGGGGGCACCATGGAGGTCATCACATGAACTGCTGGAAGGTTGCTGGATGTGTTTCTTCTTTCCCTAACTTTGCAGGATCAGAGCAGCCTGCCACCCTGTGTTGGGCCCAATGGATGGACCTTTCCTGTTGCAAGGACGCTGAGGGTGAGGTCTGATTCTCAAAACTAAGTCTTTAAGGAGCCTGTCTGTCCGGGGAGGGGCTCCTCCCATCAGGAACTCCAGAGAGAACTGTTCGCTTCTGATGCCATGTTTTTTTTTTCTCCCCACGTTTTTCTGTCAGTAGGTCATAATCCCCTCCTGACAGAACAAGAAAGAAAAAGGAATGTACTTGAAGTTATGTACAGTATCTCACAAAAGTGAGTACACCCCTCACATTCTTGTAAATATTTTATTATATCTTTTCATGCCATCATTCAAGTCATCATTCAACACTGAAGAAATGACACTTTGCTACAATGTAAAGTAGTGAGTGTACAGCTTGTATAACAGTGTAAATTGGCTATCCCCTCAAAATAACTCAACACACAGCCATTAATGTCTAAACCGCTGGCAACAAAAGTGAGTACACCCCTAAGTGAAAATCTCCAAATCGGCCTAATTTGCCATTTTCCCTCCCCGGTGTCATGTGACTTGTTAGGTCTCAAGTGTGAATGGGGAGCAGATGTGTTAAATTTGGTGTTATCGCTCTCACGCTCTCATACTGGTCACTGGAAGTTTAACATGGCAATTCATGGCAAAGACCTCCCTGAGGATTTGAAAAAAAGAATTGTTGCTCTACATAAAGATGGCCTAGGCTATAAGAAGATTGCCAAGACAATGAAACTGAACTGCAGCACAGTGGCCAAGACCATACAGCAGTTTAACAGGACAGGTTCCACACAAAACAGGCCTTGCCATGGTCAACCAAAGAAGTTGAGTGCATGTGCTCAGCGTCATATCCAGAGGTTTTCTTTGGGCAATAGACGTATGAGTGCTGCCAGCATTGCTGCAGAGGTTGAAGGGGTGGGGGGGTCAGCCTGTCAGTGCTCAGACCATACGCCACACACTGCATCAAATTGGTCTGCATGGCTGTCGTCCCAGAAGGAAGCCTCTTCTAAAGATGATGCACAAGAAAGCCCGCAAACAGTTTTCTGAAGACAAGCAGACTAAGGACATGGATTACTGGAACCATGTCCTCTGGTCTGATGAGACCAAGATATACTTATATGGTTCAGATGGTGTCATGCGTGTGTGGAGGCAAACAGGTGAGGAGTACAAAAACAAGTGTGTCTTGCCTACAGTCAAGCATGGTGGTGGGAGTGTCATGGTCTGGGGCTGCATGAGTGCTACCGGCACTGGGGAGCTACAGTTCATTGAGGGAACCATGAATGCCAAGATGTACTGTGACAGAGGCGTAACTAGAACCTTCAGGGCCCCGGTGCAAGAAATTATGAAGGGCCCCGCTGACCCCTGGCCAGGGCCATTCCCTATTCCCACTGATCCTGGGGCCCTTTACTCCCATCTTTATTACGGTCCCACTGAATAAATGAATAGTTGTGTACCGAGCCTCCCATTCATTCAGAGACGGAAGAATAGTAAAAACAGTTACTATACTTCAGTTATGAGTGAACCAATTGGTACCAAAATAAACTTATTTGGTTCAGATGGTGTCAAGTGTGTGTGGCGGCAACCAGGTGAGGAGTACAAAAACAAGTGTGTCTTGCCTACAGTCAAGCATGGTGGTAGGAGTGTCATGGTCTGCATGAGTGCTGCCGACACTGGGGAGCTACAGTTCATTGAGGGATCCATGAATACCAACATGTACTGTGACATGCTGAAGCAGAACATGATCCCCTCCATTTGGAGACTGGGCTGCAGGCAGTATTCCAACATGATAACGACCCCAAACACACCTCCAAGATGACCACTGCTTTGCTAAAGAAGCTGAGGGTAAAGGTGATGGGCTGGCCAGGCATGTCTCCAGACCTAAACCCTATTGAGCATCTGTGGGGCATCCTCAAATGGAAGGTGGAGGAGCGCAAGGACTCTAACATCCACCAGCTCTGTGATGTAGTCATGGAGGAGTGGAAGAGGACTGCAGTGGCTGTGGAAAATAATGGTGGCCGCAAAAAATATTGACACTTTGGGCCCAATTTGAAAATTTTCACTTGGGGGTGTACTCACTTTTGTTGTCAGTGGTTTAGGCATTAATGGTTGTGTGTTAAGTTATTTTGAGGGGACAGCAAATTTACACTGTTATACAAGCTGTACACTCACTACTTTACATTGTAGCAAAGTGTAATTTCTTCAGTGTAGTCAAATGTGAGGAGTGTACTCACTTTTGTGAGATACTGTATATGGTTTTGACATTGATATTTCTGTCAGCAGGTCATAATCCCTTCCTGACAGCAAATTTGTAAAGTGTACAGGTAGTTGGTAGAATAGGATGTTTGTCGTGTTGTTTTTACAGGACTTCCTCCGATGGCACGGCTGTCTATCTATCTCCGGCTGGAGCGACGGATCTTGAGGATAGAGGGTTTCCCTTGAGGGGGAGATGCTTTGGTCCAATGTGTATTGAATAATTGTTTTAGTGGTAGAGCTGTTGTAGTTAGGTGTGTAATGTAATGTGCATGATGTAAATACTGAGAGAAAATTATTTTATATTTTTGTATGTATTAATTTGTGCATATCCCCGTCCAAGTTTGTTCCCTTTCCGATTTATTTAATGGGATGCCCTTTCTCCTGGGCCCAGGAGCCATTTTTTTCAAATTTTCCCAGCCAAAGGACTGGCTGGATTTTGGTGGGGGGTAAGTGTAGCACTCTCTAGGTAGGTAGGTAGGTGCTAGATGTAGGAGGTTTTGTGGGAGTAGGAAAATGTAGGCAGGCCTAGCTAGTGGCCCGTCTGTTTTTATTCTGGGCTGGGAGTGGCTCAGTGTAGACCTGGTGACTCACAGGCAGCCTCCCTGAGACCCCCCTCTTCTTTCCATAGTTTGCTAGAAAGTTCTGGAAAGAGAGGAGAAAAGGAGAGGTGGAGCTGCCTGTGGAGTTTAGGGAGCCCTGACCAATGCCCAACCTGGATTGGCAGGGGGCAGGCCTCCTTAAATACCCAGGGTCAGCCCAGCTGGGGAGGAGTTGTCAGGTGAAAGAGTTGGAGATGGAGTACTGAGGCTGTCAGGGCCTTGGAGGAAGCTCCCCAGTCTGGGGGGGGTGATCTTGGGCAGGGCTCGGGTGCGGACAGGGCCCTCCAAGAAAACGTGGATGTGTCCTGGACGGGAGGCTTAGGAGGAGCAAGATAGGACAGTGGGAGAGAGTACTGCTGGGCATGTCTCCAGGGAGAGGAACCACTTGTTGCAGCCAGGAGGGTTGGTGAGTGACATGCACAGTCGAGAGGACTGCGGAGGCACATGTGAGAGGACTGGGAGAGTGCAGTCGGAGATGGGTGCAGAAACAGAGGAGAGGACTATGGTATCGTGGGCAGTGGAGTTTGGCAGCTGCAGCCAGGAGGACTAGCAGGGCCTGAAGAAGGCTGATTTGGATCAGTAGTTGCATGTGGGACAACTAACATCAAACTTTTCTCTACACTATAGGGGCCTGCGGTCCCTGCCTGTAAAGGGCAATTTGCTAAGGCCTGCCCGAGCCAGTGTCAGGCCTTACCTCTTTTGTGCTAGCTGATCTCGGGAATTGAAGCAAGGGAAGTGCTGGGGGAGCAGACGAGTGATAGTCTGCAGCAAAGAGTTGAGCTGGAGTGGAGACTGGTGTGTATATACCGGAGGTGTATATAGTTGTCCTAAGCAAGTTCTACAAATTTCCTGGGCATCCCATATTTCCCTTACCCCATCCAAGTTAATCCCCTCAATAAACAAAACAAAACAAAGTACATGGACTGTTCTATGTCTCAGAGTGCTTGAGAGGTGCACTGATGGAACTGCTCAACCTCTTTTTTTCCACTCAACCTTGAGGTCCTGTTCAGACCAAACCCATTCTCATGCATTTTCTGAAGAAGCAAAATAAATATGCAAGTAGAAATACTTTGTTTTCAATAGGGCAATTGCTGCAGCTAGGGGGTGTGAACCTGTATTTTGACCTTAAATTAAATTTTAATGAAATCCATAATACAACACACATTTAAACATGCATTTCTGGTGTGTATCCAACCTCAAAAATAAAGCCATACTTCCTGCACTGAGCATATTCTTTCCTAACCCTTTATCTTTTTTTATCTTTTTCTGTATGGTATTAAGTTGTACAAATGCCATGTCTATAGCAAAGTAGTTTTGTTTTTTAAGTCTAACTTACTACGTATTGCCCTTTCTATATACTCGTGCTTCTTTTAAATTGCTTTCTATATTTCGTCACCATACACTTACAGGTAAGTTAATTTACTAACTCAATGAAATCAGTAGCATCTCTGCATGCAAGCTGCTTTTACAGGCTTCCCAGGTAACATCCATCCAGCCTAAACATGCCAAAACTGAACCAGTTCCACAAACAGGAGAGACCCATGAATTGTGGGCACACGGGCGCCGCCCCCCTGACACCTCCGCTGCCCTCCCTATCCATGCGCCCACCCCCATTCAGGACACCGGGCGCATGAATTCCTATGGTGGGGGTATTTTTTGAAGCACCTGATTAGAGCCAGAGGCTCTAATAGTCTTCAAAATAGTGTGGGCTTCCGATCCCACCCTGTTGTGTGACGATAATTAATTAAAAATTAATGTGAGAGATGACATTACCAGTGGATCTGGGGAGGAGGTTGAATCCTTATGGGTAGAGTTACAAAGGGAGGATACCAGGGGGAAAGTAATACTAGGAATATGTTATAGGCCCCCTAATCAGAGGGAGGAGGGGGAGGCAGACCTCCTATCGCAATTTGGAATAGTGGCTAGGATGGGAAGTGTTATTATAATGGGGGATTTTAATTATCCAGATATTGACTGGGATGAAGGTACTGCATGTTCAGCTAAGGCTCGCCATTTCCTAAATGTCCTGCAGGATAATTTCATGGGTTAGATGGTAAATGCACCAACAAGAGAAAAAGCATTATTGGACCTTCTGATTACTAACAACACAGACCTGATCACAGACGTGAAAGTAAGGGGCAATCTAGGAAATAGCGATCACAGGACAATTCGTTTTAGCATAAATTACACAAATAGGAAACGCAAGGGGAATACAAAGACACTGAATTTTAAAAGAGCCAACTTTCAGAAACTACGCTCCTTGCTGGAAGTTGCTAACTGGGATAAAATTCTAGGAACAATGAATGCGGAGGAAAAATGTGAGTGTTTCAAGAACACACTAAACAAAGGTGTTAGCCAGTGTATCCCAAAAGGAAATGAAATCAAAAGAGCTAAGCAAAGACCAGGATGGCTTAACTCCGACATAAAGGCACACATAAAAGCAAAAAAGAAGGCCTTCAAAAAATACAAGGAGGAGGGATCTCAGTCAGATTTTCAGTACTACAAAACACGCAATAAGGAATGCAAAGGGGCAATCAGAGCAGCTAAGATTGAACATGAAAGATACATAGCTGAGGAAAGTAAAAAGAATCCCAAGAAATTCTTTAAGTATATAAATAGTAAGAGAGGTGGGTCAGATCATATTGGCCCAATAAAGAGTGATGAGGGTATTTTGGTTATAGAGAATGGAGAAATGGCAAAGGTGTTAAACTCATTTTTCTCCTCAGTATTCACAAAGAAAACGGGGGAATCAATTATTCAGAACTACAATGCTGGTCCTACGACACATCACAGGAAGCACCCTTGTGGCTGACTGAGGGTGAAATCAGGAATAGGCTTGAAAAACTGAACACCAATAAGTCACCGGGCCCAGATGGCTTACACCCAAGGGTCCTTAAGGAACTCGGTCAAGTTATTGCCAGACCCTTGTACCTAATCTTTAAGAGCAGTTTTCTGACTGGTATGATACCAGCTGACTGGAGGAAAGCCAATGTGGTACCAATATATAAAAAAGGACCAGGATATATCCCTGGGAACTACAGAGCAGTTAGCTTAACATTAGTGTTGAGCGAACCCGGACTGTAACGTTCGGGTCCGTACCGAACTTTCTGGCGTCCGGGGCACGGACCCGGACCCGGACATTTCAAATATCAACAAGCGTTTCACTGGTTTGCCCTTAGAAGCCATCACAGCCATGCCTACTAATGGCATGGCTGTGATTGGCCAGTGCATCATGTGACCCAGCCTCTTTATAAGCTGGAGTCACGTAGTGCTGCAGTCACATGCTCTTGGGTTAGTGTAGGGAAAGGAAGCTGAAAGCGTGAGGGAGAGATTTAAGACA
>BLSH010444207.1:0-12118 GCA_018402905.1 Glandirana rugosa
AAGTCATTCTGTAGTTTTTATTTAAAAAGGTTTCTAATGCGCCTTTTTACTTACTGCATCCTCTGGTACCTTTTTCGGCAATGGAGAATGGTGATCATTGTCTGTGCTCCACGCTGCTGCCCTTTACATTGTCATGATGATGGTGCTGTAAGAGTAAAGAGCACTGTGAGGACCCTTTAACGACAGCCGAAGGGCAAAATCCATTTTGGGCAAAAATTTACCATTTTTACCAAAATACTCTGCAACAGGTACCCTGGGGAGGCAGCCTGGCCTATACTTGCAGTTGCAGGTACTTAATTTTAGATTTTCCAGAAGGTAATGGAGTGGTAAAGGAAATGTTTTTTTTTACTTGTTTTACTGTATGCTCAGTATTAAACTTAAAGTGGTTGTAAACCCCATTCATGGAATTTGACCTAAGCATATATATCTGTAGTGTTTACTTATTTCTCTTCAAAGCTCTAAGTGCCATTTCTCTCTGGTGCTCCATCCCTCTGTTATCAGCAGAGTCACTTCTGACAAGCTCTCCGACGCATGAGATAACAGCAGCTGACAATTTGTGTCAGAGAGGGAGCATAGAGGGAGATTAGCAGGGAGCTGGTTGTGTGCCTTACCTCCAATCAGCTTTCACATAGTGTAAGCCCAGACTCCCCTCCCAGTGCTGAAAGAGGAGGAAAGACTTCTAACATTATCTGCACTTTCTAAAGAATGTAGAAAGCTGAAGACAGAAGATATATATGTAAAACTTATGTAGGGGGATTTGTTTCACCTCTGTGTGTCATCTGGGGCTGTTCACTTCACTGGGTATAGGAAAGGGTTTACAACCACTTTAAGATATTTTTAGGGATTACACATCTACAACAGGAATATTTATTTTCATGTCTACTTTTATTTTTTAAACGTCTTTTTTATATCATTAAACAATTTTTATTGAAACTTCCAAACAAATAACAGAAATATTAAAGGTAGCTGGTTCTGGTATATAACAGTCAGGTGTAGCAGTAAAACATAAACATCTGATATGTAAATGTAGAGAACCGGCGCCATATACAGTGAATGGTGAAAAAACAAATATATATTTATGTGGTCGCTGCCCCTTTAAAACCATAAAGGTAGCAATGAATTAATATGTGAAAGTCAGGCGCAGACCTAAATCTAAAATAGCATGATGAATCAAAACAAATAGTCCATTAAGAAAAAAAGTCCATATATCAACAATGGTTCATACAAGGTGATCCCACAACCAGTGCACAACAGGATTCTTCTAATCCCTTCCTTGTGACAAAATTCCACCAACGTGCAGCTATGGAATAAGGTGGCAACTCACCAAATGTTTTGACCCCCTTTCACGGGAAGTTCAAAAAACGCCTCTGGAACCAATGTTCCTTTATAGATCAGAAATCTTCACCCCCTTGGCTGTCATCTGAGCTAGCTAAAAAGGTAAAATGACTCCACCAGGGACAAGGTGAAAAAATTCCATAGTGTAGTATTTATTTAAAAAACAGGTAAAAACAATTAAAATTATCACACTCACATTTCCTTGTGCCTGGTCCCGGCACTGGGTATAACCAGCATGTAGCTCGTGAGCCTGTGAGGCAAACAGCTGATGGTCAAAAATGTGCGTGCCAAACCGTTGTTTGTATACCGCATAACGTCCGTATACACGGTCTGGGAACTCACGAAAGAACGTCTTTTATGTACGTTTCGCCGTCTTGGCGTCTTCAGGAAGTGACGTCATTCATCTTCCGGTTTTCTTTTATAAGCAAATACTCAATATTGGTTGGCTGGCTCCCCCAAAATGGAGGACGCTAGATTGTAACATGCACCCAGGCTCACGGCTTACGCTGCCTACACCCAGTGCCTCATTAAAAACCATACTATTATCTTACAGGCGATTTTACAAATTACAGGTCCACTTTAGATAAGCAGAATTATTTCCTTTTTAGGCATATATACCAAACATCTTTCTCATGATCTACGTGCAATAATTCAGGAATGCTGGACCAGCTCCCTCTAGTGGCGTTAGACCACAACTCCCTGCATTAGCAGGTAGATGTTTATCTTAACCCACCTCCCTGAATACTACAATTTCCAAATGGTCCCCATAAAATGATAAAAATAATGAAATTGATAAACATGTAATGGAAATGAAATCCTAACTAAATATTAATAATCCGTCAAAAAACATTGAAGATCAATGTCCTTGTTCAATCCCAAGGGTTGTAAACTTTGTATTCTGTGGATCCAGCGAGTTTCCATTTGGGATACTGCTTTCACCATATCTGTGCCCCTCCAATGAGGTTGTACTTTATCTATTCCCCAAAACCTTAATAGAGTGGGGTCCCTATTATGAACCAATCTGAAATGATTTGATACGCTGTGAAACTTAAATCCCTTCTTAATGTTTTCTATATGTTCCCCCACTCTCTTGGCTAGGGTTCTGGTGGTTCTCCCTATATATTGATAGTTCGGGGTGTTGTAATTTTTATATGCTAACATCAACTCGTATTGAGCTTGTGTATTCAACCGTATAACAACAACAGATAAGTTTGGTGCATTATTGGATTTCCATAGTTTTTGTTATAGTCAACCTTGCTGCTATTAATATGTTTGCTACTACTGTTCTATACTCTAAATAGTATAGATCCAGATTTATTCCTAATAGGGCCATTGCGGGAGTAAGGGGAAGTAAATTACCAGTGAGGCTAACAATAAATGCTGAAACTGATTTCCAGAAACTACTAAGATTTTTGCAGCTCCATAAAATATGATAAAGGGAACCAGTTTGTTCATTGCAATTACAGCAAGCTGGGGAGAGTGATGGGTAGATTCTTGAAAGTTTATATGGTGTAATGTACCATCTGTTTAATATCTTTTGGGCACTATTCCCATGTTCAATGCAGGATGATGCCTTAGTACTCAGAATTATGGCCTTATTCCATTGTTCCCAAGAAATAGATAGGGAAAGATCCTTTTCCAATCTCAGCATATTATTGGTTTTAACAGATTTAGGGAATTCTGAAAGACGTTTATAAAATAAGGATATTGCTTTCTTATCACAAGTGTATTTGTTCAATTCGTATCTCCAGATTATTGATGGGATATTCATGCTCTAACTCTTTATAGACTAGGGGTAGGTTGACATAGTAGTTAAACCCCTGTGAAATCCAATTATTCACTGAGATACAGGCTCTACAGTAGTCCAGCACTCTTAAGGGCACAGGAAAATGAATTCATACACCTAGTTCCTTTGATTTAGATAATATGTGTTTCCAAGCTATCAATGTGGATTGGATAGTGATAAGTTTTGGTATTACGACTTTAGGAAGCAAAGCATATGCTGTAGCTAATGCACACATGTCATTGCCTTTGGTGACTTCTTTTTTAAATGTATTTTTAAAAACCTCTTCTGTGACAAATCTGCCACTAACATAACTGCCTATGTAGCACCAGCCTATTGGCTAATTGATTGTGCACTGTAACACTGATCATGTATGTTCTCTCATGTTGCCCTCTACCCTTTTCCTCTACAGGGAAAATCAATCATACTTTTTACCTAGCTCAAAGGCTTTGTGCAGAGGTAGCACATAAGGGTCAATGGGGCCCCAGTACAACTGATTTATATTAAGGCACATTAAACACCTGATAGCACTGTATAGGTTACAGTATTATTAAGTATTTAAAATTACCCTGTAGTACTGTTGTAATAGCATCTAAATACCAATACCTATATATGGCAGTAAGAAGTAATAGGGAGTATAGATATAGGAATATAATAACATGGCTCAGGAGTGTTTGAGAAAACAACATGCAATTTTCTTTTATAATGTTCTTTAAGTGCCCTGTTGCATTACAAGCATTTGGCTGCAGCAACTGGTTACCAAATTTTGTTTGCAATTTGATAACTTTAAATATATAAATCCAAATTTTATAAATAAACATGTACTAACTCCATAAAATTAGTATATTATATGAAAAAAGTTGGGAAGATGTGCAATATGGAAATGGAGACCACCGTGGGGTTGATTTACTAAAGACAAATAGACTGTGCACTTTGCAAGTGCAGTTGCTCCAGAGCTTCGAAAAGGAGGTAAAGCTTTACTTTTAAAAGAATACCCATTCGAATGCAAATAAAAAAAAACTGAAGCTCTGGAGCAACTATACTTGCAAAGTGCAAAGTCTATTTGCCCTTACTTAATCAACCCTCATACGGTGCTGGCATGCACTAAAAATTGTGATCATAGTTGTTCACTTTTCAATTATACCCTTTTAGTATCCAGATTTATATTATTAGGCTGCAGATGTTGATTTAACCCTTTATATGGCCAGTTATTTGCAGAATGAATCTAAAACAATCTAGTCTGATAGATATTTTGCTCTTGTGAGAGCACAAAAGAACACACAGCCCTTACTTGATCATCTGATATCCACAGCTATTGGGTTTAGGATTTCTTGACAGCCTTTTGTTTCCATAACAGATTCACATACCCTGAAATATGTGTGTATAAGGAACATTCATATGTTGTCCTATTTTCCAGCTGTGCTCTGATATCTGCTTATAGGCCAGTGATGTACTTGGAAACTGATGATGCACAAACAAATGCGGAAAATATTTTTGGCACCTGACATGTTCAACAAGTCAGCTCCTCTCTGAGTGACGTGAAGGCATGGATTATCACCACTCTGTCTGAAGGCACAATGGGGATTATTGTACTATTCTTAAAGTCAGTGGGTCACCTTGGAGTATGGTGTGATAAAAGTATGTAAAAGTATGTAAAGTGTTCTTCGAGCTGCACCAAATCCATCGCAGTCATGAGTTTTATTGTTAGTCATTGTATTCGATGTTTTATCACATGGCACCGGGGAGGGAAAATGGCTAATTGGGCCTAATTTGGACATTTTCACTTAGGAGTGTACTCACTTTTGTTGCCAGTGGTTTAGACATTAATGGCTACATGAGTTATATTGAGGGGACAGCAAATTTACATTGTTATACAAGCTGTATATTTGCTACTTTACATTGCAGCAAAGTGTAATTTCTTCAGTGTTGTCACATGAAAAGATAGAATAAAATATTTACAAAAATGTGAGGGGTGTACTAACTTTTGTGAGATACTATATGTAGAGTATCTTGTACATTCTTTGGAAGCTCTATTGAGGTTTCCAAAAGAAATCTTTTTATTGAATTACTAGAAAAACAGCACCAGGAAGCACTTTAGGTTAAAAGATGTATGTATGTAACATCACCTAAGCAAGACTTTTTTATCATTTAAATTAGGTCTGTTATTCTGAGATTAGCAAACAGAACATTTGCACATTGCCTTAGGTAAGGGGAATGGTTCTCTTTTTTTTTTTTACATAATTGACATAAATATAATATTATCAGGCTCATCCAATAATGCAATGCACAGATCACTATTCGTTCACATACTGCAGTAACTCCTAGCAACCAATCAGATTTCTTGTTTCATGGTTTACGAACTCAGGGGCCAGCATACATGCCGATTGTTTGTAACTAGCCATGAATTATTATATCTTGCTATTTAGCCTTTTTAAATAAAACCGTTTGCAGTACTCATCTTCAAATTGCTGTTTGCTGAAACAGCCAGCAAGTACTCCTAAACATCTATGCTCCATTACATTGGTAATTTGTCCATCTAGAATAATTACAAAGACAGGAAAAAAAGTTAATTATACCCACAAAGGGGGGATGCCACACAAATTAAACTTTTCAAAAGAATGCATTAGGCACTTTATCTGATGTAACATTACGTTATTGAAGTTTTAATGGTATGTGACACTATAATGAAAGATTCCAAGTAAGTAATGGAAGGACCTCCTTTTAAAGGAAAGAATTGCTCCTGGCATGTTACCCCTTGACCAGAGGACCCTGCAATTCCTTGACAATTTGTGACAATTTGTTTTCTTTCTAGAGTCAAATGTCCACACACTCTCCTAACCCCAAATGAAACCCTCTTGGGTCCCATAAAAAACCTGTCTGTGAAAATAAAGCTGACTCCCCAGACTACCTCTGTGTGTGTTCTCTTTTACTGGCCTATTAGCTTATTAAAACAGGGCTCCCCTCGCACTGCCCCCCTCCCTTCTGTTGGACATGAGTATCCATTAGGCAGCTGTTGACAGTTGTTAGACCTATCAGCAGCTCTGCAGAGCCTGTTTGTTCTGGGGAGGTAGACGTAAGACACCTAGTAAATGCCATGGCCTGTGGTTTGATGTGTAACTTGGGTGGGAAGCAGATCAGGGACAGGGGGGACGTGAGGTGGCCATGGCAGTCCGAGATCTTGGAAGTGTTTCTGGATGTGGCTGTTTGATATTAACCAAGTGATTCCCATGGCACACATTGTACAACAGTCAAGGTCAGAAGGTGTGTTCAATTTCAACCCTCCAGATATTTGGTGCCCGCATTTCATGAATGTTTCTTTAATGAAAATGGCATCTTGTTTCTTAGTTCAGTTCACAATAGAAAAATAAAATCTTTTCACTTAACATGTTCTATGAAGTCTCAGGTGTAGGTAAGAAAAAAAGGCTTAAGTTTAAATCTGCTGAGATAGAATATGGAGAATATAAGTTTCCATATGATCAATACTAAAGAGCTTCAGTGTTTTTTAAAGCTTCTCTGGATGTAACCAATTTAACTGTTTTGTTCCTTAAACAGTCCCCGAGATATAAGGGGTGCTAAAATTAATTTCCGGGGTCCCTATATTATCAGGGAGCTCTTAGATTTGAATAATGCTTTTCTACATAACTGCCTGTCTTGTGTGACACCTGGTAACTAGGTATCAAGCATTTGCATGCTTGGCAGAACATGATAAACATAAGTTTCCTGTGGAGTTATTAAAATTATAATCCTTTGAACACCTCTATGTGTTAATAACTCGTCCCACTCACTTAATCCTTTGCTGACATCTTGTCCCTTGGGGCAGAATGACAGTTTTTGGCAAATATGTCAGCCTTATTTTCAGTCCTAACGTTCATCCTTGCTTGCCCTGGGCCTATGCTAATGAACAGGGGTGCTTCTTGTAATTTCAGGTCCCCAAAAACATGAAGAACATTTAATCCCTTCCAAGCTGCAGCCCACTTCACTTCTAGCATTTTCTGGAAAGGAAAGTGCCAAAAAGTTGTTAAGAGCCAAGATCAAGTAAACTCTTTGCAAATATGTGTGTTCTTACAGCATCACTTGTTATACTAATAAGGATTACAGACAATTAAGTATATACTTTGATAAAAACAAGAAAAAACCTGAGAGAAACGTAAGGATAGGTTCATTTATCCTTCTCAAGAGCCCCGTTCCCTAGCATTTTTTAACATACTTACCTGAAATGCAGATCAATCTTCATTGTGTGGTCTGTCTCTTGTCCCTTGCACAGATATGAATAGAAAGTCCATAGGCAACTATTGACAAACTTTTGCAATGAAGTGAATGAAGTTTGGTTTAGGGTCTGAAAGTTCTCATTTATTCTATTTAATGTTACCTCCTGGCTACAATACATGCATGTATGCCAGTAATATCTTCATGGCATTTCTCAGGATGGGTTTCCTAATACACGCAGTGTACTATACCTGCGTAATGTGTGTTGAAACTGCCACTTGTAATCTCCATTGGATGCCTGAAATGACAAAATCACAATTGGGTGACAACTGAGACTCAGGTACAAAGAGTTGTCACCCTTAAAAAAAAAAGATGCTTGAACAAGGATCTTCATGGACGGATCGCCAGGTATTAGTTTAAAGTGGTTGTAGAGGCAAAAGGTTTTTTTTATCTTACAGTGATACTAAAGGCTCAATTTTTTATTTATTTATTTTTAAAATAACAAACATGTTGTACTTACCTGCTCTGTGCAGTGGTTTTGAACAGAGTGGCCCCAATCCTCCTCCTCTGGTGTCCCCCAGCGGCGCTCCTGGCTCCTTCTATTCTCAAGTGCCCTGCCAGGGAAGCACTCTCCCTGGGGTCCCTCGTGCGGGCGTGCTCACGAGTCCTGCTTCTGCGTCCCTTGACACAGACAGCAAGACATGCCCCCCCCCCCCCGGCTCCCGCATCACTGGACTTGATTGACAGCAGCGGGAGCCAATGGCTCCCCTGCTATCAATCTATCCAATGACGACTGGAGCCCGTGGTTAGAGCTGCTAGGCTCGCCCCCGGCGCTGGACTAATCAGGCTCAGGTAAGTAAACGGGGGGTTTGGGGCGGGGTTGCTGGAAAAGAAAAAGTTTTTCACCTTAATGCATTCTATACCATGAGGCTATACAACTCCTTTAATGCATTCTATGCATTAAGATAAAAAAACCTTCTGTGTGCAGCAGCCCCCCTAATACTTACCTGAGCCCCATCTCAATCCAGCGATTTGCATGAGTGCCTCGGCCATCTGGGACTCTCCTTCCTGATTGGCTGAGACACAGCAGCGGCACCATTGGCTTCCGTTGCTGTCAATCAAAGTCAGTTAGCCAATGGGGGGGGGCAAACCACTGCTCCATGTCTGAATGGACATACAGAATTGCAGCTCAGCTTAGGTGCCCCCATAGCAAGCTGCTTGCTGTGGGGGCACTTGACAGGAAGGAGGGGCCAGGAGGGCCGATGAGGGACCTAAGAGGAGGAGGATCTGGGATGCTCTGTGCAAAACCACTGCACAGAGGAGGTAAATATAACATGTTTGTTATTTTTAAAGAAAAAATAATGAGACTTTAGTATCACTTTAATGAAAGCTTGTCATACTTTTAACTTAAAGTGGTTGTAAACCCTAACTTATATCCAATGAAGTGACTGGCCTCAGATGATACACAGAGATAAAGCAAATCCTCCTACATGTATTAAAAGTCCAGAATTTATAAAGCTTGTCTGAACTTTTAGATAACAGTGGGTGGAGAGCTGAAATAACACTCTGCAGAGCTCTGTGAGATAAACTCGGAGAGCCGATTGGAGGAAAGGGACCCCCTCCCCCTTTACACAGCACGCAGGAACAGAGCTGAGACTGTCAATCACAGGCTGTGTGCTGAGGGTCCCTCCCACCCTCCCTCCCACCCCTGTCACTTATTTTCTGTTGATGTCAGGAAAACTTTTCAGAAGTGATTTGTGCTGATAGCAAAGGAATGAAATAGCAGACAGAAATTACACTTTGTGCTCTTAATTGAGATATGTACACACTATAGAGGAACGAATTAAAAAGAGCAATTTTATGGGTGAACAATGTTATGTGTTCATGCTGCAGTTATCTATTCACTGTTGTGGGCTTTAAATATACAATATTTATTGTATATACAATATCTATTCCAAGGCTTGATTTCCATCACTGGAGCCTGTAAGCATTTAACCTTTGGTGCCCGAATCAACACTCTGTTGTTGGGATTGATTCTGTTGCATAAAACTTTCTTTGTTTTACTGTTGCTAGCCTGGTTTATAATAATATGGCAAAATTTGTATGAGATTAACATATTTCTAGTAGAGTTGAGCGAACCTGAACTGTAAAGTTTGGGTCCGTACTGGACTTTGGGGTGTCCGTGTCCCGAACCCGGACATTTGAGAAAAAGTCCGGGTTCTGGTTCATGGTTCGGTATTTTTTGCGCCTTTTCAATAGCTGCAGGGCAGCCAATCAACAAGAGTTTCACTCGTTTGCCCTTAGAAGCCATCACACCAATGCCTACTAATGGCATGACTGTGATTGGCCAGTGCATCATGTGACCCAGCCTCGATATGAGCTGTAGTCACGTAGCTAGCACTGCATGTCACATGCTCTCAGACTAGTGTAGGGAGAGGATGCTGCAGCCACTGTGAGGGAAAGATTAGCGTTCTAAAATCATCTCATACTGCTATAGGGAGAGGTTCCTGGTGCTGGTGTGAGGGACAAATTAGTTTTCTAAAATAATCTCATATTGCTATATGGAGAGGTTCCTGCTGCTGCTGTGAGGGATAGATTAGTGTTCTAAAATCATCTCATACTGCTATAGGGAGAGGTTCCTGGTGCTGGTGTGAGGGACAGATTAGTGTTCTAAAATCATCACATACTGCTAAAGGGAAAGGTTCCTGCTGCTGCTGTGAGGGATAGATTAGTGTTCTAAAATCATCTACTACTGCTATAGGGAGAGGTTCCTGGTGCTGGTGTGAGGGACAGATTAGTGTTCTAAAATCATCTCATACTGCTATAGGGAAAGGTTCCTGCTGCTGCTGTGAGGGACAGATTAGTGTTCTAAAATCATATCATACTGGTATACGAAGAGGTTCCTGCTGCTGGTGTGAGGGACAGATTAGTGTTCTAAAATCATATCATACTGGTATAGGGAGAGGTTCCTGCTGTTGGTGTGAGGGACAGATTAGTGTTCTAAAATCATCTCATACTGCTATAGGGAGAGGTTCCTGCTGCTACTGTGAGGGACAGATTAGTGTTCTAAAATCATCTCATACTGGTATAAGGAGAGGTTCCTGCTGCTGGTGTGGGGGACAGATTAGTGTTCTAAAATCATCTCATACTGCTATAGGGAGAGGTTCCTGCTGCTGCTGTGATTTTCTTTATGTGATTTTAAGTTATTTCCCTATCCATATTTGTTTGCAGGGCACTTGTCCTACTCTTACCCCCATTTTGCTTCCTTTTGCAGCCCTCTAGCCCTTTCCAGGACTTTTTTAGAGCAATTTTTGTGCCCAAAAGTTCGGGTTACCATTGACTTCAATGGGGTTTGGGGTTAAGTTCGGGTCAAGTTCGTTGCCAAACCCGAACTTTTTCGCAAAGCTCGGCTGAACCCGCCGAGCCCGAACATCTAGGTGTTCGCTCAACTCTAATTTCTAGTAATCATGGAGAAAAAAACACGTGTCAGATAATTATGCAGATAGAAAACCACTTGTTTGTCTCTGCTGCCTATAGGCACATGTCCACTGCGCCCAATAGTAAATCTGTCTCTGATCAGTGCAGTTTGGTTGCACGTTTAGCATGTTTTATGTGCATTTATGTGCATAATGTGGCAGAACCATTTTATGCACACTTTGGCTTGAATTTTGTCTGTTGCAGTTTTATTTTCCTGTTAAAAAATACCTTTTCTATAATGCATCAGAACAAGTAAAACAGGTGATTATTCATTTTTGTTCATTAACATTTATTATAGCCTGAAAGTGCACATACACTTCTTGAAACTGCAACATGTGTAATAATAATGATAGTAATAACAATAATCATCATCATAATCATCATGATTGTCATCATCATCATTAAAGTGCAGGACATGCAGCATCTTTGGGCCCAAGCACACTCTACATAAAAAAGATCTGCTTATAAAGTTAATTATTGACCTTTTGCAGACTTCAGGGTATATGTATATATATGCTGTACACCCTAAAATGTATTTCTTTGTTTCATTTTTTTTACAGTGCTGTGTTAAGAAAAAATGCCTACAGTTTTAAAACATACCTTCATTTCATCTGTAAATGAGTCTGTACAAGAAACAAAGTTTTAGTATTTTAATAAATAGGATGAGTAGCAGCATACAAGTTGTGCATTGTATCTATGACATTACCATTTTTGTTTCTTCCTCTGGTTAAAACTCACTAGAAAAAATTGTGTTTTTTTACATTTATTATACTTATTGTTTCCTTGTATATTGTTTAAATACATAGAAAATAAAATAACTCTTGCTTAGCAAAACTACCAAAGAAAACATTTTCACTTTAAAATCATATAGGTATTATTTCTAATTAGAGTTGAGCGAACACCTGGAAGTTCGGGTTCTGCTGGTCCGTCCGAACTTCGGGACAAAGTCCGGGTCCGGGTCCGGACGGAACCCGAACGATCGCACGGACAGCAACAGGCACGCTAGCAAGCCCAAGGCAGGCCTGGGCCTGGGCCTGAAACAGGGCTTCAAGCCTGCCTGGTCGTCTTGGGCTTGAAGGTCCACAAGCGAGTTGAGATTAATCTTTATTATGGATATACTAAAATTTCACTTTTACAAAAGAAACCATCAAAACGATTCGTTCTCAATAAAATAAAAGATACATAAATTTGTTATATGTTCCTTTGTTATTCATATTATTTACATTTTTTTGTGTTAAAAAAGATCACTCAAAATTGGTCTCCTTCTTTGTTTTTACCATTACAGTATCTATGTTACGTGTTGAACATACGACGATG
>BLSH010444207.1:26291-42126 GCA_018402905.1 Glandirana rugosa
TATCGTCCTCTAACACTAGCCGAGAGATACCTCGGCCAAGTGTGTAGAGGCCTCGCCGAGGTAATACTTAAACGTGTCCCCAGGACACGCAGAAAACCAGGTAAAGTCCAAGTTTAATTCGGGTTTTAAGCCCGTGTGCTCTCGCTCAAGATCACATAGGTGTAACTGTAGGGGGAATAGCAGAAGTGAATGCTGTCTAATATGTGTAGCATTGACGCTGAAGGAGCTGCTGGTCCTAATGGGCTTTCCCGTTTTCCTACTAGTGAGCTGCCCTGTAGGTGCATCTAAGCACTCACCGACCCTCTTGTAGAGACAATCATACTAACTTAAGTCTGGGTTCACTCTATTGCCGCATGAGGCTCACAGCAGGGGTCCGGTGCGTCTCCATTCACCATTTCAGGTCCAATTTCAGCCCGAATTTTGGGCTTAATTTGAACCTGAAATGGACCAAAAGACGCACAGGACCCCTGTGCAAATTCATAATGGAGCCGCTCCGGAGATGTGTGAACCGGCTCCATAGAGAGCCGATCACAATCTCCTGCTATGCGGATTGGATGGGGGAAACCCCCCATCCAATTCACATAGGTGTGAACCCAGCCTCAAGGTCCTCTTTTGTAGCAATGTATTTGCTTAGTTTCCCAGGGAGAGAGGGTGAGGAGTACGGGATACCCAAAAGCAGCAGCAAACATTTCCTCTGCTCAAAAGAATATTTTAGTATCATTATACTTCTGTGATAGGTTAATGTAGAAGTCTGTATGCCTTTGCCACAGCCTAATGTAGCACTCATTAGGCTCAGATGGACAACTACTTTTAAGTATCTTTGGCCTCTGCCACAGACCAGGTTACAACTCCTAAGACCTCTCTCACAGGCCAGTTGCAGACCTAGCTGACAACTATCTGAAAATAACTTTTCTTCAGCTTCAACTACCTGCCCTAGGCAGAGGGCCTGAGAGGCAATGGGCCTCTCAGCAGCTACCCCCTCCCTAGGGAGCAGGCCTGGGAAATAGAGAGCTCTACACTCACACCCTCCCTAGGTAAAGCCTGGGATGCAAAGGCTCTTCTAGAAGGTCATCCCAAGTATTTATCTTCTTTATCAGCCCACATCACTTACATAAACCCCTCAGTAATTGGCAGGGGCAGAATAAATATTCATAACCCAAGAAACCTAAATAATCTAGATAACCTAAATAAACCTCAGGCTGACTACAGTCTAGCTGAGAATTTAGACTAGGGATACTCCAGCTTTAGGCAGGGTCCCAAACATTTGAATATATACTATTTGACATATTTTGGATCACTGCTACAAATTTCAGTATCAATATACTTATCTAACTTAAAAGTAAAATGTTAGCAGCGGTAGTTATTACTAAGTGCCCCATCACACTGGAACATAGTGGCGGAAACCTGCGTTCATTGTGTGTTTTCAGCACCACGTGTTTTCAGATTCCTAATGATACCAAAAACACAGATCGCAAATGCAGTGCATTTGCCTGCACCGAATCAGGATGAAGTGCGTTTATAAAAAGTTGATGCATGCACTAATCTTGGTGCAATACAGTGCAATTTCGGCCCTTTCAAATTAATGGGCTAAAAATTGCATCGCACTTAGGGTTGCCACATCATCCCTTTAATCCAGGACACATATGAATTACACAGGTTCTGTGGCTAATTTAATGCAGATAAGGCACCAAGTGAGTTTAATTACCACCTTAATCGGCCACAGAACCTGTGTAATTAATGTGTGTCCTGGATTAAAGGGATGATGTGGCAACCCTAATCGCACTAAATCACAGAGCATGTTCCTGTGCCATTCTGGTGTGAACGTCACTAAGCAATGAATAAAAAATAGCTATGAGATACTGATATTTATTTTAAGAAACAATTCTCAGGGATAAAAAAAAAAAACACATGCAGATTTACAATTTCAGGAGATCATCATAAAAGTTTTATTAAGTTTAAAAATCGCCTGCTTTTACAGTTCAGTGAATTTGTGCCAGCATAGTTCTGGGACGGGTACCTGAGATCATCACATGTACAGTATGTGTGAGATACAGGGGTTGATTTATTAAAGCATGAAAGTGCAAAATTTGGTGCAGCTCCACACAGAAACCAATCAGCTTCAAGGTTTTATTGTCAAAGCTTGATTGAACAAGCTGAGGTTAGAAGCTGATTGGCTAGCATGCACAGCTGAACTAGTTTTTGCACTCTCCAGCTTTAGTAAATCAACCCACATTCTCTTTAAAGAAGCAAATAACTTCTTTTTAAATAAATAAATGAAATTCAGTACTGGCAATCTTAATAAATCAGGGGCATGAAATTCTAGTTACAATAAAAGACAGCAGGATGGCCTGTGCTCTCAGCCAACATGAAATGTCTTTACTTCCTTTCTCAATATCCTGAAGGTGGCAGGGTAAGGCCTGAAAATACCACTGACGGCAGAGATCCAAGTGTAATTCAATTCATGCCCTGAACTTCCGTTCCTGAAACAAACCACACTGCACTAGCAAAATAGATGACGTATAAAAGCATTTAGAAAGGAGTTTGCTATCCGGGGCAATATAGTTCAGAAAAGGTTTTTTTATCCTTATTGGAGTTAAGACAATTTTGTATGGGTGGAATGGATTAAGTCAGTTTAATGATACAGTAAAGGAATGGCAAAAAAAAAATGCAATCATATTTTGTATAAAATAAATACACTCTATATAAGTGATATTTTCTGACATATTTATTGCAAGGAACAAATGAACTACTACATGAAACCGTTACATGGATCATCTCAGTCTATTATTGGCTATTTAAATTATGAAGTAACAGAACAACATGGCGCTAGACAGAATACCTATGTGTTAGAAGAAGTTGTCTATTTTTCTGTTACTAAAGTGAGCCATGCATCAAAATGCCCTTTGGATCTCCCACTTACGTAAAAACACTTACTGAAACATTTTAAAGTGTCACAGTACAGTGCAGGGAGATCTTCTTGCAAGATTTGGGATCCTCAGGATCTTATTAAAGAAATGACAATGACATCACTCATACCTAGGTGCTCATGATTGCCTGGCAGTAGGCTATATTTTTAACTTTTATCCTGATATGCTATCCCTTAAATATTTAATTCTGGATTTACTTTAAATGGATGGAGGGTCTAAAGGATAATGGGAACTTGACTGGATATAAGATCTGCTTTAATGCCTATTGGAATCCAAAAATGCAATACACAGCAGCTTACAAGTTCTTAGATGTGCTTACTGCTTTAGTTTTCTTTTGTTTCATATCTATCCCCATTATTTTGACTTGGTAATGGTATGAATAACACACCATTTGTCCTTGCCTCTTAAACTGGGTACACACGGATTGAAAATTGCCTGGTTCAATAGGGAACGAGCAAATTTTGATCTGTGTGTAGCCCTCCTGGTTCACTAGAAGGCAATCGTTAGATCAGCTAGAATCTGTTTTCTTTTCATTCAGCCAGCTGGTTGAACAAAAAAGAAAAACCTAACTAAGTGCATACCCACCTTTAAGCCAGCCATAGATGGAGAATTTTTCTTTCTTTCAACCACGGGTTGCTATAAAGAAAATCGCTTGATTCCCCCATCAACATAGTCAGTGTTACTGAAGGAATCCTTACCGTGGAGCCATTGTGTGCTCCCAGTGGGGGGCGGTGCTTGTGGAGCCGTCCTAATTAGGAAAATACAAATTAATTTTTGCTAGCAACTATAGCCACTGCCAATCATTGCATGAAAAATCAGACAGGCTGGTTGTACCCAAGTCAATCAATCGATTCTCTTGGGTACAATCAGCCTACTTATACATGGTTTGAATCTTGGCTGGTCCCTGCTGAACTGCCCAAGATTCAAACCCTCTATTGTCGGCTTTACTCGTCTACTGTATCTATGAAAGGAGTCATGGTAGCCATCCAGTATAGACATGTCTGCCTTTGTACTTCTCCATTCATCTCCATGTGGGGTGATGGGATTAGCAGAAGAAAGACAAGAAGAACAGAAGAACGATAAGTTTGTTTTTGCTTCCAGTTCTGCTCACAGGAAGTGAAGTAGCAAGATCAACAGGTATTTTCTGTTCTTGCTAAAAATGTTTGTAACCTGAAAAATAAAAAGTAATGAGGCCACCACATCCAAGGACTGAGAAGCTATTTTTGTTACTGCATTTAGTTATACATTAAAGACTTACAGTGTGCCTAGCACATTATGTAAGGGTACAAACATGTTTTCTGCATTTGTTATAACGGTTTAATAGTTTCTTTGGAGACTACAATATGCACACTTACATCAGCTCTGATACTTCTTAAGAGCACACAGATGCTGACACCAAAGGTACCTAAAGAAAAAAAAATCTTCTTAAACAAATTTCCACATGTTTGGAGAACCCTGGAAAATACAGACAATGAGCAATGACTAATATCTTTCAAACATTTGATTGGCTGGGTTAATATATTTCTGTTTTCCCTAGAAATAAACCAACACCATTGATTCCAGCATAACTCCCCTTCTCTCCTGTATAGGTATAATAAACACATCTGTTTGGCCAATTCAGACATGCATATATTTGAAATGTTTTTTGGGTATTGAATTTTATGCAGATGGTGCCTGCAACTGCCATTTGATGCCTGTAGCTTTCTTGAAGTTTTAATTCCTTTTGTTGAGAAAAATAAAATCCTCTACTCTTAGTTACATATATTGCAAGGATTTCAAAACATTTATTTGGCTGAAGTTTATCTACTGCCGATCTTTCGAGGCTAACATATGGATTCTTCTCACTTAGTTCCTGAATGCTATAATCACATGACCAGTCCCAATACTGTAATAAGAAAAAGCAGGAACTCTATCCCATGACCTGACTTGACGGCTCAGCCCCACTCCCCACTCCTCGTCACAGCATTTGGAGCCAATGGCTCTTGCTGCTATCAATCTGCCCAGAGAGGAGGGGCAGAGCCAGGAGAGCTGTGGCTCTCATGCACAGCGCTGGATTATAAATGGTCTTAGGCAAGTATGGGCGGGGGGCAGGAGGGATTTTACCTTAATGCATAGAATGCGTTAAGGTAAAAAAAACTTTAGGCTTTAGAACCACTTTAAGATATGTATGTTGATGCAGGTTAACTGGTTCCTGGGCAGGTGGCTTTTACACCCCAGAGGATCTCCACGGTTTCCTTGGCTTGTAGTATAAGGTAACAAAAATGTAAACTGAAGCGCCACACCACTGCTAAGAGGTCCAGATATGACTTTATTCCTGTAAAGCTCAGGGGGACAATTGCAAGTGTATTAAAAAAATTACTGAGGTTCCATCCTTTTTATTTAGTAAAAAATAATGTTCTAGTCTGCCTTTCCCTTGTAAGATTTTCTATGACTCCCTGTTCTAAAATTATGTGAAGGGAAATCTCTCCAATGGGGACACCGACAGAAATAAAATCTGATGTGAGTTTTATGCCTTTGTCATCTTGTCCAATACAAAAAAAAATATTTCCTGGAGCTGTGTTTTAAAGTGGAGCTCTAGTCCTACTTGTTCCAGTTTTGGATTGAAAGGGGGAGGGTTAGAATGCAATTTTCCCGGCTTCATATACTGTGATGAAAAGAGATATTATCGTGTACCTGGTAGCAGAGCCTGAAATGATGAGGAAGGCCTCTCTTACACCTCTGACTCATTGCCCCTGGTAGTGTGAACAGAAAGCGCAGGAGTGCAGATCGGCATGAGTGCCTGTAGTAGGGTTGCCACCTCATCCCTTTAAACCCGAACACATACGAATTACACAGGCTAATTTAATGCAGATAAGGCACCAAGTGAGTTTAATTACCACCTTAACCAGCCACAAAACCGGTGTAATTAATGGGTTTGGTTTTAAAGGGATGAGGTGGCAACCTTAGCCTGTAGGTCTTGCCATTAGCATTATAGGTATCTATGCCAGGCACAAGAAGTTGTCAATAGTCTTTAGTAAAGCAGACGGGCTGGTAGACAGCTTGTGGGTGGCAGATTGAAGCAGGCTGGTACTTGCAACAGCGGGCGGGTGAGGCATACACCGGTAGCAGATTGTAGAACAATAGGCACAGCAGGATGTAAGGCAAGTATTGGAAACCTCAGGTAGATTAGCAGAGTCAGGCAGGTTGGGTCATATTGTAGCATGATGGATCAGTTACAGAGGAGTAGGAAAGAGCATGGTCAGGGTGCAAGCTGGGTCGGAAGCCAATCAGTGGAAGAGAAGCCAATGTAACAGACAGAAGTGGAAGTCAAAGACAAGCCGGGGTTGGTGCAGGTGGAGTTCAGAAAGTGGTCAGACAAGCCAGGTCAGCAACTGGAATCAGGATGCAGAATCACAGGGTCGCAGGATACAAGGAAGGCTGAAGACAACGCAGCATTGATCCTGAACACTGACACAGTTTAAATAGCCCACTTGGCACCAACAATTTTCACAATTGCACGTGAGCACGCTGATGCACATAAGTATTAGACAAATTCCTACATCTATGAGAGGAAGCATGAATTAACCTGTGAAGAGGCACAGAAGTCCATCCAGAGGTACCATGTTGTCTACTGGCATACCCTTCCTGACAGATATGTTGACCTTTTAGTTCATATTTCTTGTGACAAGTGTGTGTGTGAGACAGTACCCATATACCGCAACAAGATTTTACTTGGGGAGTGTAGAAATAATACTAGATATTTTAAATGATTCATAATTACTTTAAAGGTACGTTTGACCAACTCAGGATTTTAAATGTAGGAGATATATCCCAAAAAACTTCGACAAGGTTTCTAAGATATATCTCCTATGTCCTGCTCCTCTACCCCTGCTTTAGCTGCCCACACAGCTACTACCAGAAATTACTGGCTGTTCATATCAGGAGCAACTGTGTGACCTTTGATTTGCGCATGACATTAGCTAAGAAGCCCTACAATTAAATCAACTTTTTTTTGCGAACTATGATGTTTTCTTTGTTTTAGATCAAACCATTGTCATGGTTTCTTTCTTCTTTTTATAATTCTGCAAATATTTTACCTGAAGGGAAGTGTGGATGCATGGGCCCAAGGGTCTAACAGTATACAAAGGTGCTGGAAATACTATCATCAGTAACATCCATTTGTAAAAACAACACTAATCGTAACGAAAGCATGCAAAGTCCTAAATCAACATTTTTTAATAAAATATATTCCTACTAAACTCCCTTTTAACCCTTAGTTAATGCTAAACAGCCCTAATTAACTCCTTCCTCCCCTTCTCCATTTAGCTATCATTTTTCTTGCTAATATTTTTTATTTAAAATCTTTACCTTAAGCCTGGGTTCACACTATTGCGAATAGGATGTGGATTCTCCGCATGCAATTAGAAATAGCAAGAGATTTTGACCAGCTTTCTATGGAGCTGGTTCACATATCTCCACAGCAGGTCCGGTGCCTTTTGAACAAAAACACTGTGCGACTTTTGGTCCGTTTCAGGTCCGAATCCAAATTTTGACTGAAATCGGACCTGAAAGGGTAAACCAAGATGCACCGGACCCTTGCTGTGGGCCCCTGCGTGTTCTAGTGTGAACCCAGCCTTAGGTCTCAAGCACACTGGTTTCTTGTAAATACGGTTTATTCTAATAGGAGAAAATCAGTGTTATGAACTCACCTAACCTGCATTTTTTCAAATCAGTCTAGGTGAGTTTATCAGAGTTTAACAGAGTTTGGCGTTTGGGAGTTTATTTATTTCATTGGCCAGAATTTTGATTTATTCTGGCCATTAAAATAAATAAATGCTGAAGCGCTAAATGTGCCTAGAGTTTATGCAGGTTAATGCACGTTTATGAGCGTTTAACAGCAGTCAACATTTTTTGTGGTCAGAATTGCGGCTCCCGAATGCGATTTTAAGGCGTTCAGAAAACAGCCTGTAAACTCCTCTGTTGATAAACTGTAAATGGACGCATAGGATAACATAGAGGGGAGTTTAAGAGCAGAAAAAAAATGCCCAAACTCACAAAAATGTGAGTTTAACAGCAGCAGTGTGCATGAGGCTCAAAATTAAAACTCCCACCTTTCTTTTTTTGAAACAAAATGCATTTTTTATAGAAATGCATTTTTATTTATAGATTACATAGATAATAAGCCTAGTTTGTCCCCCCCCCAAAAAAAAAAAAAAATATATATATATATATATATATATATTTATTTAATACTTTGTGATCTTAAGCAATTCAACTCAACATTACAGAATTTAAGCAAAATAATAGATACTACATGAAATAAAAATCAGTAGGTATATTTAATCATTTAAAAATATAGAACATTGGAAGAAAATAACATTGGGCGGGTACTAAGTATTCATATATCAAGGTGTACTTGCAATCATGTAGTCCACACTAGGGGTGTTCTTTGTTGACACTGATTTTATAATTATTTTTTTTTTTACAGCTTTAAAAGAGATCAGCTTGGTGTAAATGATGTTATCAGTGTTTGTAAATGTTTTAAGAGACTTAATTTCAATGCAGAGTGTGCAATTTCATATATGTACTTGAGAGCAGCTGGATTTGTTTGTTAAAAATGCAGACTAGTTGCTTTTTATTGCTGCTTATAAATCAGATCGACTAGTTGGCTCTCATTGAAAGCAATGCACTCCCTATGTAGCTGTTATTTTGGTGCTATTTTGCTAAATGAGCTGTGATTCTTCACAAAAAAAATGAATAAATATTATATTCGGTTATGCAACCATGTGCCGATGAAAAGAGGAACAGGAAATCTTTACATGATTGAGAAATGAAAGTGAATATTCACACATTTTATTGTATAAAGACTTAACTCCTTTAGGCCCCATTTCACACCTGAGCGATTTTCTGCTTGAAGCTTGTAGCTCTAAAACGCTCAACAAGCCAAATCCCATTCATTTCAATGGCCCCTGTACACATCTGAGCATTCTGTCCCCTGAAGCATAATGCCTGAAGCTCAGAAAAGTACATGAGCTTCTTTTTGGCAGATTACAAGCTTTTTTGGCCCCATAGACTACAATAGAAACACCTGACTTGTTTGTTTTGTGAGCGTTTTACAAGTGTTTTCTGCTCAAATAGTAGCTCTCCACCCCTAATTTCCTCTCCCTGTCCTCCCCCTAGTGCTTTCTATTGGCTAAGCAAAAATGCCTGGAGATGTAAAATGCTTGTAATGCGCTTCTAAAACGCTTTAAAAAAGCAAGAAAAAAAGCTGCAAAAAAGCTTAAAAAAACACCTGTAAATCAATACACTCAGGAGTGAATGGAGCCCAATGGCCCATACACGCCATCCAAAAATCGTACAAAAAATATCGCTTACGATGCAATCGTACGAGAAACGGATCGTTAATGCACAGCTTACAAGAGCCGATCATGACAGCTCATCCGATATTATTCAATTGGACATGCATGAAAATTGTAATCGTATGATAACACATCATACGATTTTCGTTTAATCAGTACAGTTGTTGTCCGAAAATACAATACAAATACACTACAACACATGACATCACTTCCGATTTTTTATTCTGTCGTACGAGAATTTTCGTGACTTTAGTAAACTCTACCGATTCGATTTGAGATTAGCATGCAAAAAAAAACAGACGAGCTGTCGTCCGATTTTTGGATCGTGTGTACGGGGCATTGGTAAATCAGCTTCTTTATTTCAACAGTTGTCAAGCATAGAGGTTGAATGAGGTTGAATGCAGAGCTTCCTATAGCGGATGATTGATCAGTCTCTATGTTTGATACAATAACAAAAGCACAGGAAAGTAAAAATATAAAAGATACATAAAAATTACTTTAACCTCCTTAGTGGTAATCCCAAATGTGACTCAGGGTGAGTTTTCATTACCAATAGCGGTAACCCCGAGCCACACTCAGAATCACATCACAGGATCAGGGCAAAGTTACTTACCTTGTCCCCGGGATCCTGCAATATCCCCCCGCTGTGTCCTCCAGCGGAATCTTTCGCGCAATGCCTCTGGGTTCCGGGCTACGTTCCCTTTGAGCGTTGCGTCGCATGGGGGTGGAGCCTGGTGGGAAATTCAAAAAGTGAAACTCACACAACACATACAGTACACTGTAATCTGTAAGATTACATTACTGTATCAAATCATTTCACATCCCTTTTGTCCCTAGTGGTTTGCCCAGTGCCCTGCATGCACTTTTATATTATATATGTCATTCTTTCTGCCTGGAAGCTTGAGAATGTCCATGGCATCCAAAAAGCATCCCTTTACATCAAAAGCAGTTTTACACCAGCAAGAAAACAGCGATAGTAAATAAGAATCACGACAGCGACAATTCTTCAACTGAGCAAATTTCTTGACTTGATTACATTATTGAATACATTTTATCATTCTCATATTATTATTTTTGATAATTATTTATAGTTATTTATTATATTATAATTTATGATTTAATTATTTCAAACTTTATCATATCCAGAATGTCTACTAGACTCTTGTTTGGACAGATTTAAGTGAGTTATTCCTAAGAATTACAGGCCTACAATGTAAAACGCCAAATTTCTATGCAAACAATGTTTGCCGCCAGGGATGTTAAGGTAAGCAGACCAATAATATGTGTTCACTTGACCTCCCTGGTGGTATGATTATTTCAGATTTTTGGTGCTGAAAGCGGTACATTATTTTGCATGGAAATTTGGCGTTTTATATTGTAGGCCTGTAATTCTAAGGAATAGCTCACTTAAATCTGTCCAAACAAGAGTCTAGTAGACATGCCAGGTATGATAAAGTTTGAAACATGAAATCATAAATTATAATATAATAAATAACTAAAAATAATTATCAAAAATAATAAAGTAATAGTAATAAAATGTATTCAATAATGTAATCAAACCAAAAACACTGACATTTGCTCAGTTGCAGAATTGTCGCTGTCATCACTTTCAGTGTCTGATGATAAATTTCCCCAAAAATCAGTATCACTCAATTCTGCAAATGATTCTTATTTACTATCGCTGTTTTCTAGCTGATCAAAAAACGCTTTTGACGTAAAGGGACACTTTTTGGTTGCCATGGACATTCTCATGTTTCCAGGCAGAAAGAATGACATATATACCGTATTTTTCGCACCATAACACGCACCTGACCATAAGACGCACCTAGGTTTTAGAGGAAGAAAACAAGAAAAAAATATTCTGAACCAAATGGTGTACTAAAATATTTACCAGTGCAGCCACATACCAGAGTCCATGAAATACAGCATATACCAGTGTCCATTAAATACAGCAATATACCAGTGTCCATTAAATGTAGCACATAGCAGAGTCCATGAAATACAGCATACACCGGTGTCCATTAAATACAGCACATGCCAGAGTCCATTAAATACAGCACATACCAGAGTCCATTAAATACAGCACATACCAGAGTCCATTAAATACAGCATATACCTGTGTCCATGAAATGCAGCCTGACAGAGCTGAGAGGGAGATTCATATCTCCCGGCACCGCTGCGCTGTGATGATGTCATCACACTTCGCCTAGTGGAGCTCTACTCTGCAGCCAGATCCCATTCAGATAGAAGACAGAGCAGCTCCAGCCGCTGCAGTACTTCATTCGGCCACTGGGGCTGCTCTGTCTTCTCTGTGTGAGATCAGAGCAGAGCAGCGCTCTTTGGTGTCCAGGAGCTCCCGGCGGCGACGAGGGGGGGTGTTTTTTTTTTCAGGTATTCGCACTATAAGACGCAGGGAGACTTTCCCCCACTTTTTGGGGGAAAAAAGTGCGTCTTATGGTGTGAAAAATATGGTAATATAAAAGTGCATGCAGGGCACTGGGCAAAGGGGATGTGAAATTACTTCATACAGTAATGTAATCTGTAAGATTACAGTGTACTGTATGTATGCTGTGTGTTTCACTTTTTGAATTTGCCGCTGGTCTCCGTCCCCGTGCGGCACAACGCTCGCAGGGAACAGAGCCCGACACAGAGAGGCATCGGGCGGAGGACACAGCCCGCGGACACGGCAGGGGACATCGCTGGATCCAGGGGACAAGGTGAGTAACGCTGCCTTGGATCCAGCGATGCAATCCCGAGTGTGGCTCGGGGTTACCGCTAACGGTACTGAAATTTCCACCCTGAGTTACACTCGGGATTACCATCAGGGAGGTTAAGCCAGCCATAGACAGGTGAAAATTTGACCGATTCATCAGCAACCAAACAAATTTTGATTCATCTGATGGCAGGCTGGTTGTACTGAAGTCGATCTATCAGGTTTTTTCTCCCATACAATCACTGTCAGTGAACCGTGGTAGAAGGAAAAAAAACTGCATACTCTATGGCCAGCCTAAGTATATGCACACAGTTTAATATTACTGTGCACTTTCCCCCTTGTAGAGAAAGTGTAGAAATGACTCATCCACCTTTTGCTTTTTCATAGTAAGATAGAAATAATATCATAAAGATTGCATACAATTAAAGGTAACCTGTTTCAGAAGAAATATATAGGTTGCCCCTTAGGGCCAGATTACATTTTCTGCCTAGTAACACAGCTTTCCCACTCTGTGTCAGGCCAAACTGTTGCTCTCCTTTGCTCACAGTTTACTTCTAGGTGTATAGAGCCAAATGGAAATTAACTTTAGGTGAAGAGCATACTTTTCTACCAACAAACTATGCAGGTACAATACTAATGGGAACCTTTTATCATCAATAGAGATGTGATACTAATGTATGGGCAGATGTGTGTCAGCCCTAGCAACTCTGCCACCCTAGGCCATAGTCTCTGTTGGCTAAGCAAAATGTTGCACTCTCCAGTTTTAGTAAATCAACTTCACTGTATTTATTTCTGCATGTATAATATTAATCCCTTTCCGCTGACCCTATGCAAATATGCGGCCCCACTGGACTGGGCTTTTTTTCCATGGGCTGCATATTTGGGTATCTCCTATTGTGCTGGGAGCATGCTGCAAGGCCCACTCCCAGCACAGAGATTGGGGATTCCCGTACTAATGATCGGGACCCAGAACTACAGATTCTGGGTCACCTGATCACTGTGATAGCCTCTGATTAGCTATCACAGTGATCAGTCACTGTGAAGCCTGCCCCTGTGTCTTCTTTCTCTGTGAATGGAGGAGGGAGATACTTAGGGGTTGATTTACTAAAGGCAAATCCACTTTGCTCCACAAGTGCACTTGGAAGTGCAGTCGCTGTAAATCCGAGGCGGACATGCAGGGAAAACAAAAAAACTGAAAATTTACTATCAGATACTTACCGTAATTTTCCTTTCCTGATGGACTCCATGGCAGCCTACGTGTGGGTTAACCCCACCTCCTCTCCAACGCTATAGGACCCCTAATCCCATAAATGTGAGCTACCGGCTAGAGACCGTGTTCCATAACTAGCCAACTCCTTACTCCATGGGTGGGGACTCCGTCTGCCATGGAGTCCATCAGGAAAGGAAAATTACGGTAAGTATCTGATAGTAAATTTTCCGTTTTCCTGAGAGACTCCATGGCAGCCTACGTGTGGGAAATAACTAGCCAGAACCACACGGGAGGGTATGCCTTACACACAAAGGACTTTAATTTGCACCATCAATTGACAAGACAGCACAACCAAAGTTCCCAGAGGACAAGGGACGCTGGTTCGACACAATAATGTGACATAAACGTATTGATGGCGGTCCATGAAGCCGCCCTGTAGATAACTTCCAGGGCCACCTGCCGCGCGGCCGCCCAGGATGCCGCCAGTCATCTGGTGGAATGGGCAGTCACCACATCCGGAGGAGCCATCCCCTTCGCCCTATATGCTTGCTGGATCAGCTGGACGATCCAAGACGCTATCGTCCTGGATAATGCCCGTTCTCCTCTGCTCTTACAGAGTACAGCAGAAAAGATATTCCGAGCGCCTAAAGGCGGCCGTTACCCGGAGGTATTCCTTCAGCGCCTCTCCTACATCCAGCAGGTGAACCCCCCTGGATCCTGCTGCTCTGAATGTGGGAAGGACAATCTCCTGATTCTCGTGGAATACCGATGTCGCCTTCGGGTTTGCCTTGAGCATGGGTACCAGCACTACCCTATCCGGAAAGTAGGACAAGAAGAGTTCTTCATGACCAAGGAAGCCAATCTCCGAGACCCGCTTGGCCGATGTGACCGCCACTAAAAAGGCGGTCTTCGAGGACAGCTCCTTCACTGAGGTTGGTTCGGCTGCCGCCGAGAGCGAGTCCAGAACTGGAGGTAAGACCCATTTGGGGAACCTTGGTCTCCTTTGCGGCCTCATTCTCGCCCCCCCTCTAAGGAACTGCCGGACCAGAGAAGGCTGATAGTGCCGAGACTTGAGCCCTCAGTGAGCTGACCGCTAAGCCTAGGTCTAGGCCCGTTTGCAGGAACCCCAGGATTGCCTGAACATCCGGACCTATGGATGACCTCTGCGTGGCTGATGCGAACTGCCCAAATTTGGCCCAAATCCTTCCATACACCCTGTTGGTACTTGACCTTCTTGAACTCAAGAGGGTGGAGATAATGCTCGTCAAACAGCCTCGGACTTCCAGCCTCCCCCTCTCAAGAACCAGACCGCCAGCCTCAGGACCGCTGGGCAGGGGTGCAGAACTGTCCCCTGGGAAAGTAGGTCCGGTCTGAGGGGGAGGGGCACTGGGACCCGGGTGCTCGGTTGAGTCAACAGAGGAAACCATGGCCTGTTCGGCCAGTATCGGGCCACCATTACCACTCCTACTGCTTCCGCCCTGAGCCTCCGAAGGAACCCCATGATAAGCGGGCATGGAGGGAAGGCATATGCTCTGCTGAACTCCCATTTGTCCGTCAGGGCATCCGTCCCGCAGGCCTGACTGCAACGATTCCAGGTGTAGTATTTCATGACTTTGAACTTGCAGGGGGAGGTGAACAGGTCCACCTCCGGCTGAGGTCCCAGCGACAAAATCAACTCAAGCATCTCGTTGTGGAGGAACCACTCGGTATTGTCTAGCTGGACTCTCGAGAGGAAATCCGCCTGAGCATTCTGGACCCCGGGGACGAATACTGCCGACATTTCCATTAAGTGCCCCTGGGCCCACGACAGTATTGGCTCGACCTCTCTGAGTAGAGCGGGCCCTGCCTCTCCCCATAGGAGACTGCCGTTGTATTGTCCACTCTGAGAAGAACCGCTTTCCCCCCTGAGAAGGAGACCGAAGGCCTGGAGAGCCTGAAAGGTTGCTCGTAGCTCCAGCGTGTTTGAGCCCGGAGTGCGGGCGCAGGGCTCCCACCTGCCTTGTGCCATTTCCGACTCGTAGTAAGCCTCCTATCCCGTACCACTGGCATCGGTGGTCACCACGGCCCATGAGACCGGGAAGATGGAGTGGCATATAAGCAGGTTTCTCCGTCTCAGCCACCAGGGAAGGCTGGTCCTCATGGCCGAAGCTATGCGGATGAGCTGGTTGTTGTTGCCGGAGTCCCATTGACGGAGGAACCCCGTCTGGAAGGGGCATAGCCTCCAAAGGGCCCACTTCACCATTGGCGTTGTGGCAACCATGGTGCCAATGATCTCGAGGCAGTAGGAGGCCCTCAGGTATGGGGACGATAGGGCCCGTGACGCCCTTTTCCTGATGATGGGAATTTTCTCCACCGGAAGGGAGATTGTGCCCTCCACCGTGTCGAACTGGGCCCCCAGGTATATCGGACGCTGGGCCGGCTCCAGATGACTCTTCTCCAGATTCAGCAACCAGCCGAACTCGGACAGGGCGGAGACGACCTGGTCTCTGTGGACAAGCAATTGCTCCCTCTCCTGCGCAAGTAGTAGTAGATCGTATAGATAATGATACAGACGGATCCCTTTCGTTCTGATCAAGGCTACTACGGCTAGGAGGACCTTGAAAAAGGTGCGAGGAGATGTCGAGAGACCAAAGGGGAGACAGGCAAA
>BLSH010444207.1:44152-56025 GCA_018402905.1 Glandirana rugosa
CTCCCTCTTTTTCTTTTTTTTTTTTTGTGTGCCCCTTTAAGGGCACCCAGCCTGACCAGGCTAGTCTTCCCATCTACCTGGCTTACCTTAGGGTTGCCACTCAGGGCATGGGGAAGCCGTCGCTATACTGCCCACAGAGTCTTCCCAAAGACTCTGGGGCTGACAGCTTTTCAAAACCCCCGCCCTGCGCGACGTCATCCCCGCGCGCCTGTGCCTTGGGATCACGCTGCACTGGGCCTGCGCAGCCGCCGGGTCCGGCGGCGGACCGCGCACGTGCAAACCAAGCCTCGGTTTCATCCGAGGCCGGCGCATGCGCCCTCCCCGCCGCGACCCGGAAGTACGGCGCTCTGGAACGCAGTAGTGCTCCAGGCGCCATAGGAATCGAAATCGCATCGCCCAGGCTTCCTACAGTCACCGGGGAGCTAGGGCATCCTAAAAAAGCAAAAGAGAGGTAAAAAGGGAAAGGAGGAATAATACTCAGGGAAGAAAAACAAACATATAAGACGACTGCCATGGAGTGCCGCTGGCCGACCCCTGCCGAGCGTCCTTCCTAGGGGCATCCACAGGCTGTCCCCACCACTGGACTTTCTTAAGCCTGAAGCCACTCACCCGCCCATGGCTGGGTCCTGGGCTGCACCGCGTCTGGAGGATGCCCGCTCTCTCGTTTGGACGCCGCCTGATCCGTAAGTGTCCACTTCGCACACTAATCCAGGAGGAGGACAAAAAAGGAACACGGTCTCTAGCCGGTAGCTCACATTTATGGGATTAGGGGTCCTATAGCATTGGAGAGGAGGCGGGGTTAACCCACACGTAGGCTGCCATGGAGTCTGTCAGGAAACAGCATTTTTGCTTGTAAATGATTGGATGATAAAATCAGCAGAGCTTCCCCTGATTTCAGATCTTCCCCTCAGATCTACAGTGAATGCATTTCCAAGTGCACTTGTGGAGCAAAGTGGATTTGCCTTTAGTAAATCAACCCCATAGTGTCTCTCTCTCCTTGCAGAGAAAAAAAGGTGTGTAAAAAATATTAAATAATAATAATTTTAAAAAATACCTAGATGAAGGTTTGATCTACAGTTGTTCAGTGTCAGGGTTGGTGTTTGGATTAAGGTCAGGGTCAGTATTTTTTTTTGGCAGGATTTTTTTTTGTTTTTTTACAGTGTAGTATCAGTGTCAGTTAGTGTCAGTGCTTTAGGTAGAATAAAAAAAAGTAAAATTGGTACTATTTTTTTCTGTACTACTGGTACAAACAACAACTAACATACACATATGTGTTATCGCTGCGATTGTCAGGAGTGGGAGGATTTAATTTGGGTTGTTCTTTGTTGGAAGGTTATGGTAGTAGCTATAAATATTCAGTTAAATTTATTTTAAAATTAAAATTATTTTTTTTTACTATATTGGGCCAGTTTTCTTTTGATAATAAAAATAAATCAGGAGATATCCATTACCATTTACCTCCAAAAGAAAGCCCAATTTGTCCTGAAAAAATGCGGTATAATCCACCTGGATGCACAAAGTAGTTGTGATGATATCTACGGTTTTACTAACACATGTCAAACTTGCAAAATTGTGCTTAAGCATTTAGATTTGTTTTGCCCTTTGCCGCAAAGGGGTTAAATATATGATAAGGGTTTCCCATAGTATACCAAAATTCCCATATTTTTTTTTTATTGTGAAAAAGAGTAGTTCAATAAGCATGTTGCACAGTTAGACTTGTGCAATGGAAGCCATGTTCTTGAATTTAAAGAAACTCTTTATCGGAATGAACCTCTAATCAGATAAAGTTTATCTACATGTCTAAAAGCTTTGATGAACCTGTTAGGCCTAATATCAGATTGAATCTCTGCTATCAAAAAACAAATACTTGTGTAACACTATATTATTTGATTACATAAAACACAGTGCTATTACACTTCCCTTGAGTGCCAGTGTCTTACTGGACATTTTGGGGTTAATTTACTAAATGCAAACAGGCTGTTCACTTGCAAGGGAATTTCCCCTTAGCTTAGTGAATGTAGTGAAAATTCACTTTTGCAAAGCATACTTAATAATGTGCAAGTAGAATAAAAAAGTTTTTGTTTGCACATGATGGGATGATGGAAGTCAGCAGAGCTACACCTTGTTCACTAAACTAAGGAAAAACCGCATTGCAAAGTGAACAGCCTATTTGTCCCTAGTAAATCAATCTCTGTGTGTTTTTCATAAATATTACACAGCAATACAGCCTTTTTGGTATTGCTGAAAAAAAGCTAAATAAAACATATACAAAAAATCTTTGAGGAAAACGAGAGCTCAAATAATACATGACTTAAAGGAACGTTTTATTTTTTGTTGCAGGATACAATGGCTCATTTGGCAACAATAGGGTTAATGAAACAGCAGTACACTGATCTGTGCATGCTGCCTTAACTGTGTTTAGACCTGTAGATCAAAGCAATTATGAGCCATTACAAGCCTTTAAAAAGGCTTGCGCTCTTAGGAACATGTGCTAAAGATCACTTTTATAAATTCTTCCCGCCTGGTAATCACTTCATCTCCTTCTCTTTCATTCACTTAAATATTCATTTGATGGAATATTTAACATGTTGCAATGTAAAGTCAACCATGTTAAAAGTCCAGGTTTGCAGCATTACTCTCTGCAGCAGACAGACATATTGATTTTATTTTTTTAATATAGCGCCAACATATTGCACCGCAGTACAACCATTTCATCAGTCCTTGTATCTTGAGAGCTTACAATCTGATTTCCTACCACAGTCATACAGGCACACATGATCAATATTAGCAGATTTTCTGGAGCTAGGCTGTTTGTGGAACATACAGTATGGGGTTAATTTGCTAAATCTGGAGGGGGCAAAATCTGGTGCAGCTCTGCATAGAAACCAATCAGCTTCCATGTTTTATTGACAAAGCTTTATTAAACAAGTTGAAGTTAGAAGCTGATTGGCTACCATGCATAGCTGCACCAGATTTTGCACCCTCCAGTTTTAGTAAATCAACCCTATACATTGCCTTCAAACAGTGAGCATGATGTATAATAATGTTGATCAAGATTTGTAGAGATTGTGCATTTTCAATATTGGGCAGTAAGCCATAGATATAGTAGGAATCTACAAAGAAATTATTGTGGTGGAACAAAAGTCCTGCTACTGTCAAGTTGTTCAGCCAAAACCAAATCCCTATGGCTTCCGCAAACCATAATTGTGGAATCGAGGTCCAAGGCAGTGATGTCATTATACAGCATGAAGGGCTCACACAAACTATTGTAGGGAAATATTGTCTGTGGAGCATGTTGATTGTCAGATGTCATTCACACAGAGATGGTGTGGTAGACTATAGATCAAGTCTACATTTATTTCTTGCTTGTTCTATAGATATAAAAAAATGCTCAAAGGTTAAATGTACCTAAAGTCAAAATATTTGTGGCTTAAGATACACCCTACATTAATCCCAACCATGACAATACTTGCATGGAGTTTTTATGTTCTCCTTGTGCCTGCTTGGGTTTCCTTTGGGTACTCCGGTTTCCTCCCACACACAAGACATGCTGGTAGGTTAATTGGATCCTGTCTAAATTGGCCCTAGTATGTGTATGTATGAATGTAAGTTAGGAAACTTAGATTGTAAGCTCCTTGAAGGCAGAGGCTGATGTGAATGTACAATATACATGGAAAGCGTTGTTGTTGTAAGAAGAGAAACTGCCGTCTGAAGGCGCTTCAGACTCAGACACTTCCAAGGGTGTTAACCTTCCTGGCGGTATTCCCGAGTGTGGCTCGGGTGAATTTTCTGTACCAAGAGTGGTAACCCTGAGCCACACTCGGGATCGCATCGCTGGATCCAGGCAGCGTTACTTACCTTGTCCCCTGGATCCAGCGATGTCCCCCCGCTGTGTGAGCGAGCTGTGTCCTCTGCCTGATGCCTCTGTGTGCCGGGCTCCGTTCCCTGGGAGCGTCACGTCACACGGGGGCAGAGACCGGCGGCAAATTCAAAAAGTGAAACACACAGTAAACATGCAGTACACTGTAATCTGTAAGATTATATTACTGTATCAAATCATTTCACATCCCCTTTGTCCCTAGTGGTTTGCCCAGTGCCCTGCATGCACTTTTATATTATATTTGTCATTCTTTCTGCCTGGGAACTTGAGAATGTCCATGGCAACCAAAAAGTGTCCCTTTACGTCAAAAGTGGTTTTTGATCAGCTAGAAAACAGTGATAGTAAATAAGAATCATTTGCAGAATTGAGTGATACTGATTTTTGGCGAAATGTATCATCAGACACTGAAAGTGACGACAGCGACAATTCTGCAAATGAGCAAATTTCAGTGTTTTTCGTTTAATTACATTATTGTATACATTTTATTATTATTATATTATTATTTTTGATAATTATTTATAGTTATTTATTATATTATAATTTATGATTTCTTGTTTCAAACTTTATCATACCCGGGATGTCTACTAGACTCTTGTTTGGACAGATTTAAGTGAGCTATTCCTAAGAATTACAGGCCTACAATATAAAACGCCAAATTTCCATGCAAAATAATGGTACTGCTTTCAGTACCAAAAATCTGAAATAATCATACCGCCAGGGAGGTTAATGTTCCCATTGTGCTCAGTTGTACAGTCTGCCAGCCTTACATCACTACTGCGTCCTGTAGTGATGTAGGGGTTGTTGGAAGAAGCAACAGAGAGCAGGGAGGGAACCAGGAATCCAACACTACCAGAAGTGTTAGATTCTAAAGTCGTTGTCATTGGTTTCCCTAAGTTGCAGCGTTTAGGGGTGTGGCTTGCAGAATAGCATTTACAATTTTCTTTGCAAAGGAACATTTTCTTGCCAGTTTATTATAGCTTTAAAGTGTTACTAAACCCAGGACCCTGCAATCAGAATATCTGGTCTCCCACAGTACACAGAACATGAAAATGCAGTTATTTTATTACCTCCCCCTCCAATATTCGTCTCCAGGATTTCTCCAGAGCCTCTCCCATCCTCTGGAACTTTCTACCTCAACCTGTCCAGCTATCTCCTACTCTAGCTGCCATCAGCTCATTCCCCACAGTTACAAGCCTTTTGAGCAGGGCCCTCTTAATCCTCTTGTATTTTATTGTATTGTAACTGTATTGTCTCCATTTTATATTGTAAAGTGCTGCGTAAACTGTTGGCGCTATATAAATCCTGTATAATTATAGTAATAATTTTAGTAAATATAAACTGCTAAATACATTTTCTTATCAGCAGTAGATAGCAGCCTTGTGACTTCTATCAGTGTCTGGTTAAAGCTTGTAGGAGGAGTTTTCATTCTACGCTGACTGTCCTGTGAGGCTGCAGGACCCCTGACCCTCTATCTTGACAGTGCTGATTGTCCCTGTGTTGATCACATACACCCTCCCAATAAGTAAAAAAAAATCTCTAGCAATACACATCAAACTGAGCATGTGCAGAGTGCCCTCAAGGCTCTGTTCTATCAGTAAACGGATTGGGGACAGTGGAAGAATGGGAGGATCAGAGGAGACAGGATCAAACAGCCTTTTTCACAATGCAATTGATTAACCCCTTAGGTCCCACAGTGAGTATAACAATCATGTTTTACTGCACATACAGACAGATTTTACTGTTGTAGGTTTAGTAACATTTTAAGTATGGGAAAATATGTCCAAAAAAAATAGGGCACATGAAAGAAAGTTTTAAAAATCATAATAATCTAATAGATATTATACATTGTGAATTGCTACATGTACAGTACAACAGAGAAGATTTAATTAGAATAAGCTCAGATGGGTACCCAGCTTCCCTGTGAATAATGCCCTGTGGCACAGTTACCTGCTAGCAGAAATGTTGTCCTTTCCTGGACCCATATTGTCATGGGACTCAGCCCTCAACCTGGTTTAAGAATTCTTGTCTATCTCCTTACTTCATTGATGGACAGATCACTTTATAGCTTTTATTGATTACAATACCTTTTCATGTTTGTAGATGTATTGTAATGTTTGTATATTTATGTATATGGTTGATGCTAAGGGCTGGGAAAGTTTAGCAACAGGCAAACTTCATACAAAAAAGAAGAACTTTATCCTTAGATCCATCTAAAACTCTTATTTTTATATAATTTTTCATTGAGAAATCCAATATAAAGTAAAGAAAAAAAATGTTCCATTAAGAGTAGGAACAAACGTAGCAATACATGTTTCAGAGGATGGCACCAAACACTTATTGTGCTTAGAATGCTGATGAACGTGAATTTTTTTGCATTCTTCGTAACACCAAAGATTTTACAAGAATACCTGAAAATGTGAATGTTTGCATAGGAGATAAGAGCACATAATAAACCATCATTACATCATACTTGTATATAAAACTTGTATAACTACTAGCAGTACTGCTTTTCCCACATTCAGCACCATATATCAGAATCAACTTTTTTTACACAATAGTTTTAAGTCTTTTTCTTTTCTTTTATAAGTCAGTATATCTGTGCCCATAGTATCCAAGTTCTGAAAAAAAAAGACATTCAATACTTTAAAGCAATAAAATGATCTAAAATGATTTTGATTGAAATGTAATTTTTTTTTTTAAATGCATAACATCAACTATTTCAAAACCAAAAATACAGCTATTTCTGATTAATTAAGGTGAAGAGTTTGTCCATAGGGAACTGATAGCAACATTAGTGCACAGTGGTGTAGTGGTTAGTACTTTCGCCTAGCAGCAAAAGGGTCACAGGTTCAAATCCCAACCACAACACTACCTGCCTAGAGTTTGCATGTTCTCCCTGTGCCTGCGTTGGTTTCCTTCGGGTACTCTGGTTTCCTCCCATACTCCAAAGACATGCTGGCTCCTGTATGAAATTGGCCCTAGTATATGTATGAATGTGAGTTAGGGACCTTAGATTGTAAGCTCCTTCAGGGTAGGAACCGATGTGAATATGCAATGTATATGTAAAGCGCTGCGGAAATTGACAGCGCTAAATAAGTTCCTGAAATAAATAAAATTAATATTTGAGACTTAAACAATAAGTTTTAAGATTACACAGTTTGTTCTTGCATTTAAATGATTTCATTAGATTTTGCCATGTAGTTAAAGGATGGGTAAGGAAGAAATAGGAAAGTATGTATGAATGTGATTTAGAGACCTTAAATTGCAAGCTCTTTTAGGGCAGGGAGTGATGTATATACAGATATATGAGAAAAGGTTGTATGATAATGCGCTTAGGACTAGTAGGTAGGCTGCTGCCGCCCAGACAACTCCACCAATAGGAGGAGAGGAAATGGTAAATGTGAAATATCAGGGCTTGGCACTGCCTAATTGATCAAAGATTATAAAAATATATATATAAAAACAGTGTGTAAAAAGTGTCCTACTGCAAACCCATGCGGTTAGTATGTATTGGCCTGTAAACAATAAAAAATAATAAATAATAAAATAATAAAATATTAATTTTATTGTTTACAGGCCCATACATACTAACCGGATGGGTTTGCAGTAGGACACATTTTACAATAAAATAAACAAACAATAAAAAATAATAAATAATAAAACAATAAAATATTAATTTTATTGTTTACAGGCCAATACATACTAACCACATGGGTTTGCAGTAGGACACTTTTTACAATAAAATAAACAAACAATAAAAAATAATAAATAATAATAAAACAATAAAATATTAATTTTATTGTTTACAGGCCACTACATACTAACCGCATGGGTTTGCATTCGGACACTTTTTACAATAAAACAAACAAACAATAAAAAATAATAAATAATAAAACAATAAAATATTAATTTTATTGTTTACAGGCCAATACATACTAACCGCATGGGTTTGCAGTAAGACACTTTTTACAATAAAATAAACAAACAATAAAAAATAATAAATAATAATAAAACAATAAAATATTAATTTTATTGTTTATAGGTCAATACATACTAACCGCATGGGTTTGCAGTAGGACACTTTTTACAATAAAATAAACAAACAATAAAAAATAATAAATAATAATAAAACAATAAAATATAAATGTTATTGTTTACAGGCCAATACATACTAACCACATGGGTTTGCAGTAGGACACTTTTTACAATAAAATTAACAAACAATAAAAAATAATAAATAATAATAAAACAATAAAATATGAATTTTATTGTTTATAGGCCAAGACATACTAACCACATGGGTTTGCAGTATGACACTTTTTACAATAAAAAAAACAAACAATAAAAAATATTAAATAATAATAAAACAATAAAAAAATCATTTTATTGTTTACAGGCCAATACATACTAACCGCATGGGTTTGCAGTAGCACACTTTTTACACACTGTTTTTATATATATTTTTATAATCTTTGATCAATTAGGCAGCACCAAGCCCTGATTTACCAATACAGATGTAAGTGCTGCATAAATTGTTGGCAGTATATAAGTACTGTACATGAATAAATAAATAAAACAAATAAATTATCTGTATATTGTTTTACACCCGTCCCATAGCGAGCCTTTTATTAGCTGTATTATTAAGTGATATTCTTGTGAATTATTCTAAATCCCTCTCACCTCCTATCAACATATCCTTTAACACTGCAGCACAATGGGCTGTGTCCTTGTGCTGTTTCTTCCTTAAATGCCTACATTAAAAAAAAAAAAACACGTTTAATAATGAATTACAGAGCTGCAATAATTTGTGCATTGTACGCCTTCCCGGAGTCTTATGTTAAAAAAAAATGGCAACAAGTCGCCAATCATGGCCGATTACTTGGCACCATGGATTTAAGTATCAAAAGAAATTTCTGCATTGTCTCAGCCTGCTGTGTGTGATCTTGCCTTACATGTGACGGCTTCACTTTAAGTAAAACTGCTGGGGTATGTAAGCAAGTAAAGACAGAGTAGGAGGCTGGGTTAGGTCAGAGAGGTGATGCTTACACATGCTGAGACCTATCTGATTCTGCTGCAAAAAAGGGGTTCCCTGGCAGAGGCAGAACCAGCCGTGCCAGAAACAGAGAGCAGAACTGTCACCACTCTGTCAGCTCCTCCCACCACAAAAAGCAAACAGTGATTCACTGCAGAAACACACGCAGAGCATGCTAATAGCACAGCCATTTGAGGTCTGCAACTGACTAAACCGGATCCTGCACAGAATGCACTGTCAAGTAAGGCAAAAGGGGTCATATGATGCAAACAAGGCCTCTGTATATATACAACATCTATGGAAACGCAACTGACTGTGTACAAATATACAATAAAATGAAAAAAAAATAATTTTTTTTTATGTAAAGGAAGGTGTCAAAAGACGTCCTTAGACTTTTAAAACATGTAAGAATAAAATCATAAAAATGAAGGCATTGTGTGATTTCTTATACCCAACCCCCTGGTGTGCATTAACATTAAAATTCCATATCAAGCGGAAAAGCTTAATTACCTATAATATGAAGCAGCTGTAGATTCAGATGAACTGAGCATAAAGCATTACTGTAGAGAACTTTAGATTTTTTTCTTTATTTCTTTTTTAGGCATCTATTACAGAAAATGATTACTAATAAGCACATAATATATTTATATAGAGCGCTTAGTATTTATATAATATTTATATAGTATTTTACATACAATTTATAAACCCATCTCACAGCTATAACATATAAATAAGCTCACTTCATCAAAGTTATGTTAGAATTCTATGATATTATCTCAGAGGTTTTCATTTTTTTTTCTTACCTTGCCCCAGGGCTCTGACGTAGATTTCACAAACTGACAAGCGCATACGTTTTGTTTTTTTGTAAGTTTTTTTTATTGCGATGTAAAGATAAAATTATTATGGGATCACTTTGTAACCAAAAGCATGAAAAAAAGGAAAAATTAAATCACCTCAATTTATAAAATATTCTTCAGATATTTTGATTTTTTTACCTCTGATAAGCTGTCCTACCCAAAGCTACAAGGCTCATATTTTTCTTGGTTCAGTATTCATTAATATGTAGTATTTTTATATAATACACAGTGCCTTGAAAAAGTATTCATACCCCTTGAAATTTTCTACATTTTGTCATGTTACAGCCAAAAACATCAATGTATTTTATTGGGATTTTATGTGATAGACCAACACAAAGTGGCAAATAATTGTGAAATGGAAGGAAAATTATAAATGGTCTTCCAAATTTTTTACAAATATGAAACGTGTGGCATGCATTTGTATTCAGCCCCCTTTACTCAGATACCCCTAACTAAAATCTAGTGAACCCAATTGCCTTTGTCCAATGCCCACCAGACAGGGTCGACAGCTCTGACACTGTTGACAGCAGTACTAGGTGGGGTCTGGGCCCCTTGTAACGTTGGAGGCCACATGTAGTCAATGCTTGGCAGTTGGTGAGCATTAATATATGTGAATACGTATTATGTGATTTTTTGGTGAATTGTTAATATGAAGTATGAATTTCTATATGATGCTAACAATGACTTTTTTCAATTAATAGCTGGAAATGCATGTAGAGTTGCCCTGAAGAAGCAGACTGCTGATCTGTGAAACATGGGATCACTCCATGAACCAGCAACTTACCTTTTCAGAGTATAATGATAAGCAATGTGCAATATGTCATTTATGCATTAACAATGTATGATGTTTTTATGGAATTATGTATAAATAAAATGTTATATTTTAAAATTAATTTTGATCTCCTGTGGTCCCCTTTAGAGACAAAAGGTATTCATTGACCACTTCAGCCCCGGAAGGATTTACCCCCTTCCTGACCAGAGCACTTTTTTGCGATACGGCACTGCGTCATTTTAACTAACAATTGCACGGTCCTGCAACCTTGTACCCAAACAAAACTTGTGTCCTTTTTTCCACACAAATAGAGCTTTCCTTTGGTGGTATTTGATCCCCTCTGCGGTTTTTATTTTTTGTACTATAAACAAAAAAAGACTGACAATTTTGAAAAAAAAACAATATTTTTTTACTTTTTGCTATAATACATATCCTAAAAAATTTAAAAAAAAAACGAATTTATTCATCAGTTTAGGCCGATATATATATTCTTCTACATATTTTTGGTAAAAAAAGTTGCAATAAGCGTTTAGTGATTGGTTTGCGCAAAAGTTATAGCGTCTACAAACTATGAAAATTGATTTATGGCATTTTTATTATTATTTTTTTTACTAGTAATGGCAGCAATCTGCGATTTTTAGTGGGACTGCGATATTGTGGCGGACATATCGGACACTTTTGACACTGGCGGGGAAGGGGTTAACACTAGGGGGCAATCACAGGGTTAACCTCCCTGGCGGTGTTCCCGAGTGTGGCTCGGGGTGGATTTTCAGTACCAAGAACGGTAACCCTGAGCCACACTCGGGATTGCATTGCTGGATCCAGGCAATGTTACTTACCTTGTCCCCTGGATCCAGGGATGTCCCCCGCCGTGTTTGCGAGCTGTGTCCGCAGCCAGATGTCTCTGTGTGCCGGGCTCCGTTCCCTGCGAGCGTCGCGTCGCACGGGGACGGAGACCGGCGGGAAATTCAAAAAGTGAAACACACACCCTTGCCTCGGGCCGTGTGTCTCTGTAGACCGACGCCTGTGTCGAGCGTTTGTGCCGCCCCCTGTAGGGACCTAGGTCCCCTGTTCCATTCATTGTAACGGACCTAGGTCGTTACGTTAGGGCTCACACCGAGTCCCAATGGCAAGAACCATGACTTTTAGGTGGGGCTCGGTGTGAGCCCTTGTGGCGGTCCCTCCAATTGGGACACTAACGGGGGATCACAATTGGGGAAGGGGCGGTCACAGTTTTCACAGGCTATACAGGCGGTGTTATAGCGTCAGGGTGATTTTTAGCGTCTAACGACGGTAATGATCATTTTTTTTATTATTATTTTTACGGTATTT
>BLSH010444207.1:56265-67167 GCA_018402905.1 Glandirana rugosa
CCCTGTTGTCCAACACAGGTGTAGGGTATATAAGATCTGTGTTTTTATCTTTTCCTACCTTCTCCATTTGAGATGGTTTTGTCTCGTCCCTAAATCCTTTTCTATTTTTGTGTCTAGAATATATGGGATGTGGACACAACCTGTTGTCCCTAGAACTGGTCAATGAGTATGTATTTTATGCAATTGCCTTCAAAAGTCACCTAATTAGTAAGTAGAGTCCACCTGTGTGTAATTTAATCTCAGTATAAATACAGCTGTTCTGTGCAGCCCTCAGAGGCTTTCTAGAGAACCTTAGTGAACAAACAGCATCATGAAGGCCAAGGAACACACCAGACAGGTCAGGGATAAAGTTGTGGAGAAGTTTAAAGCAGGGTTAGGTTATAAAAAAATATCCTAAGCTTTGAACATCTCACGGAGCACTGTTCAATCCATCATCCAAAAATGGAAAGAGTTTGGCACAACTGCAAACCTACCAAGACAAGGCCATCCACCTAAACTGAGAGGAGAGCATTAATCAGAGAAGCAGCCAAGAGGCCCATGGTAACTCTGGAGGAGCTGCAGAGATCCACAGCTTATGTGGGGGAATCTGTCCACAGGACAACTATTAGTCGTGCACTCCACTAATCTGGCCTTTATGGAAGAGTGGCTAGAAGAAAGCCCTTGTTGAAAGGAAAGCCATAAGAAGTCCTGTTTGCAGTTTGCGAGAAGCCATGTGGGGGACACAGCAAACATGTGAAAGAAGGTGCTCTGGTCAGATGAGACCAAAATGTAACTTTTTGGCCTAAAAGCAAAATGCTACGTGTGGCAGAAAACTAACACTGTACATCACCCTGAACACATCATCCCCACTGTGAAACATGGTGGTGGCAGCATCATGTCGTGGGGATGTTTTTCTTCAGCAGGGACAGGGAAGCTGGTCAGAGTTGATGGGAAGATGGATGGAGCCAAATACAGGGCAATCTTAGAAGAAAACCTGTTAGAGTCACCAAAAGACTTGAGACTGGGGCAGAGGTTCACCTTCCAGCAGAACAATGACCCAAAACATTAGCCAGAGCTACAATGGAATGGTTTAAATCAAAGAATATTCATGTGTTAGAATGGACCAGTCAAAGTGCAGACCTAAATCCAATTGAGAATCTGTGGCAAGACTTGAAAATTGCTGTCCACAGACGCTCTCCATCCAATCTGACAGAGATTGAGCTATTTTGCAAAGAAGAACCGACAAAAAGGTCACTCTCTAGATGTGCAAAGCTGGTAGACACATGGCCAAAAAGACTTGCAGCTGTAATTGCAGTGAAAGGTGGTTCTACAAAGTATTGACTCAGGGGGGCTGAATACAAATGCTTGCCATATTTTTCACATATTTATTTGTAAAAGAGTTTGAAAACCAGTTATCATTTTCCTTCCACTTCACAATTCTGTGCCACTTTGTGTTGGTCTATCACCTAAAATCCCAATAAAATACGTTTACGTTTTTGGTTGTAACATGACAACATGTGGAAAATTTAAAGGGGTAGGAATACTTTTTCAAGGCACTGTGTCTTATATATAAATGCTAATTGTGTCACTATATATATATATATATATATATATATATCACAATAAACCCGGAAACATCGGCGGTGACTGCAGGGAGGGAGCCGAGTTAAATCTGGCTGAGACTCCTACAAATACAAATCCCAAGTAAATGTCAATGTTTATTATCTTTTTAAATATTTTTTACTCATAATAACCACATTCCCCCACTAGAGGGAACCGGTGTGTGGGTTGTCCACATATGGTAAACCTAAATCTAGGACAATTTGTACATTACGGGTAATATGATCTGTTTACAAAACATTTTTCGTATATTGTATTCGTGTATAATAAGGTAGCGGATGTTATGTTGTTACAGTATTTTAAAGGAATTATACTATAAAAAATTGTTCATTGGATGTTTGTGCGGCATGGGCGGATGGATATATAAAAACGAGATCGTTTTTCTTTATTCTGGTTCCCAACTACCATGTAGGAGAGGTCCAGCCAATCACACCCTTTTTCCCATTATAAAAGCAAACAGGAAACGGCATGTCGTCACTTCCTGATGACGCCAGTATGGTGAAACGTATGTAGAAGCGCAAATTCGTCATTTCCGGGTCCCATTTGTGACATCCATATATCCAGAACGAGGCGTGGAGCACACGCCGTCACGAGTATTTGGAGATATCCACCCGCACATGATGCAGACATTTCATGACGGAATCGGCACAGTCACATGTGAGTGCAATATTTGATATTTTTAAAACTAATTTTAAATAAAACTTACTACACCATAAGAGCTTCTTTTGTATCCCTGGTGTAGTCTGTTGCCCAGTCCTCGGGCATCGACAGAGGGGTCCCACAGGTGAGAGATGTTCTATTCAAGATCACACTGCTTCATTCAATAAAGTGCTTTTTGACCTACCGTAAAAAGTGGTCAAACACCTCTGGTGAGTTGCCATCTACTATATGAGCACCCGTGGTGAAACACTTATATGAAGATTAATCAAACCAGAAGAATCGGTTTTATTTTTTGGTGTGGGGATTGTCACTTTTGGACTTTATGAGGTTGCTATATACAAATGACTCACTTGCAATGTATTAATGTTGTATATCATATGTATGATGATTTATAGCGCCATCACCTTTACCTTTTTTTTTGTCAAGGCTTAATTGAACAAGCTGAAGTTAGAAGCTGATTGGGTACCATGCAGAGCTGCACCAGACTTTGCACCAGTTTTAGTATATCAACCTATGTAACTATGTATGCAGCAGTGAATGCAATCAGTTTGGTCACTGACATACCCCTGCTGACCTTAACATGCCAATCAGGGACCTATGCATGGTAAAGAATGGATGTTACAGAGTGGACCTTGCACTACCCCCCTGTAGATTTGATGTCTGCTGGAGAGCTGTGAGGTGTGCTAGCGGCCCCACAGTAAGTAATGCGCATCTTCTTGGATTGGAAAGCTACCTACCTGCTGGAAGATGTAGCTGTTGGATGTAGGCTTGCTTATGACATCCCTGGCCATAGACCTTAATATTCAAGAATAAAGGATTTTCCACACAGTAAGTATATTTTCCACACTTTACTGTAACTTCTCACAGATGGCCATAACATCTAACCTCGTATTGACATACTGACAGAATTCTTTGGTGTGGAATGCTATACAGGAACAAACATTCTGTAGCTGTCATTTCAGCACGAAACATTAGCACATAATTTGTAAGTCATATTTCTTTGCACCTCCTTCTCCTTGGGGAGCACCACAGAGTTGAGACCACTTCCCCATGTACTATATACTAAATCCACAGCATTCAGCTCCCATCACCGAGTGTAATCAAGGTGTCTTCATTAGTATACCAGTCTCTCCCACTGTCCCATTCTATAGCTCTGCCCAGCTGGGCACACTTCTAGATGACACACTCATTTCTAGGTATACTAGTACTCACGTCAGAGGACTCATGGTTTGTCCAAAAATTCCTTTTGCATCCGGTTCACAAACCACAGCAGACCATAAAAGAGTCAGGGCAACTACAGTTGGTCCTTCTGGGTGTGGATCTACCTCACCCAGAGTTGCAACCCTGTTCAGAGCCTTTGGCAAAAGCTGACTACATCTGATCAGCTAGCTCTGGGGTGTTTGACTCCCATGCCCCTTCTCACAAAGCCTCTCCCATTCTGTAATGGATGAACTCAACCAATTACATCACTATAGGATAAGGTGACCAGATTTTTAAAATGAAATCCGGGGACATTTTTTTTACTAGTAATGGCATCAATCAGCGATTTATAGCGGGACTGCGATATTGAACAAATTTGACACTAAGTGACACTTTTGACACTTTGCGGGAACCAGTGACACTAATACAGTGATCAGTGCTAAAAATATGCACTGTCGCTGTACTAATGACTCTGGCTGGGAAGGGGTTAACATCTAGTGCAATCAAAGGGTTAAATGTGTGCCTAACCAGAATTTTCTCACTGTGGGGGAGGTGCTTTTACTAGGGGAAGGCATAGATCCCTGTCTCTGCTTTGCAGGATCACAGGATCAATGTTTTCCATACTGACAAAATGGGGGTCTGCCATGTTTACATAGGCAGACCTCCGTTCTGCCTGTGTACAGAACGATCGGCGGGTAAGAACCCGCTGATCGGCTCCAATACCCAGAAATGCAGGATCACGTATATATATATATATATATATATATATACATGATCCTGTGCAGCACAACCGCCCTGTAGCAGTAAATCTGCTATGGGGCGGTCGGCAACTGATTAAGATCATCAGTATTATGATAACACACGGGTAGCAGGTACTCTATCATGGTTCTGACTGGCAGTGTACTGTCACAGTGTGTAACATAACATGGCTGCTGCGTGCTGATACTTATGACCAATAGGTTAACAAAATCAGCATCCAGCAGCCATGTTATGTGACACACTGTGACCGTGCACTGGCAGCCAGAGCCATGATAAAGTGCCTGCTGCCTTATGATTCCATCCATTATGCCAGAGAGACATACACAGCGCAATGTACAGACATCCCAAAGCACACCGGTGTTGAAGCGTTGAAGGCGCAGGCAGCCCCACGATCGGATCCACTTCCCCTCTGCTCCTGCTGCTGGACACTAACCTGATCTCAGCTGCCTCTCTCTGCCTGTTACCTCCGCCACCCGCCTCACAGCCTCTCAAGTCTCACTCTCTGGGCCCCAGCTACTACTGGGTGGGGAGCAGAGGAAGAACACTCTGCTGGGGAAGGCAAGGAGATAGGCAGGCAGGCGACTGGTCGGGACTTGAGCCAAGGCAGAAGAACATGCGAGCGGGTGCAGAATGGGCATGTGCCCGACACTGAAATAGTCCCTCCGCTCCGACCAGCACATGATTTGAAAGGAGCACAGATAATGGAAAAAATACACCCCCCTAAGCTAGTAGGAGAGGGGGTGTGTAATTCAGATTTTTTTTTTAATTCTGCACTGACTGTCTTTGAAATTGCCCAAGCCCCTGTTCAAATCCAATCCAGGGACAAAACTGGGGACAGACTTGGTCAGGGGACAGTGTCCTCAATCCAGGGACTGTCCCCTGAAACCGGGGACATCTGGTCAACCTACTATAGGAAGGTTTTCTCTATGTGATTCCTAACACCCACTTACATTATTGCCTTTATGATACAAATTTGGGACCAGAGCCACCTAGAGGCAGACAAGCTAACTGCACCTGCCAACACTGTGGTATGCATGACATGGCAATAGGGAATGAGCTCCAAGATGAAAACTCAGCTTTGAGTGCCTCACCCTCCAGGACTGTGCCTTGTGTGACCCCACAGATTGGACATAGCCAGGTAGCTGGAAAAGTCTACATATAATCATTTGGTGGCTTCATTGCATCAGGAAACATGCTTGGGTTCTTTATCTTTATGGAGACAACATATTAGGAATTAAAAAGCAACCAACATTGGTGGTCAAAGTTAGACAACACTATAATTAATATGGAACAATTTTCTAAAATCTATATAAAAATAGATGTGATTGAGGTGTAAAGGTACAGATCTTGCCAGTTTTGTGTGAGAAGAATTCTCAAGAAGCACCACATTTTTACATCCATTTCAATAACTTAGTAAACATCATTTTTAAGGCAGCTACATGAAAATAACAGTATAACGTATAGTTGCCAACCGCCCATGATTTGCCCATGTACATAATTAGACTTCCCTTGCTATTTATGCTTGACTAAATTTTCCATATCTGGGCTCATGCTGTATAAATTAGTTTTAATGAAGCCTTACTGAATATCCAGTGAACGGCGTGTGAGGTACAAAAATACTTCTGGGTGAGAGCTTTTATTCCAAGTGTTGGCAAGTTCATATTCATCTACACCAGTTTTCAATATAGTGTTAATACATTTCCATAAATATAGCCTGTCCTATTATACACAACATTTAAACAGCTAAGATCTTCATAGCTTTTTATGTTTGATTTAACTACATCTATAAATTGATGAAAAGATGATCTTCATTTGCAAAGAGAATGCATTCTATCTGGAAAGGTTAATATATTGGACTTTCTATTATATTTCAAATTTGATTTACCAACAGTAAATCAAGCTCTAGTGTACAGTGCTGTCATAACAGTGCTAGATCTGTTTTGAAATAAAATAAAATCAGGGTCCAATCACATCTATAAGTGACATGGCCTACGGTTTGTAACTAGGCCGATTTCACTGGCTAAGCTGACAGCTCACTTGTTGCCAAAGGGAAATCTGCCCCTGACTGCCAATTAAAACGCACCAGGTCATCTGCAGGGATTATGTGTTTCACTTTGTTTATTTGTTTTCTTGAAACCTCATTGCTTTTTCTTTTTTCTCTCCTTGGGTGACTGAAGGCTGTAGATTTGGTCACCCTACCAAAGGGGAAGCTGCTCAGACTGCAGGCTAGTAGATGCCAGCCCATAGGGACCGTCATTTTATATCTGTGTGAGAGCTATTCTGGAGGCCTCAATTACGATGTCTAACTTCAGATCAGAGCCTGTAGATGTTTGCATTCTTTAAAAAAAACTGTTGAATTATATGTTTTATAGTGCTCAGAGGGATTACACCACAGAACTGGTAATAATTCTTTCTTTACTGAGTAGAACAGAAGACAATAGAAGTACAAAGTTGAGCAGAATAAAACTCTGCTGCCTTAGCACATGATCACATTTTTACTAATATCACTGGAGATTTCAAGGAAGATAACATACCTCACATAGTAAGAAAATGGTTTCTGTAAATAGAGGTTTAGTTTTTTTTGTTTTGTATGTTTATTGGGTTTTTAATACAAATCATCGAACAGAGGTTACAGCATTCGGTTAAAATAAACTTTGAGTCTAGTATACCTCATATGACATTGTTCGTATGAGAAGAACAAATAGTTAACAAGTATGTTGGGGGGAGAACCAGGTAAGACAAAGTGATGATGATCAAAATAAATGAAAAGGTATTTGACCGTAGGAGATTCTACTGTAAAGAGCTGAAATAAAGAGAGGGATTATAAATACTCACAAATATTTTAGGTCATAGCCGATCGGGTACCATATTCGGACTGATCCCAAGGGTCCCACATTTTTCCAAATTGGGGTACAGTTAGGTTGCATGATGCAGTGAGAGATTCCATTTGACATGTGTCTGATATTGTTTAGAGAAGGAGGGGAAAGGGAGGGGGTTGGTCTGAAAGCCAACACAATGGGATAACTCTCCAGACTGCCAATAGGATATAGGAAATGAGTTGTTGCACTGTTTTTTTAGCCTGGGAAAGGGAAGATTAAGCAGATAATGTATAGGATCTAGTGGTAAAAGTATGTTAAGAAGGCTTTGGAGGAGAGACATCACTTTGACCCAGAATGGTTGTATTAAGGAGCATTGCCAGAATATGTGAAAGTGAGATCCAGCAGAGGTCTGATGTGGAAATATTTTGATGAAGTGATGTACGTGCTGTATATTTTGATCAGACCCTTATTAGGATGGTGGAAATTCATATTTGCATCAAGGTGCTCCAAGATATCCCTTGTTTGGTCTCTTTCAATCCAGAATTTGTCCCCTAAGATAGAGAGTTGTGAATATACCGTGCCAAGTGAAATATATCTATTTTACAGGAAACATATGTACTTTATATATGTCATAGTTTTATGGGAAATGGGCCTGGCTTGCGGTTTACAAGACTGTTCACTATTACAAAAGGATTTCTTGATGGCTTCAAAACTCATGCATACTAAGGAAGATGGTCGTTATCTTCTATACAGTTTGTTGTCTTCCTATTAACATAGTAACGAAGTTCCCTATTGTCTTTGAGAGGAGGCACTCAGACCTCATGTCTCCAACTGAGGCAGATTCTTAACATGTTAATTGAGAAGCTTGGTGGTGGTCTTGACTCAACAAGCCTCAAATCCGGCCAATTAGGGCTCACTACCACTCTAGACCAATGGGACGACGCCAGAGGGGTGAATGGGGTTATGGGTGGGATGAGGGTAGAGGGTGTGTATAAAAGAGGGCCCAAAAACCGACTTCGGCCCTCTCTGTCTGGCTGGCATTCCTAGGATGGTGACGTAAGATTCCCTGTATCCATATCTCAATTTTCCCGCTCTTTTCTCTTTCTTTCCCTTCCTTTGCGTAGTAACCTGTTTTTACATGGATCAACTATTTTCATTTTGGTAATCCTCACGTTGTATTCTAGCAATAATTTGGATGCTTTTAAGATGGTAATGTTTACCCCTGATTTGGTTATATTTAATTAGTGACTAGCTTCTTTTCTGTAAAAATAAATTAGATCTTTATTTTTCTTTAGCAAAGTTGTCATTGATTATTGATTTTATTTGTAACAACCGCAACAGCACCGGTTGCTTCTAGTATATACAAAAGGTATAAATCACTTATTTTATTTATCAGTAAGCGTATGAGTGTGTTAGGTAAAAATCGCTTTAACAGGTCCTACATCGCCAGTACAGAGGTGAGATTGATGGGTCATGGTGATGGAGGATCTCTGGCGTCTTATACCAGAACATTAATATTTTGATATTAGTATCCCTCTGCACCACACACCTGGAAGATTTAGATATAGCTGTCCAAATTCTGCCCAACATGTCAGAGGTATGGGTTTGTTTAAAAGTTGTGACCATTTGCACATGTAAAGATGATAATCTGCATCAAGTGGAGTGGCTTTGTGGAGGAGTTTGTAGATGGATGAGATTAAATGGAGCTGATATGGACCCTGGGCTCAAATGTACTCAAATGTAGTGGGTTTCTCTAAGGTGCAGGTAGGGGAAAGGGAAGAGAAAAAATGTTGGATTTGGAGATATGAGTAATGCATTTGTTTAGGTATATTGTATTTGGATTGCAGATCTCCAAAAGAGAGTTGTTTGTGGGTAACAGGGTTTACAAAGTGTCAGAGCTGGAATAATGTAGCATGGTCTGTGTGAAGTGCTATCCGGTATGAGGGGTTATAAAGGACATTAATATGGGAGGGGGGGGGGGGGCAGGGTAAGGAAAGGGAATACTTTACTTCTTGTAGATATTGCACCAAATTTGTATGGTAAAGAGCATAGGACTCAAGCTTCTACTTTTTAACAGAGCATTGTTATGGAGGGCTGGGGACCACACCAGGGAGCATGGATATGCAGGATAGAGGGAGTCTCGCTCTATCTCTGGCCATCAGGTGCCCCCAGACCTCCTCGTGCACGAGGTGCAAACAACACTGAACTAGCAATATGGTGATATTTATTGTGCCATATAAAGTTTAGGAACCATCTTTTAAGGGGTTTGAACTGGGACCTTGGTATTGGAATAGGTAGAGTCTCGAAAAAAATATAGAAGTTTTGGGAAGATGGACATCTTTAGTACATTTGCTCTTCCTAGCAGTGATATAGGATAAGTGTCCCATGGCGGAGCATATCATGGATTTGTGAGGGGTAATTAGCTGCGCATAGAGTGGAGTAAGCAGATGTCAAATTAACTCTCAGATATTGGAGGGATTGTGAGCACCATTTGTAAGGATACACGTGATGAAGGGTAGATAGGAGATTTGGGGGAATGAGAACGGGCAATGCCTCAGTCTTAGAAGTGTTAATTTTATATCCTGAGAGAGAACCATATTGTTCTAATAGGGCATGCAAATTTGGGAGGGATAAAAGGCGATCTGTTAGAGTCAGGAGGATGTCGTCAGCGAAGAGTGAAAGTTTGTATTCCCTCTGTCTCATCAGGATTCCCTTGATGTCTGTGTGGGTCCATATAGCCTCAGCCAGAATCAGAGTGGAGGAGGGATTAATTTAGGTGCCATTGGACATTGGAAATGTTTGTGATTGGAATGCTGATAATTGGACTTGGGAGGTAGGATGAGAATACAAGGCCTTTAACACTGATATAAAGGGTCCCTTAAAGCGGAGTTCCACCCAGAATTTTATTATTTTTTGGCATCCACTCTTTTAATACTAAATAGAAGTAACCTTTTGTTTCCTTACTTTCAAACCGCCTAGTAATTACATGTATTTTTTACTCACAATTTCGTTTCTCTCACTGCTGGACTTTTCCATTTTATGTGAGGGCACCTGAAGCCCATCCTGGGTCTCCTGTCATCTCTTCCTGAAAGAAGTGCATGGTGGGTAACCATCATGCACTCCTCAATCTCGGTCCGCCTTAAATTGCGTAATTTCCTGTCTGGAAATAACATGATTTTACAGTACAGGGAAGCCCACTGACTCCTGGGAAATGATGAGTCACATCTCCCAGGAGGCCAGTGGAAGCAGGAAGTGAAAAGGTGCCTAGGACCAAATAGGGGCAGATTACGGAAACCACCTAGCAACAAGCAACTTAGGGTGAGTATACATTTTTTTTCCTTCAAAGGTAAGTCTATATATGCAAAAAATAATTTCTGGGTGGAACTCCACTTTAAAACCAAAGTGGGAGAGGGTAGCAAACATACAGTCCTGCTCACCATTATTGGCACCCCTTCATGTTTTGCATAACTGAGTGAATGTCTTCAGAAATAAATGGAAATGTACCAAATTTATATCAGCAGGATCTTAGGACGACTATATTTAAACCATGTAAAGGTAAATAAAGACTTCTGTAAGTGAGTCAATACGTTTTGTACTTCCCCACGGTTATTACCACTCGTCCTGACATACAAACGATGGGAGAGGGTGAAACCAAAATTTCACCTCAAGGTGGGTCTTTAATAAAAAACGTATATATCTGAATGGAAACTTCCTTTTTTTTACATATGAGTGGGATTCAACGAACAACGATCCACCAAAGGCATTAGACGGGGATAAACCAGGATCCGTGGAAAAGTGAAGGACGAAGGTGACCGGAGGACCCTCTACACTGAGTAGTAAAGGGTCCTCAGTCACCCGAAGGGAC
>BLSH010444207.1:90310-106585 GCA_018402905.1 Glandirana rugosa
GTCATTGGCAGTGAAGGGGTTAACCTGCAGGGGGCGCTCTAAGGGTTAACTGTGTTCCCTGGGCGTGTTCTTACTGTAGGGGGACTGCCCTAGCTGGGGAAGGGAAGTGGTCACAGCCTTCGTATACACGAAGGCTGTGATCACATCCCTTCCCCCTCACACAGAGCGGATGTCCGTGTTTACATACACGGACCTCCGCTCCTTCGCTCCGGGGGGGCCATCGCGGGTAGCCGGCGGCAATCGAAGCCGCCGCACTCGCTCCCTGGCCCTCCCCGAACACAGTGAGCGTGCGGGCGCGCCTCTGGCGGCGCGCGCGCGCTCACTAGGCTCGTGAGCGCGGCCGCCGTCGTATGACGGCGATTTGCGCTCACGAGCCACTTTGTCGCCGTCAATTGCCGATCAGCAGTCGGCAAGCGGTTAAGCCCCTGATCACCCGGGGGTGATGTTAGTTACTAGTTAGCATGCGATAGGGGCAGCGTCCATCCACAGCAGGGTCAGATTAGTACATGTACTCTGACACACATACATACACTTATATAGGTCAGTTAGTAGTATATTTTATCTGAAAAGATCAATATCTGATCTGATCTGATCTAGATTAGCGTTCCCACTACTTTATTTATTTATTTATTTCAGGTATTTATATAGCGCTGTCAATTTTACGCAGCACTTTACATATATATTGCACATTCACATCAGTCCCTACCTTCAAGAAGCTTACAATCTAAGGTCCCTAACTCACAATCATACATATACTAGGGCCAATTTAGACAGGATCTAATTTACCTACGAGCGTGTCTTTGGAGTGTGGGAGGAAACCGGAGTACCCAGGGGAAAACTGCGCAGGCACAGGGAGAACTCCAGGCAGGTAGTTTTGTGGTTGGGATTTAAACCAGTGACCCTTTTGCTGCCAGGAAAAAGTGCTATCCACTACACCACTGTGCTGCCCAAGCCCCCATTAGATTAGTGTTCTAAAAAATGCAGCGTTAGCATTATCAACCCAGATACCTGTTAGCACCTGCGTTTAGCCCCTCCGCCCAGCCCATCCAAGTGCAGTATCTAATAGATCACTGACACTTACCAAACACAACACACATAACTGCAGCATTCGCAGAGATCACGCCCGATCCCTGAGAAATTTGACAGGGATTTTGGTAGCGTTTAAAATAGTCTCTGACAACCAGGTGCACTTTTTTCCCTGTGAGTCACACTAGTGTACGTATAAATTTAGAGAGCCCAAAATGTCCAATCCAAGGTACACTAGTGAAGAGGCCTACAATATGCTGAGCATGACAGACAAGAGCGATGAGGAAGCTCCACTGTCAGATTCAGGCTCAGTATATGAACCAGTAGACAGCAGTGGCACTCTGTCAGATAGCTCTGATGACGGAGTTGTGGTCCCTGCTAATATCAGGCGTAACTGATCCCATTCTGCTGTCACTGAGGTGCATGAACCGCAGGGCTCTTGTAAGGAGCATAGAGCCAGTACTAGCACCGCTGCTCCTTCTGGTGACCTGGCAAGCACCAGCAGCCTAGTATATCCTGGTCATAGACAAACCAGCACTGCAGTAACACTTGGTGACGTGGCGAGTCCCATAAGTGCAGTTCAAGTTGGTGTGGCTAGCACAAGTAGTCTCCCGCAGCCACAAAGAAGACAAAGACAGGCCCGCAGAACCCATAGTGCCCTTCCCTCTGAATTCGCTAACCCTAATTGGCAACCAACCACTGATTCAGCACCTGTACTTCCCCCATTCACTGGCCAAACTGGAATTTAGGTGAATACAGTTGATTTTTGAAAACCTTTCTCTTTAACCACTTCAATACTGGGCACTTAAACCCCCTTCCTTCCCGGACCAATTTTCAGCTTTCAGCGCTGTTGCAGTTTGAATGACAATTGAGCGGTCATGCGACACTGTACTCATATGAAATTTTTATCATTTTTTTCACACAAATAGAGCTTTCTTTTGGTGGTATTTAATCACCCCTGGGTTTTTTATCTTTTGCGCTATAAATTAAAAAAAGACTGAAAAAAAAAACAATGCATTTTTCTGCGTTTCTGTTATAAAATTTTGCAAATAAGTAATTTCTCTTCATAAATTTTGACCAAAAATTATACTGGTACATTTCTTTGGTAAAAATAACCCAAATCAGAGTTTATTTGGTGTTGGCGGACAGACAGATGTTTTGGGGACTGTGACAGATGTGACGGGGACATACAGATGTTTTGTGTATGGTGACAGATTTGACGGGGACAGACAGATGTTTGGGGACTGTGACAGATGTTTTGGGGACATACAGATGTTTTGGGGACTGTGACAGATGTTTTGTGTATGGTGACAGATGTGATGGGGTCATACAGATGTTTTGGGGGCTGTTTTATGGGGACACTTATATGTATGGGGACAGGGGTATCAGTGTGCTTGGTGCACTGTGTGGGGGGCGATCTGTGACAGCTTTCTGCATGAAATCATCATCATGCAGAAAGCTGTCACAGAGCTGCAGGTCCCCCCCTTCCCCCCCCCCCGCACTGAGCTCTCACTGAGCTCGGCGGGGGGAGAACTGTCACAGAGACGTTCGTCTCTGTTTCCAATGTGACGGCTGTGATTGGACACAGCCGTCACATGATCGGGAGGGCCAGTCACTGCGCCCGTATCCCGATCTCTGCTCAGCTGGATCCTGTGATCATAATGATCACAGGATCCAGCAGCAGCATGGCGCGTGGCCGCGCTGCGAGCTCCCGTTCTGCAGGACTTAAATACACGTCCTGTCAGAACGGGGAAGCTCCCACCCGGCCGTATATGTACAGTGGCCGGGTGGGAGGTGGTTAAAGAAGCCTATCCTGCTTCTACCTAATACTCTTTCTTTCTACATTTCTACAGCTCATCCCCCACAGCTTTTACCTTTTTTATCAATTGACCCTCCCTCTTAGATTGTAAGCTCTAACGAGCAGGGCCCTCTGATTCCTCTTGTACCAAATTGTGATGTAACTGTACTGTCTGCCTTCAATTTTGTAAAGCGCTGCGCAAACTGCTGGCGTTATATAAATCCTGTATAATATAAAAATAATTTTAAGGCCATTAATTTTTATTCGCTGTTTTTCACCGAAGATCTCTATAGATTTATTGTGGACCAAAGCAATTCATACGCTGGTCAATTTATCGCCGCTCATCCCCATTTGTCACTTGCCAGAGTTTGGAAACCAATCAGGACAAGATACGAGCAGATCCTGCGGTTTGTTCACTTCAATGACAATGAACTCTATCGTCCACGGGGTGACCCTGAATATGATCAGCTCTACAAATTTCGGCCCCTCATAAACCACTTAAACCAGCAGTTCATAGCACTTTTTATTCATGACCCAGTTGTGTGCGTGGTCAAGTCCCTGATTACATTTTCTGGCCATCTTGCTTTCAAACAGTACCTCCCCAGCAAGCGTGCCAGATGCGGGGTCAAGTTGTATAAGCTCTGTGACAGGGCCACAGGCTATACATATAGTTTTATGGTTTATGAGAGAAAAGATAGTCACGTAGAGCTGGAAGGATGCCCAGACTACATAGGGAGAGCTAGCAAGATTGTGTGGAACTTGGTGTCACCCTTATTTGGAAAGGGGTACCATTTGTATGTGGACAATTACTACTGAAGCGCGCCATTTTTTAGTTTGATCACCAAATTGGCGCATGTGGCACCGTTCGACCTAATCGCTGGGGCTTCCCCCAATGGCTAGTAGAATCCTGACTTAGACGGGGCAGAGAGCCTGCTTGAAAAGTGGTAATTTGTTCACGATGAACTGGAGGGATACAAAGAATGTTTTCGTTCTTTCCTCCCTTCATGCAGATATGGCAGTCCAAATTCCAACGGCGACTGGTGTTGTGGTAAAACCCCTCTGTGTCCACGAATATAACCAAATATGGGAGGAGTGGACCTTAACAACCAGTTATTAGTGCCGTACCTAACTGCCCGTAAGACCAGATGCTGGTATAAAAAAGTGTCTGTATACTTATTCCAATTGGCTATGCTAAACAGTTATATGCTATACAGAGCGTCAGGACAGACTGGATCTCTCCTTCAATTCCAGGAAAAGATCGTCAGAGCCCTTCTGTACCCAGACCTCATCTTCCCAATCCAAATGCAGTGAGCCGGCTGCATGGATGGCATTTTCCACATGCAATCCCTGGTACCCCTACCACCCGAGCCCCCAAAAAAGATGTTGTGTCTGCAGACAGCGCGAATACAGGCGTGACACCCATTTTTATTGTCCCTCCTGTTTTGACCAGCCCGGTCTTTGCATCTGTGACTGTTTCGAGCACTACCATACACTAGTTGAGTATTAGCGTACGGAACAGCACTACACAGAAATAAGGCACACTGTCACAGGGTCTCCAAAGATGTCACCGCATTTTTGTAGACCCTAACCTTTACTGTTAAAAAAATAAAGCGTAGCAAAAAAAAAGTAAAAAATAAAAATAAAAAAAAAACAAAAAAAAATAATAAAAGCCAAAAACAGTTGTACATTTCTTGTTTTTCTATCTCTATTTTCTCTCTATTCTCTTTTTATTGCTCTCTCTATTGTTTTTTTATGCATACCTGTAATGTTTTGTTACTGTTTTTTATCAGGTTTTTTTTTTTGCAGGTATGTAATGTTTTTATAATGTTTTCCTCTAATGTTTTATTATTTTTTCTTCTTAGCAGGAATGCTGTTTTTATAGGTTACTGTGTTTTATTAATCTTTATTTGATTTTCAGGTACGCCAGCTGCAGCACTGATTTATTTATGGTGACAGCAATAGCGTTTGCTCCCACCATACATAAAGCAGTGACTCCAGCGCTGTTGGAGGTGATTTCACCACCACAGTTAAAAAAGAGCATATATACCGGAGCATAGGGGCAGGGGTGGAAATTGGGGCGGATTGCCCATAATCCGGTACATATTTTTAAAAAGGGGCTAAGCCACCATTAGAAGTGGGTGGATAAAGGGCGATTTTCTAATGATGGGCATACCCACCGATTGATTCTTGTTTTTCATTTAACCCACAGGCTGCATGAAAAAAAAGAACATTACAACATATGTCCAACAAGGACTAGCTACACATTAGTATGTTGCTGGTCTTAGAGTGGTTATACCAGAATGATGCCTGCAGGGTCATTTGGGGGGCTTTTGTGTTACCTTGACATTTCAGGGCCTCCAAAACCATGATGAGGAGTAAAATCACAGTTTTATGCCTTTAGAAAGCATGAAGGCAGTGATTGGTTTTTGGGGTCCTGTACGTGGCTAGACCACCAAAAAGTCTCACATATGTGGTATCCCCGTTTTCAGAAGAAGCAGCAATATGTATTTTGGGATGTAATTTCACATATACCCAAGGTATGTTCAAGCAACATATCATTTAGTGACAACTTTGTGAAAAAAAAAAAGTCATTTCCCCGAAACTTGTGGCAGAATATAAAATATTTCATGGACTCAACATACCTCTCAACAAATAGCTTGGGGTGTCTACTTTCCAAAATGGCGTCATTTGAGTTTTTCTTTGCTATTTGGGCATTTCATGGCCTCCGCAACTGTGATAGGTAGCGTGGGGTGAAGGCATAAATTTTCGCCCTTAGAAATCCTGAAGGCGGTGATTGGTTTTTGGGGTTCTGTATTTTTTTTCTATATTAAATACACCCATGTCATATTACCACCATATTGATTGATTTATAAACGCAAATACTCCTTCACAGATATGACGCGGTTGAAATCTCATCTTCACTTTCCTTACGTGTTCTCTGGCTGGTTGCCTTGGCCTTTGTCCCAGCATTGGGCCCCATTGTCCCCACCTCAGCCCCAGGTTGGACGCCACTCTGGGTGCCCACTGTCCCATGGATACTTGTTGGGACAATTGTGAAGCTGATATGTAAGAACACCCTCATAGGCTTTTTTCTTTTTACCAAAGATCGTTTCCCATGTAATTTACTAATATACCCTCTGTATTATCTATATCCATAGACTAATTGTGATATGATACTCCTGACGAGAGGACGGATCCTCGAAACGCGTAGAGTATTGTGTATAGTGCAACACCTTGAAAGGCATAGCATACAATTGCCGTGCATCTGTTTTCATTTATGTCACTATGTACCCATTATGATCAATTGTCAGCCTTATGTTATTGTTCTGTTACTTGAATCTATTGTCAGCTGTTTCATGATATTGTCCTTCATGTGTACAATAAACGTATTCATTATATCCATCTAATCCACGCACTTGTTCCTTGATGCATTTGCTACTTGATGTAACTTTGCAATGGCTTGCCTCACTCAAAGTCCCAACAACCGCCTTTTTTTTTTAATTTTTATTTTTTATGTATACCATAATTAGGGATGGAGGCTCGCCATTGGTGGGAGTGCCAGATCATATATCTTTATTTGGGTTCTGTATATGGCTAGGCTACCAAAAAGTCTCACACATGTGGTATCCCTGTACTCAGGAGAAGCAGCAGAATGTATTTTGGGGTGTAATTCCACATATACCCATGGCATGTGTGAGCAATATATAATTTCAGTGACAGCTTTGTGTAATTTTTTTTTTTGTCATTTTTCAATCACTTGTGATAAAAAGATAAAATATTCAATGGGCTCAACGTGCCTCTCAGCTAATTCCTTGGGGTGTCTACTTTCCAAAATGGGGTCATTTGGGGGGGTTGTACTGCCCTTCCATTATAGGACCACAGGAAATAAGATAGGCAGGCATAAAATAAAAGCTGCGTAAATTCCAGAAAATGTACCCTAGTTTGTAGACACTATAACTTTTTCGCAAACCAATAAATATACGCTAATTTACTTTTTTTTTACCCGAGACATGTGGCTGAATGCATTTTGGCAAAAATATATGACTAACATTTAGTTCATTGTATTTTTCTAATAACAAAAAGTATAAAATGTAATTTCTTTTCAAAATGTTTGTTCTTTGTTTGTTTATATTGCAAAAAATAAATAAAAAGCGCAGAGGTGAACAAATACCACCAAAAGATAGTTCTATTTATGGTAAAAAAGGACGCAAATTTTGTTTGGGTACAGCTTTGCATGACCGCGCGATTACCAGTTAAAGCAGCGCAGCGGCAAATTGAAAAAAGTGCTCTGGTCCTAACGTGGGAAATCCTTCCGGTCTTTAATTGGTCAAAGGTAGCTTCCCAAAACGATTAACAAGGAAAACACAAGGAACACACAGGATAAAAATAAAGAAAAAAACAGGACAAGTAAGTGAAAGCGTGTCTAAAGCAAAAGGTTTTTAGATTTGATTTGAATGAGTTTAGAGAAGATGACTCTCTGATGTGAATTCCAGTGTTTTGAGGCAGGAGAAGGCTCTGTCTCCCATCAAGTGTAAGTGAGTAGGGGGGGGGGGGGTCACACACAAGACCAGAGTTTGAGGAGCGGAGGTAACGAGGGGAGGTATACATTGATAAAAGTTCAGAGCGGTAATAGGATACCAAGCCATGGAGAGCCTTATAAGTGACCAAGAGGATCTTAAAGTTTATGAGAAACCTAATGGGAAGCCAGTGCAAGGACTCCAGGATAAGGGTAATATAATCACTTGTACCAGACAGTGGCAGCTGGTGAAGTATAAGGATGGTGGAGCCCTTCCTTTTTGCCCCCTCCCACTTCTCAGAAGAACTTACATTTACCATGATTTGTAATTATGTACTCATGAAAAGGAATTAATGTTTGTGCCTTTAAGCAAATGGAAGTTCATTGCTGATCCGGACATATTACAACACAGCGGGCTCTTAACTATCTTCCCTCATTCACTGCATTGCCATCATCTGTTGCTATGACTTAAGTTGTACAAAATCGTTGCAAAGTTTGGACTCCGTGTCCAAATGCAGCTGAGCTACCATATACACACATTGCACTTGGTATAAACAACTGGGTTACTTCAATGTGGCATAGGCCATAGACCAGCACAAATACACGGGACATGACTTATGTACAGTTCTCCGCACATACATTTTATCATTCATATTAAATCAATATATTTAGTTTGAAGCCAAACTGTTGGCTAAAATCATATAAAAAAAAAAACACATTTTTCAAAACTATTCCAGACTCTGATTTCCAAAAAGCAGTGGTTTATCAGCTTATGAATGTACTATAGGTATTATATAGGAGCAACAAGGAATATATTGAACATAAATGGGTAATCGGTAAAAGCTCCACCCAAAACTTAAAAGGACCTCTGTGGACTAGGTCTCAGTCCCAGTAAAATTAATAAACGGAATCATATATGTGGGTTGCTTTAGGCATGTGGAGGAGATCTTCAGGCAGCACCCTGGTGTCATGGCAGGGCAATGAATAGAGGTGAGTGTGAGACTGAGGGCAAACCTCCCTGTCCCCGGCTGAAATCCTGCTCCGCAATCCCCACCTCCCCCTCACCGATGCTGGAAGGAGCTTTCCCCCAATCTGCCAACTCACATGATCCCAGAGCTGTGCTCTCCTCCATCTACCAATTGGTCCTCTGCTCTGCTCTACAAGATGGTGGGCCGGGGTCCCTGGTGGAGACACTGGAGAGGGAGACCATGGTGAGTCAGACTACCGGAGGGGTGGGGGGACATGGCTGGCAGCAGTAAGTGTGGACAAAACTGTTTACTCAGTGTTCTAAATACAGTTGTAATGATTTTTCGGACGGACGGCCTATTGCTAGGCAGATTAGAAAGAGAAAAAAAGCCTAATCATGATTAGACTTTTTTTTCTAATATACCTAGCAACAGCAGCAGAGAGAGAGATATATAACAATCAGGGAAAGGAGCTGCACGTGCAGGACTAGCATTTAACGGCAGAGAACACATTTTATCACACAGACAGTGTATGATAGCATAGGATGCAGCTGAGCAATGTTTCTCAAGTGTAAAAAAGATGTCCTGACAACATTTTGTACATGTGGATCAAAAGTTAAATTAGCATCAACTATCACCCCTAGATTTTTTCATTTAGACTAAAGCTCAAATACAGTGCCATCTAAAGGTAAGCAATTAGGACTGGCCTTATTTAGTTAGGTAATTCAGGCAGGTAATTCTGAGAAAGACCTGAGATAACAAAGTGTTCTCCATGATGGACACACATCCTGGAGCCCCTTATCATGTGTAGGTGAGAAAGCAAAGTGACATACAGTATCTCACAAAAGTGAGTACACCCCTCACATTTTTGTAAATATTTTATTATACATTTTCATGTGACAACACTGAAGAAATTACACGTTGCTACATTGTAAAGTAGTGAGTCTGCAGCTTGTATAACAGTGTACTCACTTTTGTTGCCAGCGGTTTAGACATTAACCACTTGCCGACTGCCCTTAGAACACGCCTAGGGAACACAGTGTACCCTTAGAGTGCCCCCTCCAGGTTAACCCCTTCACTGCCAATGGCATTTACACAGTAATCAGTGCATTTTTATAGCACTGATCGCTATATAAATGCCAATGGTTCCAAAAAAGTGTTAAAATGATCCGACATGTCCGCTGCAATATAGCAGTACCGCTAAAAATCGCAGATCTCCGTCATTACTAGTAAAAAATAAAGAAAAAATAAAAACCACAGAAATGAATTCTCATCATCCGTAAACGCGGCAACTTTTGCACAAACCAATCAATAAACGCGATTTTTTTTAGCAAAAATATGAGGAAGAATATAAATCGGACAAAACCAATGAAATACATTTTTTTTTATATATTTTTTTGGATTTGTATTTTAGCAAAAAGTAAGAAAAACTGTTTTTTTTTTCAAAATTGTCGCTCTTTTTTTATATATAGCGGAGATCAAATACCACCAAAAGAAAGCTCTATTTGTGGGAAAAAAAAGGATGCAAATTTCATTTGGGTACAACATTACACGACCGTGCAATTGTCAGTTAAAGCGACACAGCGCAGAATCGTAAAAAGTGCTCTGGTCCTAAAGTGTGAAATCCTTCCGGGGCTGAAGTGGTTAATGTCTGTGTGTCACTGATGCAGCTCAGTGATGGGGGGAGGAGCTCGCACGTAGCACGAGCCGACGGCTGACGCGCAGAAGTCCCGTGTGCGTAGCGGCGCGAGGCGAAGCGGCGCGAAGGCGAAGCGGCGGGGAAGCCGCGAGGTGTGCAGGGGCTGCCCGCCCGAAAGAGCCCACCTGGCATGGGGGATAGCTAGGCACGCCGCGAGCCTTGGAAGACACGCGCCCCAGACCCGGATCGCCCCCTCAGACCCCGCATCCTGCATCGCTGATCCCGGACACACGTAGAGGTAGACTGCTGGTGAGACAGCTAATCTAGACGAAAAAGGGACGGAGATGACGGTGATGACGTACGGGAAAGTACGGTACCTGTAATTTATATCTGAACCTACTGGGTAAAGCTGTGTAAAGTTGTCCTAAGCTGTGTGGAGGAAGGTCGGAGGGTCCTTAACAACTACAATCCACACCATAACTACAACCCCCAGGGTATAGGACTAAGGCATTAAAGCTGGTCAGTGTGCCTAGGTGGGACTGTACGAGCCATACACCATAAACATCTGTGGACTAATAAATAAATGAACGGTTAATGGAGGAGGACTGGGAGACACTACAGATGACAGTTTGCCCCCCCCCCCGGTCACAATGGTATGACGGGACAAAATAACGACTGCATTGAAAGGTCTAAAGCATAAAGGAACATAAGTGAGCAGGAACTCACTGAGGGGGCTACAGGGGACACAGTTGGTCATCTCTTGCTTGCAGGTGGGACCAGGGGTAGGAGGGACCCCGGCCCCTTAAAGCCCCGGTGACCTAACTAGGACCGACCGGTACTGGTGCATAAGAAAGCGGCATTTGATATACCAACAATCAGCGGAGTCTAAAGGGCCCTTAGGAGGATAATACAAGCTAAACGCATACAAAAGTGACAGTCAAGAGGTAGAAAATACCTGGGCAGAAGAAAGGAAATAAATCTTATTCAACGCCCGGAACAGGGGCATACTACAAGCGCCCCGGCGGAAGAAGAAGATGAGAGGGAAGCCGGCAAGAGGGGCAGGGGTAAATCCCCCCAGAACCAGCGCAAGCCCAAGTACCATTAGGAAGTATATGGTACAAGAAAATAAACAGCATAGCCCGGATAGACAACTCGGCACAAAAAGTAAACAAAAAGAAACAACAAATAAAGGAGTACAAAAAAGACAGTCGACGGGGACAGAAAATACAGGGGGCACAGTGGCGCTGGGGAAAGAGAGGAATGTAGAGGAAGAATTGCCCCTTAATACCTCAATTGCAACAAAAACAGAGATTGAAGAAATGTTCCAGAAACTGGAGACTACATTGAAAGGGGAACTAGGGGCCGTACGCTCAGACCTGGGACCGATCCTTAGAAGGGTAGAAGAAACAGAGGAGAGAATGGAAAGACAAGAGGAAGAAATAAAAATACTAAAAGAGCAAGTCCATTTCCTCCAAACTGAACAACGTGACATAAGATACAAGATCGAAAATCAGGAGAACAGAGATAGGAGGAGGAATCTAAGGATCCGAGATATCCCAGAAAAATCAACAGAAGAGACAATGGACGACGGTCAAGAAGAAAATCTGCAGGAAATTATTGACAAATTACTTGGGCCAGTGCTGGGGAAGACAGAAGGAGAAAAGATAGAGATTGAAAGAGTCCATAGGATAAGGAAACCTCCAATGTTGGGGAAAGATATACCCCGATATGTGATAGTCCGGTTCCATAAATACAAAGACAAAGAGCTGATATGGAAAAGAATAAGAAATAACCCAGTAAAGATAGGCGAAACAGAAGTAAAAGTATTTATGGACCTGGCCAAAGAGACGAGAAACAGAAGAAGACAACTGAAGCCACTGACTGAACAGATGAGAAGACAGGACATTATCTATACGTGGGGTTTTCCCAGCATGTCTGATAGGAAAGAAAGAGGGGAGGTCAGCTAGACTAAGACATCTGGAAGAAATAGAGGACTTCTGCAGAAAATTGGACATTCAAACACCAGTGTCGGAAGAAGGGGGAAGCGGGAGGGGGGGACCCTCAAAGAGAAGCCCGGAAGGAGAACAACAATGGCAGAGAGTAGGAAAACAGAAATCACAGAAGAAAAAATAATAGAGGAGAGAAGGGGAAAAAGGGGGTAGGGAAAGGTCGAGGAGCTACGCACAAAGAACAAAGCGGGACAGGAGACGCGTCAGACAAGGGAGTTACCGGGCTTGTGTTATAAGGGAAGCTCGACCCCGGGGGTAGGATGGGGAACGATGCCTCTGGTTTCAGAGACCTCGTTCGCCAAGAAGGGGCAGGTATAGGCCCTAAAACCCCAAGGGGGGAGAGGGGGGAGGGGGGAAGGGGGGAGGTGGGGAGGTGGGGTGGGAGTGTAGGTTCCAACAAGCAAACAGGAAAAAGGAAAGGGAAAAGGAGGAAAAAAAAGGTACATGACGGAAGTTAGATTTTTGACATATAATACACGGGGAATGAACACGCCATCGAAGAGACATCAGATACTACGAGAGATGAAAAGATACGGGGTGGGAGTCGCATTCTTGCAGGAGACACATATATCACAGAATACGAGAACCAGAATTTTCTCGCAGGATTTCCCAACATGGTACCAGGGGGATTCACCAACAAGTAGGGCCAAAGGGGTGGCTATAGGTTTTGCAAGGGGGGTAAGGTTTGTCCTTGAGGCAAGAGAAGTCGACCAGGAAGGAAGATACCTCTTTCTCAGGGGGAAACTTGACAATGAGGAAATTACACTGGCTAATGTATATAGCCCGAATAAGAACCAGGTAGAATTCCTGATCGGCGTATTGAGTAGATTAATGGAGTTTAAAAAAGGGAAAGTTATATTGTCTGGCGATTTTAATCTACCACTGGACCCTGACTGGGATAGTACGTCACGTGCACGGGGAATTCGAAACGCACAGTTGAGAAGATTGAAGGAGAGACTGTTTAAGTGTCAACTAACAGATGTTTGGAGAGCATGTCACCCGAAAGGGAAAGACTACACGTTCCTGTCCCCCGTGCATGGGACATACTCAAGAATAGACTACATAATGGTAGAACACAGAGCACTAGAGCAAGTAACTAAAACAACAATTGAAACAGTTACGCTGTCGGATCATGCCCCGGTTAGTATGACGATGAGATTTGGAAGAGAAATAAGAAAAGATAGGAGCAAATGGAGGTGAAATGACGAATTACTAAGGGGGAAAGGCAGAGAAGAAAAACTGGTGGAAGAGATAAGCTCATTTTTTGACCTGAATAATACGGGAGACGTGTTGTTACCAACTATGTGGGAAGCACACAAGGCGTATATCCGGGGGGTCCTGATCAAAATGGGTATGAAAGAGAAAAAGGAGAGGAATGCTAGGATTGTAGAAACAACAAGGCAAATATATGATTTAGAACAAAAGCATAAGAAAGACCATACACAAGAGATACTACAGGAATTGTTTACAAAAAGAGAAGAGCTAAGGGCAATGCTGGAACAAGAAACAAGAAAAAAATGTCAGTATAATAAAAAAGGAAAGATATATGGGAGGCAATAAAATAGGAAAGAACCTAGCGAGAGTACTACAAAAAAAGAAAGCCCTAAATTATATTGAAAAAATCCAGTCTAAAGGAGGAAATATGTTTTATAAAACCAAGGAGATAGCTGAAGCATTTCAAGAATATTATAAAATGCTGTACACAATTAAAAAAAAAGAAACACAAATAGAAGGAAAATATAAGGAAGCAAAAATAGAAAAATTCTTGAAAGAAGCAAGCCTACCTAAAATACCAGAAGAGCAGGGGTGTGGTTTAGAAGAACCAATAACTTCCGAGGAAATAGAAGCGGCACTTAAAAATTCTGCCCCAGGGAAGAGCCCAGGGCCCGATGGGTTCCCCGTGTATTACTATAAAAGGTTTAAAGAAATCCTTGTACCTAAATTAAAGGACTACTTTAATGGGATCGGAGACAGATGGGAGGTAAGGGAAGAGGCAGTGGAGGCAACAATAGTATTAATTCACAAGAAGGGTAAGGATAAAACAATATGTTCAAGTTACAGGCCGATCTCTCTGATGAACTCAGATATAAAATTGTTCTCAAAAATACTGGCGACCAGAATAAAAAAAGTGGTAGATAGGATAATTAACGGAGATCAGGTGGGGTTTGTCCCAGGGAGGGAAGGAAAGGATAATGGGATCAGGACCCTCCTACTGACACAAAGAAGGAAGAAGGAAGGGACCCCCGGTCTACTCCTGTCAATAGATGCCGAAAAGGCCTTTGACAGGGTAGACTGGGGGTTCCTGTTCAAGACAATAGAAGAAGTAGGAGTAGGAAAGAGAATGACCCAGTGGATTAAAGCACTGTATAAAAAACCGAAGGCCAGGATAAGGGTTAATGGGGAATTATCCCCAGCATTTTGCTTGGAGAACGGTACACGCCAGGGGTGTCCATTGTCCCCGTTGTTGTTTATCCTCTATTTAGAGCCACTATTGTCGGTAATTAGGAACAATCAAGAGATAAGAGGGTTTCGGGCAGCAGAAGAGGAACATAAAGTTGCAGCGTACGCTGATGACTTATTACTATATATAGACTCCCCCATGACAACGTTACCAAAAGCAATAGAGGTGATAAAAAGATATGGAGAGATATCAAACTTTAAAATAAACAAAGATAAATCAGAGATCCTGGGCATCAATATAGGAAGACAAGAAAAAGAAGAACTTCAAAAGAGATTCCCTTTTAAATGGGTGGAAAAGGGACTAAAATACCTGGGGATCATTTTGGTAACGGACTGGGAGAGACTATATCAATGGAATTTTATCCCCTTAGTCAATGAAATCAAAGAAGCACTCAATAAACTCTCCCACAGACCACTGTCCTGGTTAGGGCGGATTAATACAATAAAAATGGTAATACAACCAAAAATTTTATATAAGTTCCAGATGCTTCCAATTGAAATCCCGCAGACATTCTTTCAGGTGATAAGGAAGGTATTAGATAAATTTGTGTGGAAAAATATAAAACCAAGGATAAAATTTTCGATATTGAGTAGAAGGAAAGAAAGGGGGGGATTAGCAGTTCCAGATATTAAGAAATATTATATAGCAAACATAATTTCACGGGTGATTGAGTGGATAAATCCCACGGATAAGAAATGGGGAAGGATGGAAAATAGGTGGAGTAGTAATCACTTAGGGAAAGGGGTGTGGATCCCTAAAGGACTGAGGGAACTACCAGAAGACACCAGCAGTTTGACACATATAGTATTTAAAGAGTGGGATAAATTACTTGCACAAATCAAATGGGAATTTAATTCACCATACACGCCACTGAGTGGAACAAAATATTTCGCACCAGGGAAGGAGGAGTGGTTTGGGAAATGGATCAAAACAGACACAAAATTAAAGTATATATTAAGGGGAAGGGAAATAGCGACACTAGAAGAACTAAAAAGCAGGGCAGAGTTCCTAAATATCGACGCATGGCGGTATCAGCAATTAAGACAATTTGTCAACTCACTCCCCCAGCCACTAAGAACAGAAAAAGAAACAACACAATTGGAAAAAATCTGTATGAACAGGGGAAAGGGACACGTGGCAAAATTATACAACATGCTAATAGAACTGGGGGGGGGGAGGACGACCGCCATGCTTCGATAGATGGGAAAAGGAGCTGGGACAACAAGTAGGAGTGCATGCATGGGAAAAGATTGTAAAGTTAGGGTTTAAATCCGCCACAGACAGTAAAACATGGGAAACTAATTATAAATGCCTCGCAAGATGGTACCTTACCCCTGAGAGAATGTCAAAGATGCAGACAGACCAGGAAAAATGGTGCTGGAGAGGTTGTAGAGTGGCGGGAACAATGGCACACTTGTGGTGGGAGTGTAAGGGGATTCAGGAATTCTGGAAAGAGATAGTGGCTTTGATTAGGGAAGTAACCGGAACTGAGATGGACAGAGACCCATGGAAATGCTTGTTCCATCAGACGGAGAGATCCATCATACAATATACAAAATCTATAGTGCCACACATGCTGAACGCAGCAAAGGGGTTGATCCCCAGATACTGGCGAAGTACCCAAATACCAACGATGAGGGAATGGTGCCTAAAAGTAGAAGAGATACGAAACATGGAGTCCCTGAGAGAGGTCGTGGTAAAAAGGACCAGACAGACGTAGAAACTGTAAGAGAGTCCCCATTCCATGGTAGAACGCTCCGTAAATATTAATCAAAGGGTACAAAATGACAGACACCGCCTAAATTTGGGATTGAAATGTTAGAAAAGGGTACGTACGTGAGGATGAACAACAGGGTCGAGG
>BLSH010444207.1:133501-146702 GCA_018402905.1 Glandirana rugosa
CGTCCTTGTGCCTAGAGACAGAAGAGTGTCTGTTTCGGGGGGGGGGGGGGGTGTCAATCTTTCGTGAGGGGGGGCTTTGTCTGTGAGAAGACAGAGATCCGTGTTCCTGCTTTGCAGAAACACAGGATCTCCATATCCTCTATTAGCAGAATCTTGTTTACATAGGCAGACCACCGTTCTGCCTCTCTCGTGAATGATCGTGGGTCCCGGTGGACATTGGGTACACCAGACCTGCTGATTGGCTCCCGCTGTGTCCAATCACAGTGCTCCACTCTTAAATAAATCTGGGAGCATATATCATGCTCTTGCAGACCTCAGTCCACATCAGTGTATTAAAAAAAATAAACTCACCATAGTGAAGGACCGCAAAAATGTATTTTTGATAAAAGGTTGAAAATTGCATGTGTATACACGTGATAAGAGTATACAGGCATTACATCATTCATAAAATCCAGCCGGCTTGTAAGCAAACTAACAGTCCAGTCAGTGGGTGTTTTTTTACAAATAAAATTATTTCTATTTAACCAGTAATGTATGAATACAGTATATATAAAGTATAATACCAAAGTTCCCCATTAGTCAGCTGGGACCAGCTTACACCAATAGGCTCTATATTTTCTTAGTTGTTTTCAGAATTTAGATTATACCTAAAAATAATTTTTCTTTGCAAGCGCTGCACTTTTTGGGTATTATAATTCTATGAAAGTTGGTGGCCTTGTATGCTGCAGCTTTCTTCCTTCTTTTTTCTTTTCTTTTTACGCTAACTACATAAGTTAGCCTAAGGAGATTTGTTTGTTAACTTATACAGTATATATGGAGTATCACAGATTTTTACCATTATATGATTTATTAACACGGTTTTTGTTAGTAAGATTTCTAAGGAGGTCAGTAATATTTCATATAGTTATAAGCACTTCCTTATTTTAAATCAATTAGTAACATGCTTGTCTAACAGTGTGTTGGAAAACAATACTAAAAAGAAAAAAAATGAGAAAGCCAAAACTTAAAATAAGTCACCTGTTGAACACTATTATCACTGCTTTTTTTTCAGTTGTTTCATGTTACATATTCCACAACCTTCTATGATGAAAAGGGGACACCTTTTAGTACTGAATATTTAGGTAAAGGTATGCTCTTGCTAAACCCCCCAATAACATGGACCATGATAATTTAGATTAGAGCACAACATGGGCACCTAAAGCCACTGGGGCTTTTTTTTTCTTTTAAATTGGTGTTCATAAATGATCAATGCAATAACCTGAAGTGATAGAAGAACAAATGGCAGTTAAATACGAGTTTATACATTTTTTATACTGATCTTTTACACTGGACATAAATGAGGATATCTAAAGAAGAATGAGGGATAGAGGAGTTTTCAATGTATCAAGGTTCCAGAAGAGGGGTAGTTGGGAGCTTTTTATGCATCACAGTTCTCTCACAATTTGATGGCGCTTTGACCAAAGCTTAACCTATATCTGTGAAGTCACTTGGGCTTGTCATATGTAGACCAGCCATATCCTCATCAGACATACCCGAAAATTACTGAAAAGTTGACAACAACAGTAAAATGTGAGAAAAACGGTGCTCCAAATTTCTAAAAGGCTTCAGTAGAATAATGTGTAAAACCAGCTTAACTACAGTATATATAGTTTGTTTTCTAGGAAGATGTAGGCTTCACAAAGCTGTTAAGGTTTTCATATGTATTTGAACAAAATGTTATTCAATAATTCAGAATTTTAGCTGCAAAGTGCATTTTGAAGCCTGGTTGCTACTTATTAGATCTCTTTGATTAATACACACATCAGATTCATAACCCATCACAATTTACTGTTCTGTATCCAGTATACTCCAAGAAAGTGAAGCGGATCTGATTAAATGTTCTCTCGATGGAGTAGTGCCATTAATTTAAACAAGGCCTTATTACTTTAATGACTTATCCAGATAATCAGAATTCATTAACATCCTTGACTGCCGTCTCCCTTGCTTGCCCTAGGCGCAGCCTACCCTTTGGCCACACGGAAACAGTTATACTGAAATACACATATAGGCATGTGGTATTATTTCCACTTTTGAAGAATTTCTCATTATTATTTGCATGATTATTTTTCTCATTCAGCTCTTTTTAGAGGCAGAAGTAATGTGGGTGATGATGATATGTTTAACAAGCTCACTATAAATGGAAGCTCAAGAGAATGAAGTCATCTGAATTAAGGTCTTAAATCTCTTTATTTGTATTTATGTATTCTACTGTAAATCTGTTATCCTATGATTATTGCCAATGTAGATGTATTTAGGTGTCACACTTTACATTAATCAGTAGGGTCAGAATTACTGGATAACATTAGTTTTAAAGCTACTGTCCATGCTGCTGGCAAACTACTCACTCCTCCTCCCTCTTATAAGTTGCCCCCATAGAAAAAAAAAAATACCTAAATGCCCCTTTAACTCAGCAAGTAGCCCTACGATGTTCTGGTCCCCAAGTCTTCTCTCTTCTTCTGGGTACAGTAGCCAAGTCCAGATCTGACACTTCCTATTGACTGTCCAGTGGGGACTCCTTTTAAGGATCCAGAAGAAAATTACATCAGGAAAAGGGGACCAGAAGAGATTGGCTGACATCTAAAATGTTGGATTACTGCTACCCTGCACCCATAAACAGTGCCAGCAAGGGACATGGGCAGACAACACCCCCCCCCCCCCCATTAATAAAACAAAATAAAAGCATAGCATTTAAAGGGTGAGAGGGTGGTGATGTGGGGGGTTGGTGAAGAGGAAGCTGTAAAAGTTCCCTGTACATGGGTTTTAAGTAAAAAAAAAGTACCAGTGACCGGTAAGGTAACTCCTCCTGTAATCTAAATCCTAGGTAAAATTCACATGACATATAGCTACCAAAAGTATTGTGAGTATATTATGTCATTGTAGAAAATCTATTGTTTTTAAAAAGACATGCTGGTAGGTTAATTGGATCCTGTCTAACTTAGCCCTAGTATGTGTATGAATGAATGTGAATTACGGACCTTAGATTGTAAGCTCCTTGAGGGTAGGGACTGATGTGAATGTACAATGTATATGTAAAGCAGCGCTATATAAGTACCTGAAATAAATAATAAATAAATAAATAGGACAGACTATGTCTGATAGATTTACCATGAGACTCGGTAAGGCACACTCAAGAAGCAGGTCCTATATTTGTAATGAGCAGATACAGAGTATTCCAGGTATTTACCGAGAAGATTACTTACTTTTATGGTCTATTTCACAGGTATGAGTTAAAACACTAAAAACCCCACGTTTCTTATTAGAATGCTGTAGAACAAAGCAACAATGCATGATGTGTTGCACGAAGATGAAAATTTGAATTGCCATAATTGTATCTTTCCATGAAATCTATCTATCCTCTAAGGCAGTGGTTCTCAACTCCTGTCCTCAGGACCCACTAACAGGCCAGGTTTGCAGAATAACTGAAATGCATCACAGGTGATATCATTTGTTTCTCAGTGATTGCAGTATTCTAGTCTGCATCTCCCCAAGGTAATACTTAGGCTGCATTCACACCTGGGCGTAGCGTTTTCAGGCAGAAATACACGCGGTTTTACCGCGATTTTGCTGCGATTTACCGCGATTTTATACAGGTCAAAAGTTCACCAATGTAAAAAGTAGAAAAACGCCCAAATCAAGCTACAAAAATACTTCCAGGACTTGTTTGAGCTTCAGGCATTTTCAGGCTTTTGGCTTCAGGCGTTTTTGAGTGGAGATGTGAACCATCTCCATAGAGAATCATTGATTTTTTTCCCTCCAGCATTTTGTAGCTTCAGGCTTCAAGCTACAAAACGCCCAGGTGTGAATGCAGCCTTAAAATCTGGCCTGTTGGTGGGTCCCGAGGACAGGAGTTGAGAACCACTGCTCTAAGGAGTGTGTACTGCCCAACAGTTCAAATAATTGCATATATGGTCTTTATAAGGTCAACTCTCTGTTCCCTACTATTATGGTCTGAAGCCAAAGATACTTATGCCCTTCTCTGATATGACACCCCTTGGATCAACAAATACATTACATTTCCCTAGAACAAAGATGTTGCGTGCTGTTCTGTTGACCATAAATGTTACATTCTAACTATTCAATCTCCTTTAGACCTACCAATAACTACGTGGTGCAAGGGCCTGTCTGATTAAATATAAATTGAAAGAATTGTTTAGTAGACATGGGCAGTTTGTTTCGTTCCGAATAAATTTTCGGACAAATTTTTCGTTATTCAGAGATTCGGATTTATTAGAATCTCCGAATTACAGTACAAACAAAATTTACCGAATGCTTCGAATAACTAAACTAAACTAAATTAGTCAGAATTTCTGAAATTCGAGTTGAAATACAGATTGAATTTTACATTGAACGCCAGTCGAATTCTAACTGTAAACATATTTCTGAAATCAAAGACTGTGAGTGTTATTAGAGTACCATTTCGAAATAATGCTGTTTTTGTTAAGCCAAAGGTGATTTAGAGTCATTGAAATTATTTGATGAAGATTGTTTGTTCACTTTGCCACATTTGAATAGAAAAAAACTTAAAGTTTTCGATCTGACCGATTCAAAATTTATCGATTTGAACGCTTCGAAACTAAAACAATCGGTAAATTCGAAGAAGATTAAAAAAAGACATAAAACGAATAGCTGAATACGATTTCCGAATACTATTTCCGAATATGAATTGAATGAATCAGCCAAATTTAATGAAGCTAAATAACTAGATTAACGAATCTAAATGAAACGAAACACATTTTTTAGTCATGCACATGTCTATTGTTTAGATAGACCCTCACATTATATAGTTTTTATGAATCTAAAACATGTTGCATAGAGATTGTACATTGTAAATTTTAAGATTGTTAACCTGTGTGGTCATTTTTAGGTGACTAATAGTAGGCTAATCACAGGTCACTTACTCATGTTGTACCTCTAATTTGCTGAAGTGTGGTTTTCTCATGCCAGGTAAAGAGAGAAGACTACTGAGGGTTCAACAAGCATTAGAGTGGTGGTCCTGACTACTCTGGCCATTTACAGGAATCACAAGGTCCTTGATGATGCAGAGAACGTTCCTAACTTAATGATGTCAGCACCATTATCTGCATCACTGTAATGTGAATACAGAGCACCATGATGTTGCACATCCCACACTTTAAAGCGGTAGTAAACCGCAAAAAAAAAAAAAAAATCCAGGCAAATGGTCCCCTGCAGGATAATGGCATAATATGCTAGTATGCACTGCATACTAGCACATTATGAAATACTTACCTTAGAATGAAGCCTTAAGGCAAACCCTAAGCCCTTCCATCTTTGTCGTCCATCTGGGTTTGCAAGCTTCAGCTGTTTGACTGGCTAAAAACCGCAATGACGTCATGGCCACGGCTCTCTCAATGGATGTCACGCCATGACATCACCGGCTGCTACTATAGTAAATATCTCCTAAACAGTGCACATTTAGGAGGTATTTACTTTACCTACAAGTAAGCCTTATGTTAGGCTTACCTGTAGGTACAAGTAAACAGTCGGGACTTTACTACCACTCAAACCTCTCTGGGTTGCTAGTAGTGATACATATCAAACTAAATGGTTATTTTGACTTCCTGGATTTCCTCATTGTGGAGGTGCCAGCTCAGCTTGTCAAGCAGCCCAGATACTGAACTGGGAGTTTCCTCCCTGAGGGTTGGGATGCAAATAAGAAGTACTGGCTAAAGACCATTGCGTGCACACAAGCAAATGCTGTAAATTCATATTGCCAGCCAGAGCTGGCTTCAATAGAGGAAATAATGTGTACAAACCTGGTTCTGAAAATCAGCCAGTAGCTACAGAGAACTGGCAGAAGAAATAATGTTGCAATCCTCTCTGACACCTTTGGGGCATTTATTGTAATTGTTATCAGGGTGAGAACCTACGTATGTTGCTTTTGACATCTATCCTACATAAAGTGTGCTATGGAACTGTCAAAGTCTAAACTGATTCATTTGTTTCTTTATGAGGCACGCGATGTTTGTGTGACTCACGGATTAATAATCCCAGCTATCTAAATCATGTTTCATTTCTTAGATGTGGCGACTGTTAACATAAATAATTGGCACAATTACTCAACAGTGTGACCCTTACAAACAATTATCATTCATTAATGGAATATTAATATAGAAATAGGTTAAGAACTGCTCTGAAGTGAAAAACACAGGCATATTGCATAACAGGGGGAACGGACCACTTGGAGGTGTGTGTTGAGCATGCCCAAGGATCTGAGTTTGCTTTGGCTTTGTGGACACTAACTGCATGCTGGAGATGGGTAGCTTCTTTGTCATCAATTTGCTATGCACTTTAAGATTGCATTTGAAGGCCTATCAACAATTCTGCATGTTTGTTGGGCTAATTCAAAGAGACACTAAAAGGGGGCACTTGGTATGTGTTTTTTTATATTTAGGTCACATTAAGCTATTCATTTTAATACCTGGTTGTGAAGGCACCCATCACACAATATGATCGTCAAAATTATAAATTTAATTGAATATACAAGAATTAAAAGATATGTCACAGTCAGGAGTCAGGCTAGGAGACCAGTAGCTATAGCAGTAGAGAGGTTCACACTGACCAGCAGGATAAGTACACAAGCAGGTCATCCTGGCAGATAATGCAGGCTCACCTGAGGCGTGGGACTAAGCTCAAACTGGACTTCACCAGAGCTCCTGATGGTGAAGATGTGTTTCGCTGAGTGCTAGTGCCAGGTCACGGCCCTCAGGATTGCCCAACCAGGAGGTGAGTTACCTGGGCTCTGGTGGCAGATGGAGCAGGTAGGCATCAAGCAAAAGTGTAGTCGAGAAGAAAGCCAATGTTCGGTACAAAAATTGTTGCAGGTTGGGATCATGCGGAAGCACAAGCCATATGACGGTAACAATTGGTGTTGAAGATGTGGACAGCAACAGGAGTGACAAGAGCGAGATATAGACTGGAGAGGAGCACAATAATCTGACAAACAGGAAGTGCAGAGGCATGGCTTAAATCAGGAAGTTCATGAGAGAAGAAAATGATTTAAGTTCACCAGAAACAAGACACAAAGCAAGATTGTCCAAGGAATCAGGCAGGGAGCTGTCCAGCATCTTGGGCTGCACAATGAGAAAAAATCCAGCAAGACACTGCAAAGGTTCCAGATTCAGATCTGGATGTTGACAACGTGTATCATAAAAACGTATGTGTAGGCCTTTTTCATTCGCATCCCCTAGCTATATACGTTTCCCAATTACCATGTGCTCTATAGACAAAATATTGTACTTAGCATCATATAATGATTGTATTAGCTCAGGTTGTATGCAGCAGGTCTAAATACACATCAGTATATACATAGTCCCAATATGCAAAGATATATTTATCAGAATAATACATACACAATTGTGCGATTCACAACTGTGCCATCTCCCAAGCCACTAAAATTCTCCCCATAAACAGGTGCTGAGGCTTTGTATGGTGACACTAATTTATCATTTTCTTTCAAGGCACCTCTATTGTCCCCCTGCAGAAGCAGTATCTATAACTGCAAAAAGCATAGTGTCTGCCCTCCATACTTTCCCATTCTTTCCCACCTGCTGAATATAACCAGCGCAATACAATCATGCATATGCAGTTACGATAACTGTAATATTTTGTGTGTAGAGCACTGCTTTGATACATTCGTTTTTTCCTTTTATTAATCATCTTAAAGCCTGATTGACAATTACCCTATTGTTTGGTTATGTATACAAAACTGGTAAACTGTACTTAAAGAGGAGGTCCAGCCTGGGAAAGAAAAATTAAAAGTCAGCAGCTACAACTACTGTTGCACTTTCTAATTGGCCCAGCGGTGGGAGAAGGAGGAGGGGGGCTGAACTTCTGGGAGACAGACCGCAGCCCCGTCTCCCGGAAGTGGGGAAGGGGACCTGTCAAAAACAGGTCCCTGTTCCCCCCTGAAAGGTGCCAAATGTGGCATCGGAGGGGGAGAGGAAGCAAATGAGCGGAAGTTCCACTTTTGGGTGGAACTCCGCTTTAAGCCTAATCCAGGCTCTTTGTAATTTTAAGGTCTTTTTTATTACAGTAGAACTATAGGCAAAACTGTTTTTCATTTTGGATACAGTAATAGAGGGTTATAACCCCTGAAAGGTTTCTTTGCCATCTGTGCCCCATTAGAGAGATTCCCCTTCACTTCCTGCCCCATAATCAAAACAGGAAGTGAGACCAACTACCTATAAAGCTAGTGAATTCTTGGTTGTCACCAGGGTCATCAGGACTAGTGTGCCCATTGGAATATTTCACCTCTATTACCGTTCTGGTGTTAGCCCAAAATCTGTGATTTTATTTCCTTTTTACTTTCATTTTCACGGTATACATGACAAATAGGGAGGGTGAATCTCCCTAGCCGGGGCACAGTCAGCAATAAAACCAGACAGATGTTTTAATCCCTCTCTGCTCCATCCAAAGCTAAAAAAAAGATTGTTATACCTTAAAATTCAAGTTTATATACTAAGGTCCTGGATATCTCCCTACCTCTCTTGTTTAGTTGGCTGATTTGAATAGCAATGGTTTTGTGAATACATTTGTTCTGATCAGCTTGGCAGCAATAAATGAGCAATCTCCATGTTAAGCAAGCATTTTCTTGTAATAGAGAGGGTGGCCTTCTGGAGCACCAGCTCACGGAAGAAAAGAGATGTTTAAAATACTTAGTTTAAATATATACGGTATCTCACAAAAAGTGAGTACACCCCTCACATTTTTGTAAATATTTTATTATCTTTTCATATGACAACACTGAAGAAATTACACTTTGCTGCAATGTAAAGTAGTGAGTGTACAGTTTGTATAACAGTGTAAATTTGCTGTCCCCTCAAAATAACTCAACACAGAGCCATTAACGTCGAAACCACTGGCAACAAAAGTGAGTACACCCCTAAGTGAAAATGTCCAAATTGTGCCCAATTAGCCATTTTCCCTCCCCAATGTCATGTGACTCATTAGTGTTATAAGGTCTCAGGTGTGAATGGGGAGCAGGTGTGTTAAATTTGGTGTTATCCCTCTCACTCTCTCATACTGGTCACTGGAAGTTCAACATAGCACCTCATGGCAAAGAGCTCTCTTAGGATCTGAAAAAAAAAATTGTTGCTCTACATAAAGATGGTCTAGGCTATAAGAAGATTGCCAAGACCCTGAAACCGAGCTGCAGCACGGTGGCCAAGACCATACAGCGATTTAACAGGACAAGTAGCACTCAGAACAGGCCTTGACATGGTTGACCAAAGAAGTTGAGTGCATGTGCTCAGCGAATAGACGATATAAGTGAGTGCTGCCAGTATTGGTGCAGAGGTTGAAGGGGTGGGGGTTAGCCTGTCATGCTCAGACCATATGCCGCACACTGCATCAAATTGGTCAACATGGCTGTTGTCCCAGAAGGAAGCCTCTTCCAAAGATGATGCACAAGAAAGCCTGCAAACAGTTTGCTGAAGTCAAGCAGACTAAGGACATGGATTACTGGAACCATGCCCTGTGGTCTGATGAGACCAAGATAAACTTATTTGGTTCAGATGGTGTCAAGCGTGTGTGACGACAACCAGGTAAGGAGTAAAAAGACAAGTGTGTCTTGCCTACAGTCAAGCATGTTGGTGGGAGTGTCATGGTCTGGGGCTGCATGAGTGCTGCCAGCACTGGGGAGCTACAGTTCATTGAGGGAATCATGAATGCCAACATGTACTGTGACATACTGAAGCAGAGCATGATCCCCTACCTTCGGAGACGGGGCCACAGGGCAGTATTCCAACATGATAACGACCCCAAACCCACCTCCAAGACGACCACTGCCTTGCTAAAGAAGCTAAAGGGTAAAGGTGATGGACTGGCCAAGAATGTCTCCAGACCTAAACCCTATTGAGCATCTGTGGGGCATCCTCAAACGGAAGGTGGAGGAGCGCAAAGTCTCTAACATCCACCAGCTCCGTGATGTCATCGTGGAGGAGTGGAAATGGATTTCAGTGGCAACCTGCGAAGCTCTGGTTAACTCCATGCCCAAGAGGGTTAAGGCAGTGCTGGAAAATAATGGTGGCTACACAAAATATTGACACTTTGGGCCCGATTTGGACATTTTCACTTAGGGGTGTACTCCCTTTTGTTGCCAGCAGTTTAGACATTAATGGCTGTGTGTTGAGTTATTTTGAGGGGACAGCAAATTTACACTGTTATACAAGCTGTACACTCACTGCTTTACATAGTAGCAAAGTGTAATTTCCTCAGTGTTGTCACATGAAAAGATAGAATAAAATATTTACAAAAATGTGAGGGGTGTACTCACTTTTGTGAGATACTGTATATATATATATATATATATATATATATATATATATATATATATATGTACTGTTTTGTGACCCAGCCACCACTGTCAGACAGAATAACTAGGTCCGGGACGTCCATTGCATCAACAGCATTGGAACAGAAACTGGACACGCCCATGAGCTTGCTGAGTGAACATAACAGGACAAGCAGAACACTGATGGACACATGTCCACTGCTAATAAATGGCAGTGTTGCCTCATGTATTAAACTAATTTATGTGTTTAATATTTCACATGCTGTTCCAGGCAAGATCAAACTCCACTCTACAATCAAATCTCAGGTGCTGACCCAGTTTGTCTACACTAAAGCAATCAACTGTATCATCATCAGGAATACCACACTCCAAAATGAAAAATAAAATTTCTCCTTTATTAAAACATCCAGTAGGAACAAGCTGCCTAGCTATATTTAGTGTGTAATAGGTCAGAATAGAACTTGTTCCTGCTAGACGTTTTTACAAAGGAAGACAATTATTTAGCATCTCAGCATTCTTGTTGTTGATACAATTGATTGCTTCATTTATGTTTTTAATAATGTTACCCAGCCCATCTGGCAGTTTCTTTGTTGTTCAGTAATGTATTTGTTCCAATCGTGTAAGACCATAGCTCCCAACTGCTGTTCATTTCGAGGAACTTTCCCTCTTTTGGGTTCTTTTGGATCAAAGACCTGCTGTTCTTCCTTCCTCCTAAGCTGACCCTCTGTTTAAATGTGATGTTTCTAATATAAAATCCCCCCCCCCCCAGAAACAAGGTAGGCAGGTTGGAACAATACACTAAGCATGCCTAGCCTATAAAGGAGGTCCTTCAAAGCCTCTGGTCCTTCTTTGTTATAAGGAAGAGCTAAACCATTTTGGATTTAGTAACCTCTGTACAGAAGTTATGACAAAGCAGTGTAACATCACTATGAAAGGCATAATGAACAAAGTTCTGCTGTTTGAGACTTCAAAAAAACTTTTGAAATACATTTAAGCTTAGCTATAGTGTGGAAACGGAATATATCTGAAGTCAGGTGAATCAGTCCTACACCATATAATTAACAAGCCAACTAGGCTAGCAAGAACATTTTTAATATGTAAAATAGATTTTGGTAAATGTTTCCCGATGAAATGAAGGTGTAGGCAAATGTATAGCAAATGTTTGTTTAATTAGTATAAAAATCCAGTATAACCTGATGTGTCCTCAAATGACCCAAGTTGCCTACAGAATTGTTAATCTAGTGACAGTGCTTTTCGATAGAATATTGGAATTACAGTCCAAAATGTTGTTCCAAAATAAATAAATGGGGGCTGGTGTGCCTTTAAGGCACAAAGATTTCTTGATATTGTTACGCAGATAATGTAAAGCCCCACCTATATATACATTTGGGGTCATTTTAATTAGTACAAATAGAAACCATAATAAATAAGCTGTAATTAAATTACAATGACAAGGGGTACACAGGAATGGATTTTTTGTAGGTCTTCATTTGAACCAAATTTAATTTAAAGGCCAGATATTTCTGCACTGTTTGCATTGTTTTACACAAGAAGAAGGGCAGCAGTGGTTAGTACTTCTGCCTAGGAGCACTAGGGCTGGCAGCGGCAGACCGTCCATTAGGGGCGCATGCGTGCCTCCCCCCCATCCATGCATCCGGCCCCCTAATCCTCATAGCAGGACACCGGACTATGGATTCCAATGGGGCGGGGTGTTTTTTTTGAAGCACGTGATTAGAGCCAGCGGCTCTAATAGGCTTCAAGAAAGGCTGGGCTTGGGGCGCACTGTGCCCCAATCCCACCCAGTTGTGTGAATTTTCATTCACTATTGCTACACTGATCCTCCTTCCGGCCAATCAGGAGTTAGGTCTGAAACCTGTCACCTGATTGACTGTAAGGACAGGCGATCCTATGGGACGCCTAGCAGAATGAGAGAGGAGTCCCACGGCAGAAGCCACTGTGTTGCATGGAAGACACAGGAGCCGCCTGCCACCTGTAAAAGCCCGCTGCCTGCTGGAGTCCACAACCCGCCCACCGAAGCCTGCAACCCACCAGCTGCCCGCCGGAACCGGCAACCTGCCCGCCGAAGCCCGCAACCCGCCAGCTGCCCACAGGAACCCAACCGCCACCCACCTGCAACCGATGGGGTAAGTGCCGGGGAAGTGCCGCCGACCGAGCGAGCGACCAATGGGGGTGGTTGTTTGCCGCCCTCTCTCCCAAAATAAACCACCAGCCGCCACTGGCTGATGGTGTGAATTCCAACAACGGCACTTTCTGCATGTTCTCCCTGTGCATGAGTGGGTTTCCTCCCACACTCCAAAGAAATGCTGGTAGTCAATTGGCTTCTGTCTTTATTGGCCCTAGTATGTGTACCGTATGTATGAATGTGTGTTAGGGACCTTAGATTGTAAGCTCTTTGAGGGCAGGGATTGATGTGAATATACAGGGTGGGTCATTTATATGGATACACCTTAATAAAATGGGAATGGTTGGTGATATTAACTTCCTGTTTGTGGCACATTAGTATATGTGAGGGGGGAACTTTTCAAGATGGGTGGTGACCATGGCGGCCATTTTGAAGTCGGCCATTTTGAATCCAACTTTTGTTTTTTCAATAGGAAGAGGGTCATGTGACACATCAAACTTATTGGGAATTTCACAAGAAAAACAATGGTGTGCTTGGTTTTAACGTAATTGGATTGGTCATCGTGGGCCAGTTGAATGGCCCCCAAGGTCTCCCGATCTGACCCCCTTAGACTTTTATCTTTGGGGTCATCTGAAGGCAATTGTCTATGCTGTGAAGGACATATAAGTGTAGTTAGGGACGGGAGTTTCTCGAATGTTAGATTCCAG
>BLSH010444207.1:163709-177873 GCA_018402905.1 Glandirana rugosa
TCTTTGACATGCCTAGATTCTCTTAAACTGTCTCGAAGATTTCTTGATATACAGGCTAACTCCTTTCCCGTTTCCTCAATCGGACATATAGTTCTTTAGAAGCTCTGTCAAATTCTCTTAGATCCGTACAGTTTCTTCTGATTCTAAGATATTGACTGTAGGGTATGCTGTCTATTAGTGACTTTGGATGTGCGCTAGTGGCATGCAGAATGGTGTTCCCCGCTGAGGGTTTTCTATAGAGTGCTGAACACAAACATCCATCATCATCAACTGTTAGTTGCACAACCAAGAAATTAACCGTTTTTTGACTACACTCATAAGTAAATTTCAGATTGAAGTCATTTTTAGACATTGCTGCGAACAGCTTGAGAAATTCCTCCTCAGAGCTCGTCCATACAATCAGAACATCATCAATATAGCGATACCACGCCGCCACATGTACCAAAAGGGTAGATAATGTTTCATCTGAGAACATGTCTCTCTCCCACCCCCCCAGGTACAGGTTCGCGTATGATGGGGCACAACGGGTCCCCATTGCTACGCCCTGCACCTGGAGGTAGTGGGAGTTGTCAAAAATAAACACATTACGTGTAAGGATATATTTTAACAATTCCAGAACAAATTGGGAATATTTCTTGGCCTCTGGGCCCCTTTCTTCTAGTGTCCTTTCAATGATCCTCAATCCATTATTGTGTGGGATACTATTATATAAGCTTTCTATGTCCAGTGTGACCAACCAGCTATTTGGTGGTAGGTGGACCCCATCGATCCTTCTTAGCAGGTCAATCGTATCCTGGACATACGAAGCAAGTGCAGTAACATGTGGACGCAAATAATCATCAACAAGAAGACTTGCATTTTCCGTTAAGCAATCACACCCTGAAATAATCGGGCGACCCGAGGGTTTAGAAATGGATTTATGAACTTTTGGAAGTGCATAGAACGTTGGCGTTCTAGGTTCTTTTTTGTTTAAAAAATTCCAAGTATCCTTGTTGATAATGCCCACATGAAAGGCTTTTAATATAATGTCATAGTATTCCAATTCAAAGTTACCAAAAACAGATTTAGTGATCACACGATACCAATTCTTGTTATTTAAAATGTTCATACACATCTTTTTATAGTCCATTTTATCCATAATGACAATGTTGCCACCCTTGTCCGCCAATTTTATTTCAATATCAGAATTTGATTGTAGTGATTTAATAGCTTTTCTCAATGCAAATGAGACTTTTGGGGGGTGGGAAGTGTTGTTTTTCATCTTTTCTAATTCCCTAGTTGTCTGTTTGACAAATGCCCAGATGTTTGGGTTAGTATTTAAAGCCGGAAATGCTGTGGACTTGGGTTTAAAAGAAGATGGGAGAGGAAATGAGACCCCCTGAACTGAGATAGTGGGCTGCCGAAGTGACCCCTCCATCTCAGGGCTCTCATGACCCTCCTCCCATAATTCCATTAAATCTTGTAATGCCTGTTGTTCTTTTATCTTTGATTGGTATAGGGTGTTTTTATCAGACCCAACAGGTCTGTATCTTTGTTGGTTAAAGAGGGTTTTGTAAGTGAGTTTTCTCGCAAATAAATGTAGATCCTTAATGGTGAGAAATACATCTGTCCTGACTTCCGGGCAAGATGTACTATTATATAGTATAATATACAGACTGTACAATAAGAATTTTACATTTATACAAATACATTCAAACCCAATATTTGAAATCCAAATGAAATGTGATCAGGTTACAGAATATTGCATAGATATCTTAAGATTCGCAGTGAATTAGTGATGTATGTCGAGACTGCATTAAAATTGTCTATTTAATTGTTGGGGTTTTCTAACTTCTCAGATTTTTCTTTCTGGTGACTTTGTCGTCATGTCATGTGGACTTGCAATGAGGCCAATTTTGGACCCCGTTGGGCCCCAGCCGCCCCCCTATATCCCTTGAGCCTCCCCCCGCTCCTGAATCTCATCCCCGCCCCCCCCCGTTCTGCGCTCTTTTCCTTTTTCCCCCCCTCCCCACCCTGGTTGTGTGCCTGCACCATGGGTCGGTGCCGGCCGTGGTTGCTGGGCGTGCATTGCGCCCGCTGGTTGGTACTCATGGCCGGTTAGGGACTTGTACGGACGCGGGAGGCGCTATAGCGCCAGTTCCCTCCCCCTCTGCGGCTCACCATTGATCCCGGTATCCGTGTTTTTCCCACAGTTGCATATACTACATCTTTTTGCTGGCCTATCATTGGGCATCTTGGTCTATTGGGGGTGGCGATGTACTGAGTGGGCGTGTCTCTCGCCCCTCCGACCATCGCGCACTTCCCTGATGCACTCTGGGGCTTGTGGTTTTGACAGGGCCCCGTGATTAGATTGGCGCATGCGCAGTGGGGGATACACGTCCGCACTCGGCTGGTGACGTATGACGCCGGCTGAGTGGAGGACACTTCATAAGCCAGCTGGGCAGCCCACGAGATAGGCTGCCAGCTGGGGGTGGAAGTGTTGTGGACGCGAGTGCTTGGTATGTACCTAACCTATTGCATAGTATCTTGGTTAATAGTGTTGAGAAATGCTGCAATGTAAAGTGGTGAACTGGATGACAGATTCAGTTCATTTAAATATCGGACAATGTGTATCCACAGTCTATGTGGGTCTGACTGTATTAGTCTGTAACTATTTTTAGTTCATACCCTCCATTGAGAGTAATAGGGATTGTGATCCCCGCTTTAGCTCTATAGATATTATATGTTGTTTTTTGTGGGCTATTAATCTATTTATTTTTACTTACACATTCAAATTGCATTTTCCATAGTTTTTGAAGATCGCGTATGCCAGAGTTTTGCTGAGCAGCTTTATTGGCTGTGATCTGTTTTTCTACATTCAATCACTTTTCAATCCACACTATCCAACCACCCCCAGTACGTTTTGCTTTGAAAATTTAACCTCTCCAGTAAGTAAGCCATATTTATTCATGCTTATAAATATAATATAACAATTGAGGCAATTTTAGCCCTAACGGTGCTTGTTTTAGGCACCTACATTTGATAGATATTATTATTTATTTTTTGTTGTGAGTTACTACCTTGGCTTTTTTGTTTATTCATTATTTTTTAGCTTGGACTGTGAGTGTCCTCTGCAAGCCCCCTTTGGTTGGGGCCTCCTAGTCGGTGCGATGTTTAAATACCTGGCGGCTGCTGGTTTGTGTTTGACCTACTGGGTAGGTATATGGCTGATGTGATTGGGGGAGGACACCATTGGGTGGGGGATCGAATCTGTGGAGTGGGGGAAAGGGCCCTATTTGGGGGTGAGGTGTTGGGATCCTGGTTGGGGTAGGCCTTCTTTGGAATTGGGGGAGAGGCTGGTCGGGTCCACATCACATGACGGGGTAGTGATATATAAGGAATGTATAATAATTATTTTGGAAGTATGTTTGTACTAATTTATTGTATTTTTGCAGTTACTGGAACAATAAAGTGCCTTGGTCATTATCAGTCCCCTGAGGAAGCCCATGTTGGGCGAAACATGTCGGGACATTGACATAAAGTGCATGTATAAGAACTATGTTTCCTTACCAAATGTAATTGTAACCATTACTACTCCAACCCTTTTGTCAGTGTTGGACTGTATGTTCAGCCCTTTTGTTGGGCATTATAAGCCATTGTTGTGGCTGGTATATACCTTTTTTTTGGTAACAAATAAAACTTGATTTTATTCCTAAAAAAGTTGTCTGTGAGATCAAATTGTCTTTTTTCGCACCGTATAATCCCACTGGGAACACCTCTCTCTCTCCACCTATATGATAGATAACATGTTTCATTTTCCATAAAAATAAAAGATGACACCCGATTGTTAATGACCGACATACATGCTGCTTTGTGGCTTGTTCTTATAAATAAACTATAAAAATAGTGTTTATACTAGCAAAGAATAAAAATAGTATGAGAACTGAACTCACCAATTAAGCTGTTTCCAAAAACAGTTACATTCAAGGTATGCCTTGAATAATATCTGACACATTTACCATTGGGCTCATGTTGGCTCTCAACTGAACTGTCAAACCATCAAATGGCTGGTGTCATAGCTAATCACATCAGATCAAATACAGGCTGAGATGGCACCTCCCTTCTCTGTAAAGGAGAAGAGGATTTGGTTCCACTATGAACCTTAGGTTTACTTACTATCAATGCAATGGTGTTGATTTACTAAAGGCAAATAGATTGTGCACTTTGCAAAGTGTAGTTGCACTCTGCAAGTGCAGTTGCTCCAGAGATTAGTAAGTGAGGTAAAGCTGCTTCACTGTGCAAAAAGTACCCAATTACGTGCAAGGAAATTAAAAAATAAAATACATTTTTGCTTGCACATGATTGGATAATGGAAGTCAGCAGAGCTTTTGATCATTTACTAAGCTTTAGGCTTGTGCAATTAGTTTCATTCCAAATTAGTTTTTTAACAAATTTTTTTAAATTTTGCAATTCGGACAAATCCGAATTGTTCCAAATTTTCATTTTAATTTGGCAATCCGAAAAGCCGAAATTCAAAAATTTGGAAATCGGAAAATGTGAAATTCGAAAATGTGAAAATCGGAAATAATAACTAACTAATAATAACGTAACTATACTTAGCTACTTAACCACTTGCCGTTCGCCCACCGTCAAATGCGTTGCGGGCAGACGTCATATGATGTCGGCCTATTAAGTCGGGATTGCGCGCGATCGGGCGCGCGCATTCCGGCTCTGTCGGTAACGGCATGTCCCCAGGACATACCGCATCACCAACGGGGGTGAACAGCCACTGGTCATGGCTGTTTACCATGTGATTGGCCGTGATGAAGTCACGGCTGATCACAAATGGTACTTCCCCCCATTCACACGGCGCATGCGCGCGATCGGGAGCGCCCTGTGCGTGCATGTCGGTGGCGGCATGTTCCCAGGGAACACTGCCTGTCACAGACACTGGTATCAGCCGTTGGTCGGCTGTTACCTTGTGATCGGCTGTGATTTACTCACAGCCGATCACATGTAATGTAATCAGAGTGGTAACTCACTGTTACCAGCTCTTCTCTCCTCACACAGTTTCCAGTGTGAGGAGAGAAGAGCTAGGATCAGTGAGTTACTGATCTGTGTAAAGCACCAAGCACCTGTCACATCACCTCTGCCCCCCCCCCATTGTACTTGTCACCCAACAGTCATCACATCTGCCCCCATAAAGTGCACCTGTCATCATAAAGTGCACCTGTCATCAGACTACCATCATAAAGTGCACCTGTCACCCATCACCCATCAGAGACCGTGGTGTGTTACCCATCAGTGACCGTGGCGTGTCACCTGTCACCCATCAGTGATCGTGACGTGTCACCCGTCACCCATTAGTGACTGTGGCGTGTCACCCGTCACCCATCAGTGACCACCGGCAGTCACCCGTGGCCTGTCACCCATCAGTGACCACCGCCAGTCACCCATCACCAATCAGTGACCATGACCAGTCACCCATCAGTGACCACCACCAGACATCTGTCACCATCAGTGACCACCCCCAGACACCCGTCACCCATAAGTGACCAACCCCAGTCACCCATTAGTGACCACCGCCAGTCACCTGTCACCCATCAGTGACCACTGCCAGTCACCCACCACGCATCTGTGACCACCGCCAGTCACCTGTCACGCATCTGTGTCCACTACTAGACACCCCTCATCCATCAGTGAACACCGCCAGACACCGGTCATCCATCAGTGACCACCGCCAGACACCCGACACCCATCAGTGACCACCGCCAGACACCCGGCACCCATCAGTGACCACCGCCAGTCACTCATCAGTGACCACCACCAGTCACTCATCAGTGACCACCACCAGACACCCGTCACCCATCAGTGACTACTGTCAGACACCCGTCACCCATCTGTGACCACCGCCAGTCACCTATCAGTGACCATTGCCAGTCACCCGTCACCCATGAGTGACCACTGCCAGTCACCCATCACCCATTAGTGACCACTGCCAGTCACTCATCACCCATCAGTGACCACTGCCAGACACCCGTTACCCATCAGTGACCACTGACAGACACCCGTCACCCATCAGTGACCACCGATAGTCACCCACCCATCAGTGACCTCCACCAGTCACCCATCAGTGACCATCGTCAATCACCTGTCAGTGACCGTCATCACCTACCAGTAAACATTGCCTGTAAAAGTCTCACACATGTGGTATTGCCATTTTGGGGTGTCATTTTAGCTATGTACATTCTATATGTTGGAAATATCATATAAATGGATAACTTTGTGTAAAAAAAAAGCATTTTCTTTTTTTCCCCACATTTTCCAAAAACTACTGGAAAAAAATGACATGTTCAAAAGACTCATCATGCCTCACAGATCATACGTTGGGGTGTTTGCTTTTCAAAATGGGGTCATTTTGTGGGCAAATCCATTGTCCTAGTGCTCCAGGACCTTCAAAAGTGTAATAGGTAGGTGGTTGAGAAATTAGATGTGTAATTTATGTTCGTAGAACGCCTGAAGGTGCTAGTTCAATGTTGGGCCTCTGTATGTTGCCAAGCTGTGTATAAGTCTCACACATGTGGTATCGCCATACTCAGGAGGAGTAGCAGAATGTATTTTGGGGAGTCATGTTTGCTATGTACATGTTATGTGTTGGAAATATCTTATAAATGGACAACTTTGTGTAAAAAAAAAAATGCGTTTTCTTTTTTTTTCCACATTTTCCAAAAACTTCTGGAAAAAAATGAACCGTTCAAAACACTCATTATGCCTGATAGATTATTCGTCGGGGTGTTTTCTTTCCAAAATCGGGTCATTTTGTGGGCAATTCCATTGTCCAGGGCCTTCAAAAATGTGATAGGTCGAAATGACATTAGATGTGTAATTTATGTCCCTAGAATACCTGACGGTGCTCCCTGAATGTTGGGCCTCTGTAGGTGGCCAGGCTGTGAAAAAGTCTCAGACATGTGATATCGCCATACTCAGGAGCAGTAGCAGAATGTGTTTTGGGGTATAGTTGCAAGTATGCATATGCCATGTGTGAGAAATATCTTGTTAATATGTGTCATGAGCAGCGCGTACCACTATGAACGCATCAGCGCATTCCGGTACGAACGTTCGGAAGGAGATCGCATATGTGCATGCACGCACGCAACGGGACGAGACGGCGCACGTGCATGCGCAATGGACACGTAAGCAGCGTCCAATAGGGTCCCTTGAGGCACTATAAAAAGCTGCTCATTCTGCCCCTTAATTGCTGGATCGTCTTCAGCTCTCCTGAGTTCCTGAACCTGCATTCCTGTGATTCTGCTTGATTCCTGTTGTGACCCAGCTTGGCTCTAGGACTACCCCCCTGTGTTGACCCTGGGCTTGCTCCTGGACCTCCCTCTGCCTGATTCCTTGTTTATGACCCTTGGCCTGCCTATTGGACTTTGCTACCTTCCTGATTCCTGATGTGTGTGACCCTTGGCCTGGCTTACGGACCTGCCTTCTCCTTCTTGCCTGCACCTGGTTGGAGGCCTGCATTTGGGACTGCTCCTGCTCTGCATTCTGCGCATCCGAATTGGTCAAACTGACCCTCTGCCTAGAGCCAATTCCAGTGGCCGCTGCCTAGCCTCCACCAGTCATCGGGGGTCCTGCTGCTTCCTCCAGCCTTCAAGCCATCCCGCACGCTTCATCCATCTACTCCAGTGACCTGTGCTTCTTTACGCACTGTGCCTTCTGTCCCAACTCCAGAGGTGCACTGTGTTTAGCCTCTAGGGGAGCCCCTCTCGGCATCTCAGCCTCGGATCAGGTACGTGACAGTACGATCCAGCCATGTCAGAGGCTGACAGAGACGGCTCTCCCTTGGATGCGTTATGTCAGCAGGTTATGGCTCTCACTCAGGCCGTCCAGAGACTTCAGGATGGATACTTCCAACTAGAGGGTTGCCTACAACATCATCCACCAGTTCAGCAAGCGCCTCTTCAACTCCCGATCGGACCACATCCGCTTCAGTCATGATGTTTACACCGCCAGAGCCCAGAGTGCCTACACCTGAACGCTTTGCTGGAGATCACAAAAAATGTAAAGCTTTCAAGAATGCCAGCCTACTGTATTTAGCCCTCCAGCCCAGAACCTTTGCCGCAGAGACTGTAAAAGTGGGATTCATCATCTCCCTACTTAGTGATGAACCCCAAGCATGGGCCCATCATCTGCTAGAGCAAAAGAGTCCGCTACTTAACTCTGTGGACGCCTTCATTGAAGCCATGAGTCAACTGCACGACGATCCCCAACGCTCTGCCACAGCTGAAGCTACCCTGCATAACCTCCTCCAGGGGAAGCACCCAGTGGAGGATTACACCGTTGACTTTCGGAAATGGTCTGCTGATACTGCCTGAAACAAGGCTGCCCTCAAGTATCAGTACCACCTAGGCTTATCAGAGACTCTTAAAGATGAACTGGCTCCAATAGATGCACCCGATGGACAGACGCCTACGAACTTCTCCACCTACCAGGATGCTGCCCAGAATCCCATCGGCTCATGCTTCGCCTCCCTCTCTATCCACCAGTACGCCATCAGAAGAAGAACCTATACAGCTAGGCCTGGTCCGGGCCCCTCTCTCGGGTTGACGAAAGACAACGCCGGCGCCAGTTCAACTTGTGCCTGTACTGCGGTGGAACCGGCCATTACCTTCGCAACTGCCCTATTCAGCCTAGTAAGTCTTGGCCCTTTCCTGCTATGAACTTTCAAGTTGCTGGTCCCTCCATTTCTCACATTGTTCTCCCTGTCTCCCTACAGGTGGCGGGAGAGGAGGTCCGGCTGCTAGCAATAATTGACTCCGGAGCCTGCAGCTGCTTTCTGGATTTCTGGATGGGGCCCTGGCCAAGAGACTCTGTTTACCCTTTCAGAATAAGAAGTACAGCCTGCAGATACACCTGGCTCTCTACCCTGCTCATGGCCGGTTACGCAGGAAACTTGGCCTATCCTCACCACCACAGACTCTGGTCATCGGGAGTACCTCCATGGAATACTAAATAGCATTGTGTCTGATCGAGGTGTCCAATTTACCTCCAGATTCTGGAAGGACTTATGTAAGATCTTGTCCATTGAAGTATGCCTCTCATCTGCTTACCACCCACAGAGCAATGGTCAGACAGAGAGAACCAATCAGACCTTGGAACAATACCTGCTTTGTTTCTGTACCTTTTCTCAGGATGATTGGGTCTCACTACTCCCTTGCGCATAATTTCCATATAACAACTCTGTACATACAGCCCCTAACCAGTCTCTATTCTGGGCTAATTATGGGTTTCACCCTTCCGTTTTGCCTAACGTAATTCCTGAAGCAGCAGTACCTGCAGTACAAGACCGTATTGGATTCATCCAGACCAATTACCGTCGGCTTCAGGAGGGCATGCAACAAGCCCACAATCTGTACAGAAAGAACTATGACAAGGGAAGAAGAGACAACCCTGCGTTCATGGCAGGGGATAAAGTGTGGTTATCAACTATGAAGCTCCGGCTAATATGTCCCTCGCGGAAGCTAGGGCCTAAATTCATTGGGCCTTTTGAAGTAAAAAGGATGATCAACCCAGTGGCCTTTGAACTTGAATTGCCTAATTCCTATAAGTTTCATCCGGTTTTCCATGCCTCTCTGTTGAAACCAGTGATTCCCTATCCTTTTTTAGATAGAGATGAGCAGCCTCCACCGCCAGTATTGGTTGAAGGAGAACCAGAATTTGAAGTCGAAGCCATCTTGGACTGTAGGAAGAGGGGTAGACAAGTTCAGTACCTCATTAAATGGAAGGGGTATCCCCCAGAAGATAATTCTCGGGAACCGTCTGGTAATATACATGCCCCATGGTTGATACAGGCCTTCCATAGGAACCATCCTGAGAGGACAGCTAGTTTGGGCACCCGGAGGTTGCCCCTTGGGGGGGGCACTGTCATGAGCAAAGCGTATCGGTACGAACGCATCAGCGCGTTCCGGTATGAACGTTCGGAAGGAGATCGCATGTGCGCATGCATGCACGCAATGGGACGAGACGGCGCAGGTGCATGCGCAATGGACACGTATGCAGCGTCCAATAGGATCCCTTGAGGCACTATAAAAAGCTGGTCATTCTGCCCCTTAATTTCTGGATCGTCTTCAGCTCTCCTGAGTTCCTGAACCTGCATTCCTGTGATTCTGCTTGATTCCTGTTGTGACCCGGCTTGGCTCTTGGACTACCCCCAGGCTCTCCCCTGTGTTGACCCTTGGCTTGCTCCTGGACCTCCTTCTGCCTGATTCACGGTTTATGACCCTTGGCCTGCCTATCGGACTTTGCTACCTTCCTGATTCCTGGTGTATGACCCTTGGCCTGGCTTAAGGACCTGCCTTCTCCTTCTTGCCTGCACCTGATTGGAGGCCTGCATTCGGGACTGCTCCTGCTCTGCATTCTGTGCATCCAAATTGGTCAAGCTGACCCTCTGCCTAGAGCCAATTCCAGTGGCCGCTGCCTAGCCGCCACCGGTCATTGGGGTCATAATGCTTCCTCCAGCCTTCAAGTCATCCTGCGCGCTTCATCCATCTACTCCGATGACCCGTGCTTCTTTACGCACTGTGTCTTCTGTCCCAACTCCAGAGGTGTGCTGCGTTTAGCCACAAGGGGAGCCCCTCTCGGCATCTCAGCCTCAGATCAGGTACGTGACAATATGACAATTTTGTAAAAAATAAAAATAATAATAATAATCTTCATTTTGCAAAAAATTGTAAGATTAAAAAATTACAACTTCAAAGAACTCACCATGCAACTTACTGAATACTTTGGAATGTCTACTTTCCAAAAAGGGGTCATTTGGGGGGTAGTTGTACTTTCCTGGCTTGTTAGGGTCTCAAGAAATTAGATAGGCCATCAGTATATCAGGTGGGTTCAGGTGTGATCAATTTACAATGATTGGCACCATAGCTTGTAGACTCAATAACTTATTGAGGTGGTTAAATAACAATTAAATTATAGGTATTGGAATTTCCTTGAAAATTTGGCTATTAGTGATAAATTTCGGATTTAAGTTCACTAACAGCCAAATTTGAAGGACATTCCAATACAGGCGGTCCCCTAGTTACAAACATCCGACTTACAAACGACTCCTACTTACAAAACGGAGGTAGACAACAGGAAGTGAGAGGAAATTTACTCCTAGGAAGGGAAAGTCACTCCTATAAGAGTTATTATAGGAAAAAGGTGTCTCCATTGATGCTTTATCACCAAAGCTTGTTTCCACAACAACCCAAAATTTTCAAAATCCAATTAACATTGGGACAGGAAGTGAGGTAAAATCTTCTGAACAGAAACATAGACAGCAAAACAAACATTACAAACATTACGGGGGTGGTAACCCTTCCCTATGCTATCCAACAATCTTAAAAATTGTTTCTTTGGCTGGAGCTACACTTAAAAAATGTACCTGTTGCAACTTGCAAACAGCTTCCACTTAAGAACAAACCTACAGTCCCTATCTTGTTTGTAACCCGGGGACCGCCTGTACCTATAATTTAATAATTATTTATTAGTTCTCCCTTATTTTCGAATTTCTGACTATCGAATTTCCGAACTACCAATTTTTCTGTATTTTTATTTCCGAATTTCTGAACTTCCGAATTTTCAAATTTTGGCATTTTCGAATTCCGAATTGCAGAATTCGCGAATTTCCGAATTTATCGAATTTCTGAAAAAATAAAAAAACAAACGGAACGAAAACAATAAAACAAACAAATTTTTTGGCCGTGCACAAGTCTACAAAGCTCTGGAGCAACTGCTCTTGCAGAGTGCAACTGCACTTTGCAAAGTGCACAGTGTATTTCAAACCAAACTTATCACAACATTGCAATAACTAGTGGCCCTCAGAATACAAAGGTGGTAGTGAACAGTTCACAGTGAGAAGCACCCGTGATGAAGAGTGTTAAAATTCATTAGGCAGAAAATTATACTCCATATGTAGCAATACTGGTATACAGTTCTAGATGAGACTGACAGGCAATTCCTCATTACACCAGACCACGTGAAGGTACAGAGTGACAGCCAATCCCCATATGGACGAAAACTCCCCAACTCAACATGCCTAGCATTACTCATGCACAGGCGAAATGGCAATTTGTCCCAAATATGGACATCAGATCCCGGAGCATCAGATGGGCGCCCTCACATATATGTTAAAACTTTAACTCTTAAAAGGTTGACCGTTGCTGTATTTTTGCAGAAAGGCGACATTGCTCTCAAAAGATTTTCTCAGTCCTTTCTTCTCTTCAGTGGTGTATTTGCCATTAGTAAATCAACCCCAATGTGTCCCTTGTGCTGATGGCTCCTGATTTAGTTGAAATCATCCTCCGATCTTGCCCCCTCCTGTAGTCCTCCAGTGTGGTGGAGGTTAATAGAGCTGAGGGACCTGGTATATGCACTCATCAGGAGTGCTGACTGAAGCTGTACAATAGCTTCCATGAACAAAAAGTGATCTTTGAATGTACCTTGTGCTGATTTTTTAAAAACAAAACTTAGGCTTTAATATTTGGATCATTAGCATATTATATTAAGTTGAATAGCTAGTCCAAACAAATTGATAAAGTAAATACAATTCAGAGGAAAACAAACAATTGCCGAATCTGCACAGTCACGAGTTTTGAAAAATTATATATATCTATACACACAGTATCTCACAAAAATGAGCAGGTGTGCTAAATTTTGTGTTATCACTCTCACTCTCTCATACTGGTCACTGGAAGTTCAACATGGCACCTCATGGCAAAGAAATCTCTGAGGAGCTGAAAAAAAGAATTGTTGCTCTACATAAAGATAGCCTAGGCTATAAGAAGATTGCCAAGACCCTGAAACCGAGCTGCAGCATGGTGGCCAAGACCATACATCGGTTTAAAAGGACAGGATCCACTCAGAACAGGCCTCGCTATGGTCGACCAGAGGGGTTGAGTGCACATGCTCAGCGTCATATCCAGAGGTTGTCTTTGAGAAATAGACGTATGAGTGCTGCCATCATTGCTGCAGAGGTTTAAGGGGTGGGGGGTCAGCCTGTCAGTGCTCAGACCATATGCCGCACACTGCATCACATTGGTCGGCATGGCTGTTGTCCCAGAAGGAAGCCTCTTCCAAAGATGATGCACAAGAAAGCCCACAACAGTTTGCTGAAGACAAGCAGACTAAGGACAAGGATTAATGGAACCATGTCCTGTGGTCTGATGAGACCAAGATAAACTTATTTGGTTCAGATGGTGTCAAGCATGTGCGGTGGCAACCAGGTGAGGAGTACAAAGACAAGTGTGTCTTGCCTACAGTCAAGCATGGTGGTGGAAGTGTCATGGTCTGGGGCTGCATCAGTGCTGCCAGCACTGGGGAGCTACAGTTCATTGAGGGAACCATGAATGCCAACATGCATTGTGACATACTGAAGCAGAGCATGATCCCCTCCCTTTAGAGACTGGGCCGCAGGACAGTATTCCAACATGATAACGACCCCAAACACACCTCCAAGATGACCACCGCCTTGCTAAAGAAGCTGAGGGTAAAGGTGATGGACTGGCCAAGCATGTCTCCAGACCTAAACCCTATTTAGCATCTGTGGGACATCCTCAAATGGAAGGTGGAGGAGCGCAAAGTCTCTAACATCCACCAGCTCCGTGATGTCATTATGGAAGAGTAGAAGAGGACTCAAGTGGCAACCTGCGAAGCTCTGGTGAACTCTATGTCCAAGAGGGTTAAGGCAGGGCTGGAAAATAACGGTGACCACAGAAAATATTGACACTTTGGGCCCAACTTGAACACTTTCACTTAGGGGTGTACTCACTTTGGTTGCCAGCGGTTTAGACATTTTTTTTTTATAATTGTATTTTTATTAAATTTTCAAGGTTATACAAGATTGTACAAACATAAGATGATAATATAAGATTGAAAAGGTAAACAGCAAACCTTACAGAACTAAGTGGCAATAAAAGGTCGGGACGGAATTGGGAGAACCTGTATCTCAAGTGGTCTCGAAGCGTCCAACGGTGAACTCAGGAGAAGATGAGAAGGTATTACTGTAGTGCCTCGACCACCTACAATCTCTGAAACGCGAGGAGGTGGAAGGTAAACTCCTACAGGGTGTCTACGATTTATCCCAAATCCAGACCTCTGTACGAACCGGTCAGGTAGTGGAAATGGGAGTCGAAGAAAT
>BLSH010444207.1:184124-199648 GCA_018402905.1 Glandirana rugosa
ATATATATATATATATATATACACACATTGTCACGTACCTGGTGGTAGAGTCTGGCTTATTCGGGGGCAACCTCTCTTGCGGCCCTGGTTCGAGAACCCCTGATAGTGTGAACAGGGAGCTCTGGAGCACAGGGGGGCATGAGGGCTTGACAATCTTCAGATGGTAAGCAGAAGTCCACTGGAGCTGGTGCAAGCGGGAGAGTAGTAGTTCAGTCTGGGTCGCCAACTGGTGGGCGGTGCGGTACGGCGGGATCAGGTAAACGGATGGTCGGGTACAGGCAGGGTTGGCAACGTGCTGGCAGTGGATGTACAAAGGGATCAGACAAACGGATAGTCGTAGACAGACCAGAGTCAAATGCAGGCAGATAGCAACAAGTCCAGAGGGTTAGCCGGGGTCACAGAAACAGTAAGTCACTCAACAGTAGTCACCGGGGGTCACAGGTACAGGAAACACTATAGAACAGACAGCACCGGCTGCTGGGTCCTGCTGGTTCAAATAGGGCCGACTGGCGCCATTTCCAGCGCGTGCGCGAGCATGTGAGCACGGGCACGTGCGAATGCGCACCACCGCAGAAACGCCCAGAATAGCTGTCTTTTCCTGACACTGCCCCCCCCAAGGGGCAGCCTCCGGATTCCCAACTGGGCTCTCTTGGCCGGATTGTTTCTCCAAAAGGTCTTGACCAGTTCCTGGGTGTGTAAGTTGCTTTCCGGCTCCCACAAATTCTCCTCAGGACCATATCCTCTCTATTTCACAAGGAACTGTACGCCTCCTGCTCTTCTTCTGCAATCGAGGATGGATTCTACCTCAAACTCCTCCTCTCCATCTATCACCACCGGTTCAGGTGGGACCGTCTTTCGTCCTGGAAACGGGTCCCTGGCCGCTGGCTTGAGGAGGTGTACGTGAAACACTGGGTGAATCTAAAGTGTGGGTGGCAGGTCAAGCTCGTAGGCCACTTTATTAATCCTCTTCTTTACTGGAAAAGGCCCTATGAATTTCGTTCCCAGTTTTTTAGATGGACAGGATAGTCTTAGGTTAGTGGTTGCCAACCAGACCTGGTTGGAGATCAAGCTCTCCATGTCTTTTCCTATCAAAGATCTCCTTATTGTGTTCCTGAGTCTGGGTAAGGGTCTCCTGCAGCATCTTATTGTTGCTTTCCAAGAACTTAGTGATCTCCAGTGTGGCTGGGATTGCACTTTCCGGGATGAAGTCAGGCAGGAATGTGGGGTGGTATCCGAGATGCGCCCAAAACGGGAACTGCTTGGTGGCAGAATGGACAGAATTGTTGTAGGCAAACTTGGCTAGTGGTAACAAGGAGACCCAGTCATCTTGGGAGTAGGAGGAGTAACATCAGAGATATTGCTCCAGGGTCTGGTTGGTCCTTTCTGTTTGGCCATTGGACTGCGGGTGGTACGCTGAAGAGAAGGCCAATTTGATCCCTAGGATAGAGCACAAGGACCTCCAGATTCAGGATGTGAACTGCACCCCTCTATCTCATACAATGTTTTTCGGAATGCTGTGTGTAGGCGGACAACTTCACAGATGAATACTTTGGCCGTTTCAGTGCCCGAGGGAGTGCCCCTTATCGGGATGAAGTGCGCCATCTTAGTGAGGTGGTCGACGACCACGAAGATAATTGTGTGGCCTGCAGATGGGGGCAATTTTACGATAAAATCCACTGAGATCTGCTTCCTCGGGCGCTCAGGAATAGGTAATGGGCTTAATAGACCCCAAGCCTTAGCTCTTTCTGCCTTGTTCCTGGTGCAGACAGGGCAGGCGTTGACATAATTTTTACAGTCCTCTTTCAACTGTGGCCACCAGAAGGTGCGGGAAAGTAGTTCGGCTGTCTTTCATTGGCCAAAGTGCCCGGCTAAGTGATGGTCATGGCAGAGTTCAAGGGCAGACAGGCGGAGCTCTTCTGGCACAAAAACTTGCGTACCTGACCACCATAACCCGTCCTTGAGGGAAAGTCCAGAATCTGCGGGTATGGTGGAGCTGACCAGCGTTTGCCTGATCTGGGTCAAAAGATCTTCCTGAATTAGCATAAAATGGTGAGCTGGTAAAATGGTGTCAGGAGGGGGTGCCTCTCCGGTTTCGTGAAACATCCTCGACAGCGCATCCGGCTTAACATTCTTGGATCCGGGCTGGTACGTAATATGTAACTGAAACCGTGAGAAGAACAGGGCCCAGCGTGCTTCGTGGGGCTTAAGTCTCTTGGCTGTTCTTAGGTATTCCAGATTCTTGTGGTCTGTGAAGACCAAGACTGGATGAGCTGCTCCTTCCAAGAGATACCGCCATTCCTCCAGGGCAGATTTAATTGGCAGAAGCTCCCTGTCCCCCACATCGTAGTTTCTCTCGGGGGGAGAGAGCTTCCGTGAAAAGAAGGCAATGGGATGCAGAGAAGCCTTAAGCCCCTGTCTTTGGGACAAGACTGCCCCGACTGCGGTCTCCGAAGCATCTACTTCCAAGATGTAGGGCCACGTGGAGTCGGGGTGTTTGAGAACAGGCGCCAAGGCGAGTCTCTTTAAGGTTTGGAAGGCGCCTTGCTCTTCCGGGGTCCAGATGAAACGGGTATTCTGTTTAGCTAACTGTGTTATCAGAGAGATGACAGCAGAAAAACCTCGAATTAATTTTCTATAAAAATTGGCGAAACCAACAAAGCGCTGTACCGCCTTTTTGTCCACTGGTGGGGGCCAGTCCACAATAGCTGTGACTTTCTGGGGATCCATAGTTGTGCCAGTAGTGGAGATGTGGAACCCCAAGAAGGCGATCTCTGTGCGCTCAAAGGCACACTTTTTGGCCTTAGCAAACAGGCCATGCTGCCATAGGTGGCTGAGTACACACTTGACATGCTACTGATGTTCCTCCAGGGAGGGGGAGAAGATAAAGATATCATCCAGGTATACTACCACAAATTGGTTAAGAAAGTCTCTGAAGATATTGTTGACCAGTTGCTGAAACGTGGCCGGGGCATTGCAAAGCCCGAAGGGCATGACCAGATACTCGAAATGGCCATATCGGGTCTGGAATGCAGTTTTCCATTCGTCCCCCTCCTGTATACGGATCAAGTTGTAAGCTTCCCAGAGATCCAACTTGGTGAATATGGCTGCGGAGCCGAGGCGTTGGAACAGTTCCGGAACCAGAGGCAGAGGGTACCTGTTTTTGACCGTGATTTTATTAAGGTCCCGGTAGTCAATACACGGCCGGAGGGTGTGGTCTTTTTTTTTCAACGAAAAAGATCCCCGCTCCTGCAGGGGATGTGGAAGGCTGAATGAAGCCCTTTTGCAGGTTTTCCTCAAGGTAGGCTTTGAGAGCCACAAGCTCCACTTCAGAGAGAGGAAATATCCTGCTGAAAGGGACCTCGGCCCCAGACAACAGGTCTATCGGGCAATCGCATGGCTGATGTGGAGGTAGGGTGTCCGCCCCTTTCTTGCTAAAAACATACAAGAAGTTTTGGTACGCCTCGGGGATAGCAAGGCGGGACTCCTGGTCTGGATCAGGGTTGATGGAGAGCACGGCTGGAGATGCTTTCTGGGGCAGTTGGAAGCAATTGCTCAAGCAGTATGGGGACCGGAACCGGATTTCTCCCACGTTCCAGTCAACGTGAGGACTGTGTGCTCGGAGCCATGGGAGGCTAAGGATCACGGGAAACAACGGGGAGGAGATGGCATCCAAAACTAGGAACTCCGAGTGGCCTTCGGCCGTCCGGGCTGGCAGAGGGAAGGTCTCTTGAGTCACTGTGCCCGACTTGATGACTGACCCATCGGCTAAGCGGATAGACATTGGACGCTGCTTGAGCCTGAGAGGGATCCGATGCTGGGCAGCAAAAGACAAGTTGATGAAGCAACTGCATGCTCCCGAATCCAGGATAGCCGAAACTTGGATGTTCCTGTCGGGGAGCTGCAGAAAGATGAGGAGGGTCAGGTGAGGCTGGGAACTAAGCAGGGATAGCACTTCCCCTGGGACTGGTGTGGGATCCTTGCCAGTCTTGGCGGGCAACTCCTCACTATGTGCCCTGAACCGCCGCAATACAGGCACAAGTTGTGGTTCATCCACCGCTGGTGTTCCTCTGGGGACAAGGATGGGTGGAAGAACCTAGTCTGCATAGTCTCGGGATGTTCTCGTGGAGAGGAGGAGGAAGATGCCGTTGGGCTTGGTCCTGGATGGATAGACACTCGGGAAGACATCCAGGAAGGGCGCAGAGATTCTGTGGCCCTCTCTGCTCTGCGCTCCCGCAGGCGACGGTCAATCTGGATGGCCAGACTAATTAGCGCTTCGAGGGTATGGGGTACCCCGAAGCACACCAGCTCATCCTTAAGTGATTCAGAAAGCACAGGGGGGCACGAGGGCTGGACAATCTTCAGATGTAAACAGAAGCCCACTGGAGCTCGTGCAAGTGGGAGAGTAGTAGTTCAGTCTGGGTCGGCAACTGGCGGGCGGTACGGTACAGCGGGATCAGGCAAACGGATGGTCGGGGACAGGCAGGGTCGGCAACATGCTGGCTGCAGAAGTACAAAGGGATCAGACAAGCGAATAGTCGTAGACAGAACGGGGTCAGATGCAGGCAGATAGCAACAAGTCCAGAGGGTTAACCGGGGTCATAGAAACAGGAAGTCATTCAACAGTAGTCACCGGGGTCACAGGTGCAGGAAACACTGTAGAACGGACAGCACCGGCTGCTGGATCCTGCTGGTTCAAATAGGGCCGTTTGGCGCTGTTTCCAGCATGTGCGCAAACGCGCACAGTCGCGTGCACCACCGCGGAAACGCCTAGAATAGCTGTCTTTTCCTGACACACATACTGTGAACTTTAAAGGCTAAGTTCACTTTTTTTTTTCTAAATTCCAGCTCCCCTATGTACCAATATAGCATTAATGTGCTTCTTTTGCCAAAATAAAACAGCTTTCCATTTATTATACAAACACATACCGCACTGTCTTTATGGCTGTTTCAAAACATTGCTCGATTACTTCTGCCTTACTTCCTGGACAGACTTTAGGTCATGACACAGGAATGAGTTGACCATCTGAGGGTAGATGATGCAGGGTGTGTGCTAATAAGATCAGCTGGTAAATTCCTTCCTGTGTCATGACCTAAAGTCTGTCCAGGAAGTAAAGCAGAAGTAATGGATAAGTGTTTTGAAACATGCATAAATACAGTGAGGTAAGTGTGCGTATAATAAATGGAAAGCTGTTTTATTTTGCCAAAATAAAAACATTAATTCTATATTGGTACATAGGGGAGCTGGAATCTAGAAAAAAAGAGGAACTTAGCCTTTCAAGTTCACAGTATGCATATATGGTGAACTTATCCTTTAAGTATATACTGTATAATCACATATATAATCACAATCTTCAAATCTCATGTAAGCTTTAACATGTTATGCAATTTTATAAGTCATTTATAAAATGTTTTTAAACCTGCTACAGTTTAATTTTTTCTTTTTTAATTAAGGTTATTTTTTAAAAAGTTTATTTTCTCTTACCTTTATTGCTGTCACAAGGGGGTGTGTTTTGTCCAGTGACAGGTACTCTTTATGGAGACATCCGGTGCCCTCCAAGGCAGTTTATCAATCACAGATCGTGTTTTATCAGCTAATTCCCTGGCTGTAACAGCCAGGAAATGACAACTCTTAAACCGAAAGTGATAAAATCCTTGTCTCTTTTAGGATCATTTGCCGTAGAGGAGATCGGGGAGCAGCACTGGGCAGCTGTTCCAACTGTTTACTATGATCCTGTGCTCTCCAGAGGAACAGGAGAGCCCAGAAACCACTGCAGGTGGCGGCAGGAGGGTCTGGGGGCATTCTAAGCACTTTATAGCCAGCTGGATCAGTTTTATCTTACAGAGGATTGCCAGTGGAAAAAAAAAAACGGTACCGGGATCATGGCTGCAGCTCTAGCCATGGTCCTGGTATAACCACTTGCTGTCCAGGACATTTATAAACATACACTGGAAGGCAAATGGTTAACTAATACCTGGTGATCCTACCATGAAGGCCATTGTGCCTGTTATAGGGTGTCCGCCGTTCTCCTGTGTTGTCAACCTGTCACATGGGCATTCACTAGAGATGTCACTTTTAGGAACCGTACCCTGATAAATGCCATGCAACTATTGTTTAAGTGCATGCATGTACAAGTAATGGCTGCAAAGAGACTGCAATAGATTAGCAGCATTGACATGCTAATGATACCCAGTGCTTTAGCAAACTAAATGTCATTCATTTGGGGTTTACATCTACTTTAACAATATATTTTATTAGGTCCAATCCTAAAATGTGAAATCTAGGATCATCCCCATATATCCCCTCTCCCCTGTGCATATGGACTTCTACATTTTCATCACAAGAACTTCTTGTGAGAGGAGAACTGGAAGTGCCAGTTTGGTGGGTAAAGAGTACAGTTTGCTCCTAAATGAAGTTTGGGTTCACTGTTACAATGGGTTTGGGGTAAATCCTGCAGGTTCGAGATTTGCTGTCCAGGCAAATAGGGAAAGGAAATATAATTTGCATAAATCTCATCCAATTGCTTATCTGAAATATAAAAAATATAAAAATAAACATAAACCGAAAACAAAACGTTGGGCCATATAATTTGATTTCTCTTTTTTTTTTTTTACAATGAAGGGACACTGTGGGGTTGATTTACTAAAGCTGGAGAGTGCAAAATCTGGTGCAGCTGTGCATGGTATCCAATCAGCACCTAACTTCAGCTTGTTCAATTAAGCTCTGACAAAGAAACCTGGAAGCCGATTGGTTTCTGTGTAGAACTGCACCAGATTTTGCAATCTACAGCTTTAGTAAATCAACCCCTTTAAATCAGTCCCGGGATAGGTTTGTGTAGTGCTCAGGGCAAGGATGCAGAACTATGTCCCCTCCCCCATTGTTAATGCATGCATTAGAATAAGTTTACTGCCCTGCGTCCATTCTCTTTCCCCTTGCTCTGCTGCGCCCAGGACAGCTGTCCCTCCTGCCCACCCCCTGTCCCGGCCCTGCTTTCAATAGTGGCCCTCACTTGTGATGCATAAAATGCAACTACTGGATGCTACGCTATATATTTCTATTTTGCTCTGCACAAATAACATGCAAAACACACAAGCCCATCTAATGTTTGGATAAAATGTTAAATTCTACTGGCATCTCTTTAGTACAGTTAAAGCTAATGGCAATAACAATGGTGCCTGCATAATACAATAGCATATAGATAACTGGCAGCACAGAGGGAATTAAGTAAAGATAAAAGTTTAGTAATAGACATATAAACTGCCAGTTATAACCCATAGCTGGCAAGCAACACCTCTGTATATCTATTATTGCACAGGCAGACATTAGGAACACTCTCAGGACCATTAGTTCCATTCTAGGTACTCAAGCTCAAGAACTAAGGATATAACCAGTCTGCATAAGAGACATATTAATATTTTACATCTCAGCTTTTTATTGGAATTTTAACCTCCTGGGTGGACAAGGGATGTTGCTTTATTACAGAGCACAAGGGATACTAAAGATCATGAATAATATAAGAACACTTCCTTTGTTCAGATTTACTCTTTGTAGACCCACTTCTACTATAGGCTGGGAACAGTATATAGCATGAAATCATTTATCATCTTAAAGTTACCTGTATTACGTGCAACTTAATGTTTTTGTTAAACAGGTGTCTCTAAAAAAGCAATTGTTCCACTCTCTAGGTGGACCTCAATTCATCCATGTCCAAGTCAGCACATTGCACTTAAACACTGTCCATTAAATAATGAGACCTAACACAGCTTGAATGAAGCAGTGTAGGAACAATATTTCAGTGAGGCACAACATCTTTGCCAAGAAGTCATAGTAGTCAGGTTGCATAAGTTAAAACGTTGACTTTTACAGTATTTAGCGATTATTTTGTTTCAACTAAAAGTACTTGAGGCAATGAATATTGTAGCGCTCAGCAGGAAGTATAAAAACTCCACATATCAACTCCTAGGTACAGTACAAAAAAGAATAATATACACACATGACCAGAGAGAATGTTGATAAATTAAACAAAATAAAAAAGGCACATTTTGGTCTCTCAAAAAGTTAATAGTTATTGCTCCCTGAGAATTCCCATACTTTAAATGTTTTGTTTTTGGTCCTGCAATTGGAAGTTCTTGGCCACAAACATCATTTGCAGCTGCATTGATAGGGTCATTGCCCCCGCCGCGTCCTCCTATTGGATGAGCGGCTGCAGAGCGATCACCTCTCTGCTGGCTGGGGCACAGTAAGTCCCACCCATACACATCCGGTGAGGTTGCGTCTCCAAGGCCAATGGAGAGTGACCACTGGGTGGAGCCATTTGGAACGCATAGTGCCTATCGGGCTCTCGCCCTTGGCGTGCGTTCCACACAAATACACGTGGCGAGGAGGCGGAAGCTCCTCAATACATGGAGTCAGGTAACAGCATGACAGTACAGCGGTCTCCTCTTCTCCCCTCCGTGGACTCACAAGTGGATGACACACATAAGGTACACAATAAAGAGTTGGTTCGTAGGACTGGCGGGCGGGCATGCCCCCCCCTTTTTTCCCCTACCTTCGCTTCTCCTTCTCCATTCCTCCCCCATAGACACAGACATGGCTGCTTACTCATATCAGCCATGTTCTGCACACATAGGGGGTGAATAAAGTCACTAATGTGATCAGTTATCTATGTAAATTAGGTTGAGACTGCACACTCTCATAGTTAAATGGAATATATAGCAAGTAATCACATCTTCCTATGACATAGCACTGATATGAGTCTAATGCGATATACCTACACGATGGTTTGGGACCTTTAGCAGATGGACAGGTAATGGTCATGGGATGGAGTGGTATAAATAGAGTATGCAAATAAGTATCACTGTGCGGCACTCCCCTCCCTATCTTGGTCATTTGGTGGTATATATACTTGTGGTCCTGACAAGGCTCATTTGGCTCTGAGGAAGAGGTTCGCACCCCGAAACGTGTCAGCCAGTCTGTGTGAGACATCAGCCAGTCTACTTAGCATAAGCAGTTAACGGTTACAATTCCATGTCTATTGCAATCAATTACTTATTAGAATATCACATAGTTCCAAAGAGTAAAACAGAATGCATCACAACTCTCAACACATTTTGTGAATACTCATTCACTTCATCAGGATTGAATGTTACTGGCAAGGTGTCTATAAAGTAGAAAAACAAATCTAGAATAATGAAATAATGATGATACAGTAGCATATACGTTCACCAAGGTGTAATATAGAATCAATCAGCCCCTAATGGTGTGTTAGCCTGACTGAGCCTGACAAACATTATATTGTCTCCCAGCCTGTCTGGAATCTGGAAAATGCTTAGGATTGGTTCATGTCTGTGTGTTTGCTTAAAATGTTACATAGGGTTTTATTTTTCCTAGTGAATACAGGGCAATCAAAAACATTTTTTGAACCAACCTGTGTGGCATTGCAATGAAAAATAAATGTTTTTGAAGTATTTTTTTATGTATTTATTTATGTTGCTAATAAATATTAGCAGATAATAGTGCACATTATTATATGTTCAAGAAATATCTTTTATCAGCTTTACAGAGACTTTTCACAAAATAAATATATACAGTATCTCACAAAAGTGAGTACACCCCTCACATGTTTGTAAATATTTTATTATATCTTTTCATGTGACAACACTGACTACACTTTGCTACAATGTAAAGTGCTGAGTGTACAGCTTGTATAACAGTGTAATTTTGCTGTCCCCTCAAAATAACGCAAAACACAGCCATTAATGTCTAATCCACTGGCAACAAAAGTGTATACACCCCTAAGTGAAAATGTCCAAATTGGGCCCAATTAGCCATTTTCCCTCTCCGGTGTCATGTGACTTGTTAGTGTTAGAAGGTCTCAGGTGTGAATGGGGAGCAGGTGTGTTAAATTTGGTGTTATCGCTCTCACTATCTCATACTGGTCACTGGAAGTTTAAAATGGCTGTTCATGGCAAAGAACTCTCTGAGGATTGTGAGGAAAAGAATTGTTGCTCTACATAAAGATGGCCTAGGCAATAGGAAGATTGCCAAGACCCTGAAACTGAGCTGCAGCATGGTGCCCAAAACCATACAGCAGTTTAACAGGACAGGTTACACTCAGAACAGACCTCGCCATGGTTGAACAAAGAAGTTGAGTGCACGTGCTCAGCGTCATATCCAGAAGTTGTCCTTTGGAAATAGACGTATGATTGCTGCCAGCATTGCTGCAGAGGTTGAAGGGGTGGGGGGTCAGCCTGTCAGTGCTCAGACCATATGCCGCACACTGCATCAAATTGGTCTGCATGGCTGTCGTCCCAGAAGGAAGCCTCTTATAAAGATGATGCACAAGAGAGACTGTAAACAGTTTGCTAAAGACAAGCAGACTAAGGACATGGATTACTGGAACCATGTCCTGTGGTCTGATGAGACCAAGACAAAATTATTTGGTTCAGATGCTGTTCAACTTGTGTGGCGGCAACCAAGTGAGGAGTACAAAGATAAGTGTGTCTTGCCTACAGTCAAGCATGGTGGTGGGAGTGACATGGTCTGGGGCTGCATGAGTGCTGCTGGTACTGGAGAGCTACAGTTCATTGAGGGAACCATGAATGCCAACATGAACTGTGACATACTGAAGCAGAACATGATCCCCTCACTTCGGAGACTGGGCCGCAGGGCAGTATTGCAACATGATAACGACCCCAAACACACCTCCAAGACAACCACTGCTTTGCTAAGCTGAGGGTAAAGGTGATTGATTGGCCAAGCATGTTTCCAGACCTAAACCCTATTAAGCATCTGTGGGGCATCCTCAAACAGAAGGTGGAGTAGCGCAAGGTCTCTAACATCCACCAGCGCCGTTTAGGAGTGAAAGAGGACTCCAGTGGCAACCTGTGAAGCTCTAGTGAACTCCATGCCCAAGGGGGTTAAGGCAGTGCTGGAAAATAATGGTGGCCACACAAAATATTGACACTTTGGGCCCAACATGGACATTTTCACTTAGGGGTGTATATAAAATAAGAGTTGAAAATGCTCTTCAACACACATAAACAGAGTTTGGGACAGAGTGGAGATGGATAAGAGCACCAACTTGGTTTTCACTGCCGTCTGTGCCCCCTGTTAGGGAGATTTACCCTCTCTATTTGTCATATTTACCATTATCATTGAAAGTGAAAGTAAAAGAAAATAACAAATTTTGTGTTGTCCCCAGAAAAGTAATAGAGGGGAATCTTCCAATGGGGACACTAGTTCTGGTGATCTGTGGGGATTTTCTTTCACTTCCTGTTTTGACTATGGGACAAGAAGTGAAGTTAAATGTTGCCAATGAGGGTGGGCCTATGTGTGTTTGCCTGCTCTCCAGACTCACTGCTATCCTGCAAATGGAGCGGCTCTGTGTTTGATCCCTCACTCACCCCCCCCCCCCTCTGTCCTGGCAGCCGCAGACCTGAGCAAATCAGTAGCAGTGAGAGTATACAGTGGGGCATGTATTCTTTAGAGGAGGCTATGGGGCTTGGACTTCAATACCCAGGATTCCCTGCTCACAAAAGAAGATAGAGAGAGATCAGTTTTTTCTGGGGCACATTACTAGAGGTCGCCAATGAAGTTTGTTAAGGGGAAGCAGTTTACAGACCTGCTGTTTGGACCTGGCATTGCCCCTCAGGTGTGCAGACCCACTGTTGTGTACTGAGCAGCCTGTGTCTTAGGACCTGAGCTGGGGACTCCCATTGCCATGTGTGCCTACATAAGTGAGTACCTGATCAATAGGACCTGGTCATGAGGACTGAGACTTCTGGGACAACTGACCACCAAGTGAATGGAGCCAGAACTGTTGCATGCCAGAAGTGGTGAGTGGAGCTACCAGGCTTAATCCCTTTCTGCACGCAGTTAATGCCAATTGAGACTGCTGCTTACTTAGCAGCCCTTCAGCTATCAATTGCACAGTCGTCAAGGAACAGCTCCATGTGCACCACTTTACAGATGGGCCCCAACCTCAGCTGGCTTAAACTTGCACATTAGGCACCAAGTATCATGCAAACACCTTCCAGGGGTACCCCGCTCAGGAACACTTGTGCATACCCACATCTGGGGGTGTTACTACAGAGTGTACTCCAGGACATTTTCTTTGATTACTACAAAGTTACTGTGAATCTTCTTTTACTATCACTATATATCTCACTGTTTATGTGGTTATTACTTCTGTGGAATCCATGTTAGTTTGGTTTAGCGTTAATGTGGCTTAAGTTATTTGCCATACTTAAGGCTAGTATTCAAATGAATTAGCCTAAAGTATAAGGCGTTTGATTCCATAGAATGGCCTTACTTACTGGCAGTCCTTGGGAGGCTGGGATTTGGTTCCAAATCTATAGCATGGGTAAGGCTTCTATATGCTAAACCGGTGGCCCATCTTAGAGTCAATAATACGATCACAGACCCATTCGAAGTAAATAGGGGGATCTGGCAGGGGTGCCCTTTGTCGCCCCTGCTGTTCGCCCTTGCAATTGAACCACTGGCAGCCCTGTTGAGAGTGAATGAGGAGATCAAGGGATGTATGGCAAATGACCTGGAAGAAAAAACATCACTATATGCGGATGACATGCTTCTGTATCTGGCAGATGCAGAGGGGTCGCTATCTGCAGCCCTGAACAGGATTTCGAATTTTGGTAGCTTCTCTGGGTTTAAAGTTAATTGGAGCAAATCTGTGATATTCCCAATGTACTCTGATACCGTGGTAAGACTACCTTTGGATGCCCCTCTACGAGTGGTATCTCGCTTTAAATGTCTGGGGGTTAAGATCCAACTACCATTAAGTACATATCTATGTAACAATATTGATCAACTGGTGAATCGCCTAAAGGAAAACTTACAAGCATGGTACAAACTACCGCTAAATCTTTTAGGATGAATTAATGTGTTTAAAATGATTTATATGCCCAGATTTTGGTATCTTTTTTAGCACTCACCAATTTATATCCCTAAAAGATTATTCACGGACATTAATTCTATATTAGCATCATTCTTATGGGGCCCGAAACCAGCCAGGATTGCCTCGGATACATTATTCTTACCGGTTCAGGCAGGAGGACTAGCACTACCCAACCTCCAGTGTTACTATTGGGAGGCACAACTGACCCATATACATTGGTGGAATATAGCCTCGTTGGCCACACAGGCAGCCCAGGTCCACTCCTATGAAGCTCTCATTAATGTGCTGTATAGGAATGGACCATACCCTATACAGGGAGCTGGGATCTTAAAATTGTTGTAAAAAATATTCCATATGTGTAACGCCAGGATGGGAGTATCTAGTTTGGCTAATCCCCTAATGCCCCCCGTGGCATAACCCTCAGCAAGCACAACTATATAAGATTCCAGCGTGCTGAGCTCGGTTCGGGGTAACTTATGCCCACCAATTATTTAAGGATAGGGCATTTAGATCATTTAAAGACCTGCAAATAGAATACCTTTTTTTTCCTGCTATCTGCAGCTAAGGCATGCAGTGGCGATGCAGTATGGACATAGAGAGGTGGCATTCTCTCCCTCTGCCTTTGAAAAAATGTTGTTTGAAGATGACCACCTAAAACTGATATCCAGATATTATTTTGCTTTGCTAATATCCTCATCTCCTAGGATGGAAGGGGGGGCTGCACAATGGAGAGCAGACATACCTTCCCTCACGGAGGAAGCATGGTCTGAAATGGTGAGCTCCTTGTTATCATCCGTTATCTCAGCAAGAGACAAAATAGTACAATTCAACTGTCTGCACCGAATCTATTACACCCCTGTATGTCTTCATAAAATAGGGAGAGGGACCTCCCTGGAATTCACCAGATGTAGGGTGGCAGAGGGTGACTTTTTTCACATTGTCTGGTTGTGCCCCATGGTGGAAAGGTATTGGAAAGCTATACTGAAATTTCTGGAAGATAGGTTGGCCCTGCCTAATATATATTCCCCAGCCAGATGCTTACTAGGCGATCTGGACGAAAAAGAAATATCTAACTCTAACTTTGCTAAAAAAGCATTAGCCCTCAGATGGAAGGATATGACCCCCCCCCAACTCTTCAGACATGGATAGATTTGGTGAATAGAGCATTTCCCATGTATAAGCTTACATATACAGCTAGAGGATGCCCAAAGAAGTTTGAAAAGATATGGGACGGGTGGTTAAAATCGGTATCTGGTAGCATTGAGGTGTAAACATGGTAAGGTGAAGTGAGGATGAAGATGGAAAAAAAAAAGAAAAAAGGGGTCAACTGCGTAATGGAATAATAGCATGGAGAGACAAGTTTTATAAATGTTTATTTGACTTAATATCCATAACTGAAGATACAATGTGCAAATTATGCTCATACATGTTTAAGATTTTTGATGTGGTAAAAGACATTCTATGTACAATTGTATATGAACATTGATATTTGTACAATCCCTTTGACTGTATCTCGATGGATCAGAATAAATAAAATTTACTCTTTAAAAAAAAAAAAATAACCTAAAGTATACTATCGTAATCTTTGACCATTTTTTTGTGCCTTGTGCTACCTTGTCTTGTCTCAATGCACTTATTTTCTTTACCATCAAGTAGCTTGTGGCCTGTTTCCTATGCACTATTATAGAGTGGCAGCATACTAACATTTAAAGGAGAAACATAGCCAAAGCTATTTTGCAGAAAGAACTGCACTCCTGTACCTGTTTTCAGCCAACAGCGTCACAAGACTCTATAAAGATCCTGACCATATGGTTGGGATCCACCCAGATGTCTGGACCAGCAGCTGGCTTAGCCTCTCAGTGAGCCGCTGAGAGCCTGAGCCAGCTGCTCCCTTCCCCTTGATAGCCCAACGCTCCAGTGAGCACTCAAGGGGCAGAGCAGAGAACTGATGACTGACAATCACTGGCTCTCTGCTCACTGGAGTGGAGATGGAGCACCTTAAAGAATGTGGCACAACAAATAACTTATCATATCAAACAGCTCCAATGGGTGTAAGTGATACACCTATAGTTCTACTTTAACTCATGTGAAAACTCTGTAGTAACATCTGTGCATAGCTGTAAGCCAGATCTTAGTCACTGTTAAACTGAAAAGTAGTGTTGAGCGAACCCGGACTGTAACGTTCGGGTCCGTACCGAACTTTAGGGTGTCCGTGGCACGGACCCGGACCCGGACATTTCAAAAATCGTTCGGGTTCTGTCTACAATGATGTCTCAAAAGTGTACTCAATTTCATCTTGATATCCACATAGTGAATGTGGGTAACCTCGACAAACTATACTATTCAATAAACAACACGGTGTAAGAAATTCCACGAGGTAGAGGTGAGGTCACTCGTCTCTCGGTCACTAACAGTCAGTAGTCAAGAGACGAGACGGGGAACTCACGAGTGACCTCGCAACCCGATAGTTCCCCTTCCCTCGTCGACCGAGTCCGAGAGTCGCCGAGTGACTCTCCGATTCGGTCGACGACCAGGTCTGTAGACCCACCTAGGGTTGGTATACCAGTCCTAGAAATATCTCAGAACACTGCGACAACCGACTTTTGTCCA
>BLSH010444207.1:209096-243812 GCA_018402905.1 Glandirana rugosa
TTGAAGAGGTTTCAAGAGGTCGTGTACCGTCGGTACAGAACGAAGAGGTAGAAGGGTTTGTGTTGAGACAGACGAGGGTACACCGAAAGGTTTCTTGGTAGTCGGGGAGGGTGGTTATAGAGCAGTTGGACAGCTAGGTAGGAAGCTCTCTGCAGGAAGTTGGTGGGAGGGGCTGATGGTTCTTTGGAAAGCCACATGGGAGCAGACAGAGTTGTGTTTGGGAAGATGGAGAAGCAAGACATGGCTGCCATGTGCTGGAGAACTTTGGAGAAGTTTGGTTTGGACTGAGCAAAGAAGGACGTTACATCTTGACCCCTAAGTTGAGTAACTCGTTTAGTTTACTTACTATGCATGTTGTAGGCATATTTTTGTAAGCTATGTGTTATTGTGTATCCTATAGTTTGTATGAGCAAATTTTCTGTTTAGTAAAAGCATTGATACACCACAGAATTCTAAACTTCCTTGATTTTACCGCAATAATCTTAATAGATAAACTGAAAGCAAAACAACTGCCTAGCATGTAATATTTGATTTAACTCTTGCTTGGTTGTGTACTAGTATTATCATACCTTCAAAAGCGTACAAATATATTTTTGTGTTAACGGATCAATTGTTTTTTTAGGTTTAAATGGAAAGTCATATTTATCTATGAAGAAACAGTTTACTGTGATCGTTATTTTGCATTGAAAGATCAAATTATTCTGATCTAAGAAAAAATATCAATGTAACCGTTACAACATAAATATATGGCAGACCTCTCTGACGAAAACTTCACACTCGCTGAAATATATTATTTTCTGATAGGAAACACTGCGTGATAATATCTCCACTATTGCTGTAAATAGGCAATGACAGCTAAATACAGGTTACTAAAGTAAACATCAAGTTGAGAGCTCAAGCACAAGTGATATTTAAACTGCCCATGTTGATGTGTGACACCTCCCACCTCTCTGAAGATAACAAGTCTTGGCTCAAAGGACTTCTGTTTTTCATGGCACCAGTTTTTCATGCCTCAAGGTGGTTAATCATGGCAGAAAAGGAGGGAGGTGGGTTATTATGGGTTACTGGTGTGGGAGGGGGTGCAGAAGATGCTCCAAGCTGGGGGAGCAGAAATTAGCAGACTTGGAGGGACCATTTGCAAGCCACCAGTTTAATTTTGAGTCCTCAGGGTCTGTTAGGGGACTTGATTGAGTTTGGCCTTAATGTTCCCTGCCACTTTCCAGCACTTGTCTTTACACATTAGCAGTGGGAGCAGGCGCTGGTTTTAACGAGGCGATGCTAATCTGTGCTTGTTAATTCTCTAGATATTCAAATGAGACAAGGATGGAGTGCCAAGCCTGCCACCACTGCACAAGGAAATAAATGTGAAGCAAATATTCGCAATAACACACTTAATTTTAATGTACTTTAAAGTATGGATGTGTGTATATGTGTGCGTGTGTATTTCTCTTTTTTTAATTTCCTTGTTGAAGAGTTAAAGATATAGAAGTACTGTGTATAAAAGCTTTTCTAGGAGATACTGTATCACCATGGATCCCTGTATATGCTCATTCCATCAATATATGTCTTGCGTTAAAAATAGGGCCAGCTTATGCACACGTCTTTTACGTGCCTTTTTAAACCTTTTGCTATCTTCCATCATTTCATAATGCAAAAATGACACTGTAGCTCAATTCAAGTTTGTTTCATTTGGTAAAAATCCTTTAGCACTATGTTTTCTTTGCTGTTACATTTTCGTTCCTTTGTTAACAAATACGTTTTATAGTTTTTATCTTGCTAGTCTCTGGCTTTTTACATTGTGGTTAAAAGGAACCTATTTAGGTACACAAATAAAAACAGCTGCAGCTGCATAGGAGGCACAGTAAGGTATCTGATTGTACCTCCTCCTTGTTCCCATGAATACTGGAACTTCTAGGTGAGGATGTATATGTGCATACCACAACACAGTTCTTGGAGCCTGAGCAGCTCACCCCCAGGGCCAAGTATTGTCATATGGGGGGTATATAGGAGCTGTGCAGACCTGGAGAGAAATCTGGGCCTCCAATGTCAGATCATGGCAATGGGGGTGCAGGGTAAAGTAAAAGTGGATGATGAAATTTGACCTGGGCACATATATCTGAAGTGTTTTCTTATCTCTCTCCAAAGCCAAAGGTTTGTCTTTCCTCCAATCAGCTGTCTCACAGTGTATGAGAAACTTATGTAGGGAGATTTGTTTCGTCTCTGTGTATCATCTGAGGCTGTTCACTTCACTGGGTATATGTGAGGGTTTACATTCACTTTAAGAGCAGAAATGATATAGTACATGTTATGAAATAGAAGCTGTAGTTTTTTTAAAATCTCTTTTTCTATGTAATAAATTTACATTTGCACTTTTCCATGTATGGAAGAATTAAAAGATTTTTAAAAAAATTAACAACATATTTCTGGTGCTTTTGTGTTCAGAGTTTAAATGCTAAGTTCACCTTTTTTTCCAGTTCCCCTATGTACCAAGCATGCTATGTATAGCATTAATGTACTTCTTTTGCAAAAATAAAACTGCTTTCCATTATTTTTTTACAGCCTTACCTCACACTCTTCATAGCTGTTTAAACACACAGCTCGGTTACTTCTACCTTACTTCCTGGAAAGACTTTAGGTCATAACACAGGAAGGAGTTGACCAGCTGATCTCATTAGCACAAACCCTGCATCATCTACCCTCAGCTGGTAAACTCCTTCATGTGTTATAACCTAAAGTCTGACCAGGAAGTAAAGCTGGTAAAATTTGCAAACTAGGGCTGCAAAATACTTTGCAGTGTATACAGTGGATATAAAAAGTCTACACACCCCTGTTAAAATGTCAGGTTTCTGTGATGTAAAAAAAAGACAAAGATAAATAATTTCAGAACTTTTTCCACTTTTAATGTGACCTATAAACTGTGCAACTCAATTAAAAAACAAACTGGGGGTGGGGGAGTATAAATAAAAAAACTAAAATGATGTGCTTGCAAAAGTGTGCACACCCTCTTATAACTGGGGATGCAGCTGTGTTCAGAATTAATCAATCTCATTCAAATGCATGTTAAATAAGAGTCAGTACATACATGTCAAGTGACACCCCAAGTAAAGTTCAGCTGTTCTAGTAGGACTTTCCTGACATTTTCTTAGTCGCATCCTACAGCAAAAGCCATGTTCCGCAGAGAGCTTCCAATGCATCAGAGGGATCTCATTGTTAAAAGGTATCAGTCAGGAGAAGGGTACAAAAGAATTTCCAAGGCATTAAATATACCATGGAACACAGTGAAGACAGTTATCGTCATCATCAAGTGGAGAAAATATGACACAACAGTGACATTACCAAGAACTGGACGTCCCTCCAAAATTGATGAAACTATGAGAAGAAAACTGGTCAGGGAGGCTGCCAAGAGGCCTACAGCAACATTAAAGGAGCTGCAGCAATATCTGGTAAGTACAGGCTGTTGTGACAACAATCTCCCATATTATTCATATGTCTGGGCTATTGGGTAGAGTGGCAAGACGGAAGCCTTTTCTTATGAAGCAAAACATCCAAGCCCGGCTAAATCTAAAGTCTCCCAAAAGCATGTGGGAACGTGTGTTATGGTCTGATGAAACCAATATTGATTTTTTTGCCAATAATTCCAAAAGATATGTTTGATGCAAAAACAACACTGCACATCACCAAAAGAACACCATACCCACAGTAAAGCATGGTGGTGGCAGCATCATGCTTTGGGGCTGTTTTTCTTCAGCTCTAACAGGGGCCTTAGTAGAGGTAGAGGGAATTATGAACAGTTCCAAATACCAGTCAATATTGGCACAAAACCTTCAGGCTTCTGCTAGAAATCTGAACATGAAGAGGAACTTCATCTTTCAGCATGACAACGCCCCAAAGCTTACACCCAAATCAACAAAGGAATGGCTTCACTAGAAGAAGTTGAAAGTTTTGGAATGGCACAGCCAGAGCCCAGACCTGAATCCGATTGAAAATCTGTGCAGTGATTTGAACAGGGCTGTGCACAGGAGATGCCCTCGCAATATGACAGATTTGGAGTATTTTTGCAAAGAAGAGTGGGCAAATATTGCCAAGTAAAAATGTGCCATGCTGATAGACTCATACCCAAAAAGACTGAGTGCTGTAATAAAATCAAAAGGTGCTTCAACAAAGTATTAGTTTAAGGGTGTGCACACTTATGCAAACATTATTTTCGGGTTTTATTTTTACTTCCCTCCACCTAAAAGATTTCAATTTATTTTTCAATGTTGTACAGTTTATAGGTCATATTAAAGGTGGAAAAAGTTCTGAAATGATTTATCTTTGTCTTATTTTTTTACATCACAGAAACCTGACATTTAAACAGGGGTGTGTAGATTGTTTATATCCACTGTATATCCTAGATAGAAAACTTTTTTTATCATATAAAGTGGAATTTCACACTAAGTTATGAATGCTATTTGGATTCCCTAATATATAGTACATGTGTGCAATAATTATAAAAAGTATGTAAAAAAACAAGTCCAGATAAAATGACCAGGTAAATGTTACAATAATAAATCAAATTTACTTTTTATAACATACCACAGTCTGCCTGTTATACAATAAAGTGATAGGTTTCCAAATCTGAAAAGTCATCAACAGTTTTAGGCCTCATACACACGGCGTATCTTTAAAAATAAACAAAACATCGGGCCCGACGTCAAGGAAAAAAATCGGCGTTTTTCGGCGTTATGCATCGGCGTTAGTGAGCGTCAGCGTCAATAGGCGTTTTTAATAAAAAATCATCCCTCTGCTATTTTTCAACCTGAAAACGTTGGCGCCAAAAAACGCCGGAAAACGCCGGTACTATATTAGATGGCGTTTGTTGGCGTTAGTTGGCGTTTTGCGGCGTCTGCGTCAAAAAATGACAAAATGTTACAGCCTCAGAACGCGATGGCCGTGGGTTCTACTTTCAGCTCACTAAAGCCGACGCCATCTACAGCTCAAAAACGCCAACGTTTTTATGGGACCATTGACTAACATGGAGAGCTGCAAAAAACGCCAGAAAATGCCGGCGTCAAAAAACGTCCGTGTGTATGAGGCCTTAAGCAACAGGGTTGCGCAATCCTCAGATTCTTTGCACTATAAAACAACCCCAATTCTGCACTAATCATGTTGTCTAAAATTGTGAATTAATCCTGTCTCATTAAACCAATCACTGTTTAAAAGGAAGAATGGGTTGTATTAAGCCAGATATATTAAAACTTCAATTGCGGTTTATAGTTCTATATTTGATCCCAGTCATATAGCCTGCTTTAACAGATCAGAATAAAGTATCAGTATACAGTCAGGTCCATAAATATTGGGACATCCACACAATTCTAATCTTTTTGGCTCTATACACCACCACAATGGATTTGAAATGAAGCGAACAAGATGTGCTTTAACTGCAGACTTTCAGCTTTAATTTGAGGGTATTTACATTCAAATCAGGTGAACGGTGTAGGAATTACAACAGTTTGTATATGTGCCTCCCAGTTTTTAAGGGACCAAAAGTAATGGGACAATTGGCTGCTCAGCTGTTCCATGGCCACGTGTATGTTATTCCCTCATTATCCCATTTACAAGGAGCAGATAAAAGGTCCAGAGTTAATTTCAAGTGTGCTATTTGCATTTGGAATCTGTTGCTGTCAACTCTCAATATGAGATCCAAAGAGCTGTCACTATCAGTGAAGCAAGCCATCATTAGGCTGAAAAAAAAAACAAACCCATCAGAGAGATAGCAAAAACATTAGGTGTGGCCAAATCAACTGTTTGGAACATCCTTAAAAAGAAAGAACGCACTGGTGAGCTCAGCGACACCAAAAGACCACGGAAGACAACGGAAAACAACTGTGGTGGATGACCGAATAATTCTTTCCCTGGTGAAAAAAACACCCTTCACAACAGTTGGCTAGATCAAGAACACTCTCCAGGAGGTAGGTGTATTTGTGTCAAAGTCAACAATCAAGAGAAGACTTCACCAGAGTGAATATAGAGGGTTCACCACAAAATGTAAACCATTGGTGAGCCTCAAAAACAGGAAGGCCAGATTAGAGTTTGCCAAACAACATCTAAAAAAGCCTTCACAGTTCTGGAACAACATCCTATGGGCAGATGAGACCAAGATCAACTTGTACCAGAGTGATGGGAAGAGAAGAGTATGGAGAAGGAAAGGAACTGCTCATGATCCAAAGCATACCCCCTAATCAGTGAATCATGGTGGTGGTAGTGACATGGCGTGGGCATGCATGGCTGCCAATGGAACTGGTTCTCTTGTATTTATTGATGATGTGACTGCTGACAAAAGCAGCAGGATGAATTCTGAAGTGTTTCGGGCAATATTATCTGCTCATATTCAGCCAAATGCTTCAGAACTCATTGGACGGTGCTTCACAGTGCAGATGGACAATGACCCGAAGCATACTGCGAAAGCAACCAAAGAGTTTTTTAAGCGAAAGAAGTGGAATATTATGCAATGGCCAAGTTAATCACCTGACCTGAATCCGATTGAGCATGCATTTCACTTGCTGAAGACAAAACTGTAGGGAAAATGCCCCAAGAACAAGCAGGAACTGAAGACAGTTGCAGTAGAGGCCTGGCAGAGCATCACCAGGGATGAAACCCAGCGTCTGGTGATGTCTATGCATTCCAGACTTCAGGCTGTAATTGACTGCAAAGGATTTGCAACCAAGTATTAAAAAGTGAAAGTTTGAATTATGATTGTTAATCTGTCCCATTACTTTTGGTCCCTTAAAAAGTGGAAGGCACATATACAAACTGTTATAATTCCTACACCATTCAACTGATTTGGATGTAAATAACCCTCAAATTAAAGCTGAAAGTCTGCAGTTAAAGCACATCTTGTTTGTTTCATTTCAAATCCATTGTGGTGGTGTATAGAGTCATAAAGATTAGAATTGTGTTGATGTCCCAATATTTATGGACCTGACTGTATATGCAATATCAGTCATAAGATCTAGATTAAAACCATACAGGTTTATATTGAATGCAAATCTAGTTTGCCCTCTGAGACTATATGGTCATGGTGCTTCTGCTGAAGTTTTAGGCCTCATACACACGGGCGTATCTAAAAAAATAAACAAAACGTCGGGTCCGACGTCAAGGAAAAAAGTCAACGTTTTTTGGCGTTATGCATTGGCGTTTTTGAGCGTTAGTGAGGGTCGGCGTCAATAGGCGTTTTTTAAAAAAAAATCATCCCTCTGCTATTTTTCAACCTAAAAATGTCGGCGTCAAAAAACGCCGGAAAACGCCGGTACAATATTAGGTGGCGTTTGTTGGCGTTAGTTGGCGTTTGGCGTCAAAAAACGTCAAAACGTTACAGCCTCAGAACGCGATGGCCATGGGTTCTACTTTCTGCTCACTAACGCCGACGCCACCTACAGCTCAAAAACGCAGACGTTTTTATGGGGCCATTGACTAACATGGAGAGCTGCAAAAAACGCCAGAAAACGCCAGCGTCAAAAAACGTCTGTGTGTATGAGGCCTTAGGGTGCCCACTGCTTTCTAAAGTCCAGTTGCAGAGAGCAAAACTTATATTAATATAGAATTGGAATGTAGAACCTGGCAATAAGGCACAGACCATAAACACTAACAGAATATATCAGCAGTGTTTAGCGGAGAAGATCTCAGGTGTGCGGACAGTGTCTGTCTTCAGGGGCAGGATGCCTCATGGATAGTCCGTACCCAAATAGAGAGGTTTCAAGGAATGATGACGTGTCCTTATCCTTTCCCTACTCATCTGGAACCTCTTGCTGATGCTAATCACTGTCACTGTCAGACGGGTGACCTGTCCCTATACTACCCGCACAAAAAATGAGCACCAAGTTTGGGAGCCAGGGCCTTAAATAGGCTCTGCCTGACCCAAGATGGTTATCAAAGTCACATAGAGTCACAAGGGGTGGCAGCATCCAATTGGATAGCTTCCCCAGTGACTCAGGACCATAGAGGTACCAAGTTCCTATTGAATTCCCCTTCAACTGCAATGGTGCTGCAGTTGAGCACCACCTACCGTGAAGGAAATAGACTGAACCTGTCTGCATGTAGGTTATTAGAAGATTTGGCCTTCAAAGGGTCATTCTTTAGAGCAGTGGTAGCATAAACATGCACATTTGGTCAACTGAGCATGTTTATTCACAAAGCAGACACCTCTGATATCTGTCTGATCTTAGTGGGCCGATAAGGGCTGGCTATGTAAACTCAACAGCCATATGGAGTCTGCAGAGAAAAGGAGTGTGTGTTTGTGCATATTCTGAAATGTATAACTCATATTTTATTGGAAAATATTGTTATGTTTTCCTTTATCTATATGATTCTAACCAGTTACACAATTGCAATAAATATATACATGCAATATCGGTTAAGAATTGTTTAAAAGGAGTTTGTCAAGAAATAATTATGCTACCATTGTTGCCCTTTTTGAAGGTGATATTGGGCACTCATTCTTTATCTTTAATTACTATTGGTGAGTAAGTGACCTAAAACAAATATCTGCAAATATAAAAAAAAAACAAGACTTCACTGGCTGCATTATCGTTTGTGTCAGTGGCTTAATATGTAGTGGATCAAAGACACATCACAAAGCCAGCATGCAAGCCAATTGAATACTGTAGGTAAACTGTCAGTTTCAGGTTTTTTTTACTAAATGTTATTACTAATAAAATTACCGGGCATCTTCCTTAGTAATGCCAACTTGCGGGTACCAAAACAAGGTCAACATTTTTATAGAAAAGCATTTGAAAGACATTTAGCTGTTATCACACAAAGTAAATAAATCTAGGTAAACTGTTCACTCCAACTCCAATTCCATGTTACTGTGTAATCTCCCTTACATTATTACACTGAAAGAAACCTATATCAAGATATCATTGATCAGGTTTTGGAAAAATTGGGGATGGAGACAAGTCCCCTACTAGTCTCCAAGAAAGAAGGACAATCTCGGTACCGATTGAGCAAGTTATACATATGATAAAATGAAATACATTTTCATTTTATCATATGTATACTTTGTTCAATCAGTCTATTTTCTTATTTCTTGGAGACTAATAGGGGACTTGTTCCCATCCCCAAATTTCCATATTATTTGGATGATAGTAACCTCACTCTATATATATACTTAGCTCTACTAGAGGCCGTCTTTTGATATTGATCAGGTTTTGTAAGCCAATTGTTTTTTCCAGTAGCCTGCTAGATACCCAGAGGAGGGTAGTCCCGTCTATTGTGAGCCTTACACGAGCCATTGAACTCCCCAAATGTGTCCTCTCACTACTTTGTATGAACTTATATCAAAGTCCTGGTTTGAATGCTTTTTTCTTCTTTGGTGCCCAATCTTGGCTGCTGCAAAATATAACTCACCTCGGTTTTTTGGAAAGTGTTATTTGCTAAGCCTTTATACCTTATATTTTGAAAAAACTTCACCTTGAACATGCACAGTACACAGTATGCCCAGTTAAACCTACATATAAATCCTCTATATGTGAAATGTCAAACATAAGTATTCAATTATACAAAAACGTTATAATCTTTGCACATTCCTTTGATTGCTTTTTTAAACAGGATTTGAAATCCTTTACATATGTAGGTATGATTATAGGAAATTATTTACATTCTAAATATCAAAATGAGGAAAGAAATAAGGCATAATAATAATAATTAAAAAAAATCTTCTGAATTTGTGTATCTGAATAGATGCATAAATCAGGTCACCAGTATTATGAGTATTAGGCAATGGAATGCCGGAAAAGGTAAAAAAGATAGCATCAGAGACAGAAATGAAGATTACAGCATCAGAGAATTGAAAAATAACAGGCATGGAAGAAGAGTGAAATATAGAGAGGAAAGAATGAGCGTGACAGAGGAGGATGAGAAAAAAGAATACGAGGGAGAGGAGAACAGACATGAACTAATTAAGGCTTTCCTAACAAGCGAGAAACATGTCCACATGTGACAGTCAGTCAAGCAAATAAAGGAAATGAGCAAAAATCTGGCCTGCGGAGGGCCCACTAAAGAGGAGGGAGTGGGGATAGAGGGGGAGCTGGCAGTGAAGAGCGCACTGAGAGCCGGGGGAAGCCATTCAAAGGTCATTTGCATGAAACACGTTACTTGCCTTGTCATCTGTGGGGGGTGAAATTAACCCCTTTCTGAACGAACGACTTCATCATGTATATCGTATCTATAGTCGTGGCGCCCAAGATGCTTGAGATACATTTTGACATGTGTTTTGTGTCCTGCTATCTGTTTACAGGAAGCAAAACCAAGTTTTTGTCACAATATCATAAATGTGTTCTCATTCCATCCACAGAAAAGCAATTACAGAAATACATTGATGGCTTATGAAGACCAGACAGACTGGCGCAAAATTGGCTGACCCTTAAATAATATACTTGATGCACAACAGAGTTTTGTGTGATAACCGTCAGCATCAGGCATCTAGCATTTTCGTTGTTTGGTTTATTTAATGGGGCAAAGACAAATTCTCAACCTGGCATTCCCAGCCAACAAAATATGCATGCCCCTGAGAAGGATAAGACACAACATACAGCCGGTTTTGGACAGCAACTATCTACGATGGTTGTCATAATAAAACTTGATTTGATTGGCTTTCCACCTGCATAGACTTCCAGTATACATCGCAAATATGTGTCATATTATTTTCGGACAAAGCAACAAAACAGACCTCCAGAGCATTTGGGAAACAATATCAGTATTTCCAGAGACATAATTTTCTATCATCAGTACTCAATCAGTATTACCTATGAAGAAACACACACACAAAATTCTCTGGTCAGAGGCAACTTTATACTCACTTATTCCTCTTGTCTAAAAACAAACTACACAGCGGCTGTAAAGCTCCTAGCATCCCTTGTCTTTTGTTGAGTGCAGCGACATGCTGCGATTTGTAGTTCCAGGACAGCTTTAAAAATACTTTGATTTATTCAAGTAGAGCTTTTTTTTCACTTAGTGAGTGAGGCTGAGAAAGTGAAATTCACTTTGCAAAGATTAAAAGTAAATTATTAAAAAAAATAGTTTTTCTCAACCATGATTGAATTTAAATTCATTTAAAGTGGCTGTCAACCCGCGACAACCACTTTAACCTACAGGTAAACCTATAATAAGGCTTACCTCTAGGTTCCCTGCATATCTCCTAAACCTGCAAGGCATAAGAGATATACAGTGTACTGTGATGTGCCCACATCATTGGGCATATGCGCAGTGAAGAAACGGCCTCCGCGCTGTTCCTAGACTGAGATCGTGCCGCGATTGGCGGCTCCTGCACGCATGTGCAGGAGTGACGTCACGTGACACCTGCCAGTCACAGAGCCGGAGATTGCAGCCCCGGAAGGAAGAGGGGCAAAAGATGGACGTGGCCTGGAGCGGGGACATCGTGGGCTTCCAATGCAGGTAAGTGCCACATAATGGGCTAATATGTGATGTATACTAGCCCATTATGCTTTTACATCGCAGAGTAATAAAGAGGAAGTAAAACCCATCAGGGTTTACTTCCTCTTTAAAGGATAAGTTCACTTTTAAGGAAAAAACAATAAATGCACATTTTTTGCAGGTAAAAAAATGTGCATTTATTATTTTTTTGTTGCAGGAGCCTGTAAAACATTGCACCAAAGATCAGCAGATCACTGATGCCATGCAGGTCTCCTGCACGCTGTCATTGTATCTGCTTACCCGTACATCCCATATGAGTAAGCCAATACTCCCCGACAGGAAGGCTCAATGAACTACCACAGCGCTCCACAGAACCTTGGTAGTTCATTGAGAACTACAAGCCAACAGCCCCTAAAGATGAAGTTGGGGCTTGTAGTTCATTCAGACACATGGAGCTGTGTGTCTAAAGGACGTGGCCATGTGCACAGAGCCCCGCAAGGCCGTGCTGGTTTCAAATAGGGGCAGTTAGCACAGGGAACTGCTCCCTGTACTGCTGCCACTGGGGGGGGGGGGGGGGGTTCAGTATTGAGCACCTGTTACATGTTCCACCCTAAAACTGGGTGGAACATGTAACATGTTCCCAAAGGTGAACTTATCCTTTAAGTAAAAATATTTTTTTTCATAGACAAAATTCACTTTAATAGTATCCATGCTCTACTCCTTTAATAAATAAGCCTCACCATGTACCCAAGTTTGCAGATGTGATACTGCAGTTCTTATCAGCATATCTGTAACAACTCTTCAAAAAACATTTCAGATAGGGTGCACCCTTGACATAAAATTTGCACAGCACTTTTCATCTCAGACAATCTAGCATCGCTCTGACTCATTTACTGTAAGAAATTTCAACTTGAGCTGTTGAGCTCTGTAAACAACAGCCTTTTGTTCAGCAGGTGGGATAGAGAAGTTTTTTTTATAAGTTTTGTTTTTTTAGCGCATACCATAATAATATATGAATTACATGCCTGTACAACACAATGGCTCAGTGGGAGGGCTTCCCCTATCAACACTGTCTGTGTTGACGGGTGAATCAATATAATTTCTTTCCTGAAACCCGTGGTTGCAGGAAAAAAATAGCTCCACCTATGGCCAGGTTAAGACAGGGAGTGTTTTACTGACCGGATCATTGGTGAAACTTAAGGGAGAAAAGAAAACGAATGCAGCTACTATATTTAGGGATTGGTACATTGCAATATATCAATATATTGCATTTTTGTTTGAGGCAGAGGGGTCATACCATTATCAAAAATAAGAAAAAACAAAATAAGGCATACAAATGTAAAAGTTAACTCATAGCATGTGAAAACGGTGAATTTTTGGAAAATATTAGTGCTAACGTTTAAAGTTAATTTGCATAGTCAGTTGATGTTTTAATGAGCCACGCGACCTTCAAGTCTTTTGATGGCAATTGTAAATGACGCCTTCTGTCATTTTAAGCACATTGGCTATCTGGCTTCTGGGAATTTTTCTACCCTTGTAGTTGTGGCATAATTAATACATTACCTGTTTGAAACATAGTATAGTGAAACAAGAGAGACTTTTATGGCCTCACCCAAAACAGAGCAAAGAAAAACCTTAGGTATAAACTGGAGAAATAATCTCCAGTATTCTACAAGAGCAGACTATAACAGCAACAGAGTGGAGACATAACTACAGTATATAAAATAGCATGGTCTTTATTATACAAAGTTAAAATGAATAAAAATAGAAGTATCCAATCCCAGACAATTGGGGAAAAAATTATACTTTTTATAGGCTATACAGTAACTATCTCACACAGAGGCGTAACTAGGACCTTCAGGGGCCCTGTGCAAGAAATTATGAAGGGCCCCCTGCCCTCAGGCCAGGGTCCTTCCCTCTTCCCACTGATCCTGGGGCCCTTTACTCTTATCACGGGTCCCTTTATTACGGTCCCGCAGCGGGGCCCTTTCACAAGATCTGCAGCGTGCCCCCTTTCTGCCATCTTCGGGCCTCCCCATGGTGGTGAAATGCCAGGGCCCGGTCACAATTGCAACCTTTGCAATCCTGATAGTTCCCTCACTGGTGTCAGTAGTTTTTAATTTTTATTTTCATTTTATTATTTTTTTTACCTTTTATTTTATTTCTTTTACAAATGTATTTTTACAATTTTGTTTTTACAATTTTGGGGGGCTTTGATGAGTAAACAGGGGTCTAAACAAACCTCAGCTCTCAATTTCCATCTGTGTAGCTGCACAGAATGAATAGACAGGAATGGCTGTGTACCAAGCCTCCCATTCATTCAGAAACGGAAGTATAGTAAAAACAGTTTACTATGCTTCAGTTATGAATGAACCAATTGGTACCAATCACTGATTGTTCATTCAGAAAAGGAAGGAGCAGGTAAATGACAAACTTACAGACTCTTTCCCATCTCTCCATCATAACACATCTTCTACAGAAGCTGGCAGGAGAGAGGAGGGGGGAAGACAGCGGCTCTGTGTGGGGGGGGGGGGGGCAGGGAAGCACGCAGGGACCCTGGGAACAGCAGAAGACAAGTAAACAGGATAGAGGAAAATTGAGGAGATTGGTACCCCTAAATGCCACCCCCGCTATCCCTCCTATCCAGGTGTACAAGGGAGGCACATGGGCCCCCTGGACCATGGGGCCCGGTTGCAATTGCAACCCCTGCAACCCCTATCGTTACGCCCCCTGAGCTCACAAGTGATCCATATAATCGATTAGAAACATAAAAGTAAATACAATCCAGAGGACGACATGGGTTATAGGCTGCTGTCTGTATGATCAACTGTTTGAACAGATGTAATATAGTTTAAAACAAAACATCCAAAATAAATTACAAAGATTCCTAAAAGATACATACACATGAGATGGTGGTTGGAAGATCTAGCAACCAAATTATCTTTTTTTTCCCCAAACAATTGTAGTCTTGGCTGAGTTACTTTTTTTAGTTCAATCGTTCTTTCATTTATTTTATATAACAGGAAGCATTGTGGTTACACTGTATTCTAAAATCATGATGCATCCTATAAATGGTCATTACTACTATGAATCTCTATCAGCATAAGATGCGGAGAACCTTTTCTCTCCCGAAATTAATCTTTTTCAAGGATTTTGTCAGAGAAAACGACCCATGACTTTATCACGATCTCATTATATTACCCTATTTCTAAAAGAGTGGAGAAAAGTATTTTATTGTAATTGTAACCTTTTTAAACCCTGCATGTTAATGTGGGTTTTTTTTACATTTCTATTGATTGGGGTCCCTTTACCAGTTTGTTGGTGGAAGGGAAAGCAACTCCTCTTCATTTTCATACCAAATCATGGAGCAGTAGGAGTGCAAAGGAGCCAAGAGCTGTTTAGAGAGGTCCTCCATGTTCATACATCTCCAGTAATGGGTAGACCAGCCAGTTTTCCTGACTTGTAGAGCTTGATTCCCTTTGGGGAAAAATTTTGAACCAGGAAAATTCAGCTTCCATCAGAGGTATCTGAAACAGGAGATTTGCAATGGGTTATATCAATAGTTTACATTTAAATTCCGATGGCTACATTCACATTGGCCAGGGTGGCCGCTGATGTAGATTCATGGCAGTGGTTAAAAATGCTGCCTACATGCACTGTGTGTGAAGAGCTGCAGCTGTCAGTGGCGGTTGTCAAATTTGTACTTTGTGCAAATCGTTAGGTGCTATTTGTATGTAGCCGCTCCTATCAGGGTTTACACATGAATAGAGCCTCCAACCAACCCCGGCAACAGACAGTGTGCATCTAGGGTTGGCGTTTCTGTGGAGTTCTGGTCGTACACACAAACACCACTAAATTCACTTATAATCCAATAATATTTGTTAACATGGCATTGTTCTTTTTTCACCAACAGTTCTGGCCAAAAAGCATTTCAGAAAAAGTGGATAGATGGTATTTAAAGTGTATATAAACCCAAAGAATGCTATGTATAGGAACTTACCAGTCTTTGGATGTTGTGATTACAATCGTTTTCCTTTTTCACCCATTTTTCCTTTATTTTCTCCTGGAAATCTTATAAATAACACACCTTCTGTGCCTGGGTGGTTACATTCACTCCTCCACTGTATTCATGGAGAGTGCCATGGTTGCCACCTTGGCTGGTCAAACATTCCTGCCTATGTTTTATCACCTTGACATGATGGATGTAGAGAAGGTAAAATCCAGTTGAGTTTTGGTTGTACACAAACTGGTCGAAGCAAATTGCCACGTCAAGAGGCAGCATTTAACAGCCTTTGAATGCAGCAAACTATTCACACCAATGCCTGCATGTGCATGTAGCCTCAAGCCTCGTACACACGGGTGCAACGGTTGTACAACTGAACGTCCAACTTTGGACCAAATTGGATGTTGTGTCTCGCGTACTGACATGAACTAAGCGATTGTACAACCAAGCCTAACGTGGTGATGTGCTACGAGCATATAACGAGGAAGTTCAGGTGCATGTGATTTGTGAATTAGGAACATAGGTTTCCCAGAACGGACACTTCTGGGAGTTCCTGACTTCTGAGCATGCCTGTTTGCACGTACAACTTGTTGGACCAACTTCTCTGTACACACGGTACAACGGTCGTACAACCGCTTGTTATACAACCGAAGTTTTCTAGTCTGCACATCCAACTTTAGTTGTACAACCGTTGTACATCGGCTGTTGTAATCACGCGTACTAACGGTCGGATGATCGTACAACAAGCTGGTTGTTCACGACCGTTGTTGCACAACCGGTGTACCGTGTGTACGGGGCTTAAGAAACACTCTTGTACAGCTGTTTATTGGACTGGAAGAAACTGGCTGTCCTATCTTGTTCTGTCTTCTAGATGGTTTCCAAAGATACATGTATATGGTATATTTTCAAATAAAATTTTTAAAGAAAAAAAAGGGACATTTCCTAGTGAATTCTTATGAATTTCATTAACCTTACTGGCTATTATAGCATTAAAACCTGGCGTTAATGCTTGCTGTCATAGCAAGTGTAATGAATACTGCTGCTACAACTTAGCCTTGAAAGTCAAGTAAGCTAAGTATGCCTTAACATCCTCTCAGCATATACCGTTTAAAAGTGTGATACCCCCTACCGTTTATGTGTGATTTATAAGCTTGGGGTGTTCCTGTGCACACTTCTCACCTGCTCTTTACATGAAGAGCCAGAGGAGAAGACCATCACTTGTTTCTAAGGCTTTAATAGCTTCTTAATTGATTGTAAAACAGGTTTGACAAGCAGCCGAAAAACCTACAGTTTGTATTTTATGATGATGTGCTTCCTATGGTGGTCTGAATTTGATAACATAAAAATGATTTACCATGGAAAATATTGCAATATGATTGCTTTATTAATGAAATACTTTATTTATTTATTTGGTAGGCTAAGAATTAATCTTACATGTTAATCAAGAAAAAAATAAAAATAAAACACCACTAAATTCACTTATAATCCAATAATATTTGTTAACATGGCATCGTTCTTTTTTCATCATCAGTTCTGGCCAAAAAACAATACAGAAAATGGAAAGTTGGACAGATGATACCTAAAGTGTATCTAGACCCAAGGCAAGGCTCACTTGCTGGTTGCTGCCTGGCTCACCAGTGCCCATCAATGCTGATCACTAAACTGACCTACCTAACACATACACTGACCTACCTGACCATTACACTGACCTTACACTGACCATTACACTGACCTACCTGCCCCCTACACTGACCCCTACATTGACCTACCAGACCCCTACACTAACCCCCCTGTCTCCTACACTGACCTACCTGACACCTACACAAACCCCCCTGGCCCCTACACTAACCTACTAGATCCCTACACTAATCCCTCTGACCCCTACACTAACCTACCAAGCCCCTACGCTAACCTCCCTGACCCCTACACTGACCTACCTGACACCTACACTAACCCCCTGACCCCTACACTAACCTACCAGACCCCTACACTAACCCCCCTGGCCCCTACACTGAACTACCTGACACCTACTCTAACCCCCCTGACCCCTACACTAACCTACCAAACCCCTACTTTAACCCCCCTGACCCCTACACTGACCTACCAGACCCCTACACTAACACCCCTGACCCTTACACACACCTACACTGACCTACCTGACACATACACTAATCTAACTGACACCTACACTGAACCTAACTGACACCTACATTGACCTACCTGACACATACTCTGACCTAGCTGACACACTGACTTACCTGACACCTACACTGACCTAACTGACACATATACTGACCTAACTGACACCTACTTCCTGCAATACTGACACCAACCATCCAACCATACACAGTACAATGTAGATCGATGGATCCATCATCCTCCATACCTCTCCATCCAAGGCCTCATCGCCCAGCTCTCCCCAACACTGGGTGGGCAGTATTACAGAAGTCCCGACTCCCCGCCATCCAACCGCTTCTTGGTATCCCCACTGCCAGGAGGTCAGCTAGCAGCCACTGCACCTCTCCGATGGCCATCTGCTCCCAGCACCGCCCCTCCCCCTGCGCTCATCCACAGGCCACACCAGAGGGACAGGCTGGACTAAAGTAGTCCCAGGACGGGGGGAGTTGGAATAGGGTGCCGCAGAGAGGAATGCCCAAATGCCTCACCAGAGGTGTAGGGGTCCAGAAGAGGCAATAGGCTGCAGCACAAACCCTCAGGCGGTGGAGGAATAACTGTGCGCCCCCCTAAATGTCTCTCCTGGGGGGAGATGACTGGCTGCCCCGCGCCCACTCACGCTACTCCACTGGCTCCGAGTTCCCGGCCAACCCCAGGCCTTGGAGTTGGGACTCGGGGCTAACAATTCTGACCGAGAACTATGAGCTTTTTGGGGGTCCACTCAGGGCTGTCAGCCCCCCCCCCCCCAGCCAATGCCACTGCAGCCACCACATCTAAGGACTGGTAAGCTTTGATATATTACATTTTTGTTTTTTGCTTTAGTTAGTTGCTCCCTGGCTACACACAGGCACTTAAAGTATAACTAAAGGCAAAACTTTTTTCAAGATTTGCATAGAGGGGAGGGGAATTTGAATGCTTGCCAGTTTTTATTGCTATCTGTGCCCCCATTAAGGAGATTCGCCCTCTCTATTTGTCCTGTTTGCCATTATCATTGAAAGTGAAAGTAAAGAAAATCCCAAATTTTGGGTTGTCCCCAGAAAAGTGATAGAGCGGAAATCTTCCAACTTGGACAGGGTCCCCAGGGAATTCCTTTAATTTGCAGGGATTTTCTCTCTCTTCCTGTTTGGCTGTTAGGAATTCAAATACAATAGTAATGTATGCCCCACTATAAGATGTTATAACACAAAATTATTTCAGCACATATTTAGTTAAACTTTATATAACTTTTTGTGTAATATGTATTCAGTATAATTGAACTGTAAATAGATAAACAATTTTAAGGGAAACAGACTTCTAGTCTAGATAGTACTGTGTTTTTCATGAGCAATATGACATGGCAACTTAACTGGCAAATAACTGTCTGAGGATCTGAAAAAAAGAATTGTTGCTACAGGTCCATACAGAGGGATTGGATGTTCTGCTTGTGCGATTCTTCCAGGTGTTGGATGATGGTCTCGTTATCTTCCTTGGGAGAAAGGACCCTAATAAGGGATTGCGGTTCTGCTGAGTCTTCCAGTGGCCTGTCATATGGAGGGCTGGGGGTCGGAGAATCCTGCAAATGTAGAAACAGGTCACTGCCGTCTAAGCTGGAAGGAGAGCTGTGCATTGCCAATGGTGTAGGCTGTGAAGCAGGTGCCAACGGAGAGGTCCTGGATGCTGTTCTTGGAGCATCCCAGGACAGCCGAGTTAGGGGAAGTTTTCAGGAAGAAGCGATGTATCTCCGGCTTCTTCACAGGCACATGAGAATCCATGGGTCTTTTCCTCTGATTAGTGCTCATAGCAGATGTGGCAGCCGCATGACTGCACAGGGATGCAGAGTGAGAGACAGGAGCTCAGCCCGAACACATCCTCACGCTGCCATGTCCAAACCATATCCCTATTCTTTGCACTGCAATTTGAGCCCATTCATTTCGTGTGGGCTCAAGTAGCACTGCAAAGATATCGGTAATTGATATCGGTGAGTACTTGAGGACAAGTATCGGTACATATACTCGCCTGTAAAAAACAGGTATCGGTACATCCCTAATATATACAGTATCTCACATAAGTTAGTACACCTCTCACATATTTTAAATATTTTATTCTATCTTTTCATGTGACAACACTGAAGAAATGACACTTTGCTACAATGTAAAGTAGTGAGTGTACAGCTTGTATAACAGTGTAAATTTGCTGTCCCCTCAAAATATCTCAACACGCAGCCATTAATGTCTAAACCGTTGGCAATAAAAGTGAGAACACCCCTAAGTGAATATGTCCAAATTAGGCCCATGGTGTCAATATTTTGTGTGGCCACCATTATTTTCCAGCACTGCCTTAACCCTCTTCTGACGACAACACAGGGCTGGTGGATGTTAGAGACCTTCTGCTCCTCTACCTTCCATTTGAGGATGCCCCACAGATGCTCAATAGGGTTTAGGTCTGGAGACATGCTTGGCCAGTCCATCCCCTTTACCCTCAGCTTCTTTAGCAAGGCAGTGGTCATCTTGGAGGTGTGTTTATCATCATGTTGGAATACTGCCCTGCCGCCCAGTCTCCAAAGGGAGGGGATCATGCTCTGCTTCAGTGTGTCACAGTACATGTTGGCATTCATGGTTCCCTCAATGAACCTTAGCTTCCCAGTGCTGGCAGCACTCATGCAGCCCAAGACCATGACACTCCCACCACCATGCTTGTCTGTAGGCAAGACACACTTGTCTTTGCACTCCTCACCTGGTTGCCACCACACATGCTTGACACCATCTGAACCAAATACGTTTATCTTGGTCTCATCAGACCACAGGCATGGTTCCAGTAATCCATGTCCTTAGTCGGTTTGTCTTCAGCAAACTGTTTGCGTGCTTTCTTGTGCATCATCTTTAGAAGAGGCTTCCTTCTGGAACGACAGCCATGCAGATCAATTTTATGCATTGTGCAGCGTATGGTCTGAGCACTGACAGGCTGACCCCCCCACCTCTTCAACCTCTGCACCAAATTTAACACACCTGCTCCCCATTCATACTTGAGACCTTGTAACACTAACGAGTCACATGACACCGGGGAGGGAAAATGGCTAATTGGGATTTGGACAATTTGGACATTTTCACTTAGGGGTGTACTCACTTGTTGCCAGCGGTTTAGAGGTTAATGGCTGTATATGTTGAGTTATTTTGAGGGGTGTTCTCACTTTTGTGGGATACTGCAGAATGCCGTACTAATACAATATACACTATATATATATATATATATATATATATATATATATACAGTATCTCACAAAAGTGAGTACACCCCTCACATTTTTGTAAATATTTAATTATATCTTTTCATGTGACAACACTGAAGAAATTACACTTTGCTACAATGTAAAGTTGTGAGTGTACAGCTTGTATAACAGTGTAAGTTTGCTGTCCCATCAAAATAACTCAACACACAGCCATTAATGTCTAAACCACTGGCAACAAAAGTGAGAACACCCCTAAGTGAAAATGGCCAAATTGGGCCAAGTTAGCCATTTTCCCTCCCGGTGTCATATGAATCATTAGTGTTACAAGGTCTCAGGTGTGAATGGGGAGCAGGTGTGTTAAATTTGGTGTTATCACTCTCACTCTGGTCACTGGAAGTTCAACATGGCACCTCATGGCAAAGAACTCTCTGAAGATCTGAAAAAAAGAATTGTTGCTCTACATAAAGATGGCCTAGGCTATAAGAAGATTGCCAAGACCCTGAATCTGAGCTTCAGCATGGTGGTCAAGATCATACAGTTGTTGAACAGGACAGGCTCCACTTAGAACAGGCCTTGCCATGGTCAACCAAAGACGTTGAGTGCACGTGATCAGCGTCACATCCAGAGGTTGTCGTTGGGAAATAGATAGAGTGCTGCCAGCATTGCTGCAGAGGTTGAAGGGGTGGGGGGTCAGCCTGTCAGTGCTCAGATCATACGCCGCACACTGCATTAAATTGGTCTGCATGGCTGTCATCCCAGAAGGAAGCCTCTTCTAAAGATGATGTGCAAGAAAGCCCGCAGTTTGCTGAAGACAAGCAGACTAAGGACATGGATTTCTGGAACCATGTCCTGTGGTCTGATGAGACCAAGATGAACTTATTTGGTTCAGATGGTGTCAAGCGTGTGTGGCGGCAACCAGGTGAGCAGTATAAAGACAAGTGTCTCTTACCTACAGGTAAGCATGGTGGAGGGAGTGTTATAGTCTGGGGCTGCATGAGTGCTGTCGGCACAATGAACTACAGTTCACTGAGGGAACCATGAATGTCTACGTGTACTGTGACATACCGCAGCAGAGCATGATCTCTTCCCTTCTGAGACTGAGCCGCAGGGCAGTATTTCAACATGATAACGACCCAATACACACCTCCAAGACGACCACTGCCTTGCTAAAGAAGCTGAGGGTAAAGGTGATGGACTGACCAAGCATGCTTCCAGACCTAGACCCTATTGAGCATCTGTAGGGCATCATCAAATGGAAGGTGGAGGAGCGCAAGGTCTCTAACATCCACCAGCTCCGTGATGTCATCATGGAGGAGTGGAAGAGGACTCCAGTGGCAATCTGTGAAGCTCTGGTGAACTCCATGCCCAAGAGGGTTAAGGCAGTGCTGGAAAATAATGGTGGCCACACAAAATATTGACACTCTGGGCCCAATTTGGACATTTTCCCTTAAGGGTGTACTCACTTTTGTTGCCAGTGGTTTATACATTAATGGCTGTGTGTTGAGTTTATTTGAGGGGACCGCACATTTACACTGTTATACAAGCTGTACACTCACTACTTTACATTGTAGCAAAGTGTCATTTCTTCAGTGTTGTCACATGAAAAGATAAACTATTTACAAAAATGTGAGGGGTGTACTCAATTTCGTGAGATACTGTGTGTATTATGTATATATATGTATATATATATATATATATATATATATATATATATATATATATATATGCTGTATATTGTGACAGTACAGTATTATGTCACTTGTTAAATGGCAGTCCGGGTCAGGTTTTGTAGAGAACAGGCACATTGATGATGCAGGTGTTTGCTGGGTTCTTAGGGTAATCAGAACTAGGGATCTGGGCTCCACCCTCCTGAGGAGTCCATGTGTGTGCAAGGGAGTAGAGAGCTGTTGAGCAACGGTGCTGTTAAAGAAAGCCAGGAGGCTGAATTATAGGTGTGCGCAGCTTATTGCATTAGGGTGTGCACCCCAAAGCTCAAGCACACGCTACACTCACTGTGTTGATTTAGAAAAGGAAGGGGTCGGTAAATTACATATTTACCGGCCCATTTCCCCACTCTTCCTAAAACATTCCCTATGTGTACTAGCAGCAGCAGTCAGTGGGAGAGGAGAGGAGAAAAGCCGGTAGCGCTGCAGGGAAAATGGGGGGTGGGGACAGGGCAATTGAGGGAATCTGTGCTGCACAGAGTGTTTAGGGTGTGCCTGGGCACACCCGGAACACCCTGTGTGCACGCTTATAGGCTGAATATTGCTACTTTTGGATTGATGGTAGAAACCCCTGCTAGGGATGCTGACTGCTGTGAACTTTTTATGTTTTAAATTAATGTGGGCAGAAAGAGCCCTGAAAAGGCATATCTGGCGTGGAACTGGTAAGTGCTACATTTGACATAAACAACCCGCAAGTTTTATATATATATATACACACACTCTTATAAATGAATGTAAAAAAATGTAAAAGGTATTTAAACATGAACAGTGTGAGTAGAGCAGTGGATGTGTCAGTAGAGGTTGAGGGGGCTCATATCTGGGAGCCCCCATATTGTTAAAAGGGGCTTCCAGATTCCGATAATACCCCCACCTGCAGACCATCACAACAATCAGACCAGGGTTAAGGGATGAGGTGACTTGACAGGGGGGTCCTGGTATGGTTCAGGAGGGGGGTGCAAGGTCACCCCCCTTTCCTTTCCTGCATGCTCAGATAAGGGTCTGGTATGTATTTTTGGGGGATCTCACGCTTGTTTATTTTTTTTTTTTATGGGTTTCCTTTTCACATATGTACCAGACTCCCATCAGGGATAAGGGTCTGGTATGTACTTTTAGAGGGAACCCCACATTTTTTTTGGGTATGGCGTCCTTCATTAACATCTATACCAGACCCCTATTTAGGATAAGAGTCTGGTAAAGATGAAGGAAATCCCCTGCTGCTTTATTTATGAAAAGTAATAAGGCTAAAGCTGTCACCTGCTGTCAATTTAAATTACATTTTTTTCTTTGTAAATGTCAGTTTCGCGGGCTGTATCCAGCATACAGATATGTCACTTCACAGTCAAGTTAAAAGAGATGTTAGGGTTTTTTTGGGGGGGAATCATACTTACCTATGTGGATGCAGTACTGGACCAATGCTGCATCTGTTCTCTGCTGGTCCTAGGACTAAGAACTGATCGATCAAACACCGCTGATCACTCAGTTCTCAGAGAGCTGGTGGCTGTCAGCCACTGCTGTCTGCTCCCCCCCCCCCGCAGCTCACTGAGAGGCTGAGCCAGCTGCTGTTTAAGGTACCTGGATACTGAGCATATGGTCATGATTTTTCCCTAGCCTGGACTGACCGGCTCTGTGATGTCAGCCGGCAGCAGGCTTCAGCCCACTGTCAGCTGAAAATGGGTCACATGTGCAGAATGAATTGCAGTCCTGTGATCCACAGAAGTACAGCCAAATGAGCTTTGGCTGTACTTCTCCTTTAAAGGAATCCCCAGGTACATTATTTAAAGGAATTTTCCTATATTTAAATGTGCCCTTAACACATTACTAAAATTGCTGCTTTCTGCCAAATTTAATTCTTAAAAACCTTTTTTTTGCTTTGGTACATGTTCCCCAGGGCAGTGTGCAGCCATTTGATTTGTTTGACAACCCATCTTAGCATAGAAAATGGCCACTATTATTTTTTAACATAAAACTCCCATGGTGGGGGTTTTCAGTGGGGGTTCGGATTTATCACACTAACTTTAGCAATGTTCACCAAACTTGCCTCTAACAGAACCCATGTATGTTTGGCTCATCCCTCAGCAAGTTGGGCAGCCTAGGGCAAGAATGAGAGCTGCACCATAACATACACACAGCCCATAATGGAAGAATACAATTCCATCATGTCCAATGATAGGAATAGTCCTGCAAAACTCTAAAGATTATTCAGTTATGATTCTGAAATGCAAAACAAGTCATACTCAGGTGCTTGTCCCAGTGATAGAGCTAAATTTATCACTACCCAGTGGAGTTAATGGGGTAACAGCCAAAATCATGGTGAGACCAGATGCAAAAGTACAATGGTTTTTATCAGTATAGAAGTGTTTAGCAGAAGAAAACATGGAAAAAATGAAACTTTAAAAAGTAACTTTTCCTGTGAGTATGGTAGCTTTTGCCAAAAAACAGAAACGGAACATTGTTATAGCATTACAAGCATCCAGCTCAGGACTCCTAAACCACCCATTGGATGTGATGAATATTTGCCAAGTGTACATTAATGTAATAAAACTTTTAGTGCAGGCTCATGAAATGTAACGTTATTAGTCCATGAAGCAGCTGCTTGAAGATATAGCTACAATAGGAAAACTGAAACAGGTTCTCATATCAGTTTCTACAAACACTTGTATAGTAGTTTATGTAAATCAAAACTTTCATGAGTAATCTTTGTACCTTCTGCATAATGCTACAAAATTGTCTTAACTCTCAAACGATCTGAATTCTGTATTCGACATATTATATACACTAAAATGCCTATACCTTGGTTCACAAGTAACGCAGTTAACAAGCATTTTGAAAGACGTGCATTTAAAAAAAAAAAATCTGACTCGGTATACGAGCGCTGTCTCGCAAAATGAGCAGAATTAAGCCTATTTGCATGCAATACTGGTGAGCCTCAGACGCTCTCGGAAGCCATCAGAAATACTCGGAAATACCGAAAGTGTAAACAGTTCCCAAGCATTTACAAATGTTTCCGGTCATTTCTGAGGCTTACCAGCGCCACCACACCTCTGGCCACATATGATATTGCATACAACAGGTGCCCCTGGACATGTGGCCACATATAGTACTGCATTGACAAGCAGTGCTGTGGAACAAATTAACTGAGTTTCCATTGTTTCCTATGGGGACACATGCTTTGATATACGAGTGATTTGGATTACAAGCATTCTCCTGGAATGGATTATGCTTGTAATCCAAGGTATCACTGTACTATGAATGACCTTCCATGGGGAGCTGCTCATAATAAAATCAACTGCTCTTTATTCATAGGAATGCAAGGGATAGCGTGCTTAGAATGAATGTGTCAAGATATATACCTGTTATAGCCTGCAGCAAGTACCTCTGGCTGCGGGTTCTTGGGGGAAGCAGTGGTTGTCCTTTTTTTTGGATTTGTTTTTTACTGGCATTAGGCTGGTAGCAGAAGTATCTGGCTACACTCCCCTACCTATCCCATATGCATAAACGTGCATGATTTTGCATACTTGGAAGAATTGTTTAAAAACAGAACGCTCTTTCAACGGTAAAGGAATTTCACACATTAGTACACTGTCTAGTGCAGTGTCTTTCATCCTTTTTTCAGTCAAAGCACCCTTTAGAAATATGCACGATCCCAGGGCACACCAGTCTGAGGGCTCATTCTCACCAGGACGTGCGTCCAAGCACATGCTTTTTTGCATGTTTGCACACATCACATTTTTTACTGGGCGCGAATGTACACACATTTGTTAGATGGATGGGGGTGTCATCAAGAAATAATGGCACCCACGTGGGACTGCAAAAGGCAGCACATTTTTGTGTGGTACGGGAAAACATGCCATTTCACATGTGTTACCTCACTGCAGCTGGTGTGAACATGCCCTAAAATGTAGTCTGCGAGGCAAAGTTATCAGTGATCTTAGGTTGAAACTCCTCCAACTTTCCCCTTCTAGCACAAATCCTCCTTCATAGCACAACCCCCCTCCCAATTTCCTCCTCCTAGCACAAACCCCCTCAAATCCCCTCTCCTAGGACAAATTCCCCACCAAATCTCTCCTCCTAGCACAACCCCCCCCTCCAGCAAAAAAAACTCCCTGTTCCCAAATCCCCATTCCTAGCACAATCCCCACTTCAATCCCCACCCCCACCCCCATCCCCCCTCCCAGCACAATCCTCTAAAAGCCCATCCCCCCTCCTAGTGTTAACTCCCATGCAGTACGACTCTGCAAGGAGAGAGAGAAAACACAGCCTGCATGGCTCTCTCCTCCTTCCCGCATAGCTCTCTCCTCCTCCCAGCAGCATGTGTACTATTGCCGGCAAAGCAGAAAGCTGTAGTGCCACCCAACATGTCCTTAACAACTAATGACTTTCTGCTTTGCCAGCAATAGTACACATAGCTACAGGGAGGATGATAGAGCTGTGTGCGCTGTGCTCTCTCTTTCCTCACAGAGTCGCACTGCACAGGAGTTAACACAGAGTAGCGCTCAGACCAGGTGTGTCCACGGCACCCGTGAGGACTCTTTGCGGCACCCCAGGGTTCCGCAGCACCCCGGTTGTAAAACCCTGGTCTAGTGTATATAAACAGCTTTAGAGGCCAAAGAATTAGACATTTATTTATATGTGGCAACTTTATGTATTACCAAAATCTATCTGTATCTATGCATTCGAGATTAGCATTGATAATAATTTTTATCAGGATATTGCACTCAAGACTATCTAGCTTGCTTTTGCCCGACTCCAGTGAGCCATGTCTGTTTACCACTGTACTGTTTTTGGAAGGTAAGCCTATAACTCCAAAAATGCATTTTCAGACAGCCACACAGTACACTGCATAATTTCATGTGCATAAATTCACTCTCTAGGAAAAGGTAACACATGTGCTTAGGCAGTTTAGAAATGATACATTGTTTCCACTTAGGGCCGGTTCACACTTCCACGACTTGTGCTCCGACTTGTGTCGCCCCAAGTCGCTTGACATCATAAATCCCATTGAAATGAATGGGAGCCGTCTTAATGTACACTACTGAAGTTGCTCCAACTTCAAAAAAGTTTCCTGTACTACTTCAAGACGACTTCTATCCGACTTGTGCCCATAGAATTCAATGGAAGTTTCCCCCAAGTTGGATCCCCCATCTATATTGAAGTGACTTTACAGGAAAAAGAAAATAATTTACCCAGTGAATTCCCAGGCAACCCCCTGTCTCCCTTCTCTGATTGGCCACAGGCAAAGTCTCCTGGCATAGTCGAGTTTGAAGTTGCCTGGCAAAGTCGTCCCTGAAGTTGGATCACCTATGTGTGAACCAGCCCTCAGGAGTTGCTCCCCAGTGTTAGATCCGATTCACACAGGGGTGACTTGTCAGGCGATTTAGTCTCCTGACAAGTCACGCTCCATGCAGTGCAATGGAACCGTTCTAATAGGAGCAACTCAAGTTGCTCCTGTGACGAACGCGGGTATCAGATCGCTGCCCTCCTCCGCGACCGAGGACCCCCTTGATCTAATACCGCACTTGTCATGAACGTAACAATGCCACTCTCAGCTGCTTTCAGCACAAAGATTTCCCAGTTTGCGGGACCACTGTCTAAGTGCCAGCCACCTGAGAGCGATTGTTACCGGGTTAATTCAAACAATTAACCCTTCCACTGCCACCACTTCTGGATGCCGGCCAGAAGACCCGTATGTTAGCAATACCAGTATTTCAGAATACCCGCCTGTAACACACACTGTCACCGCCGCAGACAGGTATATTCAGATGCGTTATTTTAAAAACAGTAGCGCTCTTCAAAGGAACAGATTTGTAATAGTTGCATTAAGAGCTTTAGGGACAAAATTAACACTTTTCAAAATAAAGTTTAATAATGAAAAGGTCAAGTTTTAGGTGCAGTAAAATATTTACAGAAAAATAAGAGTACAAAGTGAGACAAAATTACAGCGAGAAAGAACAGAATGAAAATACCTGCATTTGAAATGTCCGTGCCTAATCAGTGTTTCGAAGATGATTTCCTGATGGTTCTCTGATGTTCTCTGATGTTGTTTCATTGATGGTAATTGAGAACTGACAATTGATCTTGGCAGTCCTTTTTCTCTGGATCACAAGGGGGGGAGCCATACTCCTCTGGCCTTTCGCATGAGAGGGCGTGTTATTAGACAATGTCCAGGGCGGGCCGTTGCGAGACATGCTGCATAATCCATGCATGGATTATGAAAATTATACCTTGTGATTGGGCCACCCGGAAAATCTCCCAGTAAGAAATTCAATCTCGGCACGCGTAAAGCTTTCAAATGACTCCAAACATGAGAGTGCTGAGACCTTCTAGGACCCTGGGAAGGGAATAGACTAGTTCTATCCCTCCTTGGGTAACAAGGGGTGAATGTTTATACTTGAATTATCCGGGCCAAAATTTTACATTCAAACATGTATGTTTTATATTGAAGCGACTTTACAGGAAAAAGAAAATAATTTACCCAGTGAATTCCCAGGCAACCCCCTCTCTCCCTTCTCTGATTGGCCACAGGCAAAGTCTAATGGCATAGTCGAGTTTGCAGTTGCCTTGAAGTTGCCTTGAAGTTGCCTGGCAAAGTCGTCCCTGAAGTTGGATCACCTATGTGTGAACCAGCCCTCAGGAGTTGCTCCCCAGTGTTAGATCCGGTTCACACAGGGGTGACTTGTCAGGCGACTTAGTCACCTGACAAGTCACGCTCCATGCAGTGGAATGGAACCATTCTAATAGGAGCAACTCAAGTTGCTCCTGTGATGAACGCGGGTATCAGATCGCTGCCCTCCTCACCGACCGGCGACCGAGGACCCCCTTGATCTAATACCGCACTTGTCACGAACGTAACAATGCCACTCTCAGCTGCTTTCAGCACAAAGATTTCCCAGTTTGCGGGACCACCGTCTAAGTGCCAGCCACCTGAGAGCGATTGTTACCGGGTTAATTCAAACTATTAACCCTTCCACTGCCACCACTTCTGGACGCCGGCCAGAAGACCCATATGTTAGCAATACCAGTATTTCAGAATAACCGCCTGTAACACACACTGTCACCGCAGACAGGTATATTCAGATGCGTTATTTTAAAAACAGTAGTGCTCTTCAAAGGAACAGATTCGTAATAGTTGCATTAACAGCTTTAGGGACAAAATTAATGATGAAAAGGTCAAGTTTTAGGTGCAGTAAAATATTTACAGAAAAATAAAAGTACAAAGTGAGACAAAATTACAGCGACAAAGAACAGAATGAAAATACCTGCATTTGAAATGTCCGTGCCTAATCAGTGTTTCGAAGATGATTTCCTGATAGTTTTCTGATGTTGTTTCATTGATGGTAATTGAGAACTGACAATTAATCTTGGTAGTCCTTTTTCTCTGGATCACAAGGAGGGGAGCCATACCCCTCTGGCCATTCACATGAGAGGGCGTGCCATTTAAGTAGCTCCCCTTCCAAGATGGAATCAGTGTTGCTTCGTGTGTGGTATCATTACTTCGTGGGTGTCTCACGTGTGATATCATCACAGCCCCGACTTAGAAAAAGGTCCTTGTATGCCTTTGAGGGCGACTTGCATAGACTTCTATTATAGAAGTTGCTTGCAAGTCGTGCTGAAGTTGCGCTGTGCGGGGCGACTCAGAGTTGCCCCTGAAATCGGATCACCCCCCGTGTGATTTACTGTAGACACAAGCAAAATCATGGATATTTTGAACAAATGCTACATATGCCTTTTGGCTGTGAAATGGCATAATATGTTCCCTGAAGAGCCTGGCCTTCTTAAAAAAGCACCGTTGTACAAGGGTTACGAAAACTGAAAACTACAACTGCTGACTAGAACCAAAATCAAACCTATTTCAACCAGTTCACAGAGCTGTTACTTTATGCTTCTAAGACAGTGACACAAAAAACCAATGACAACTGTATTTCTAAGTTGACAGTGTTGCATAGCAGTCCCTGGAGATAAAATTGCAAAAAGCCACGGGTGCCAATAATGCTGAACAAAGGAGGAGGAGGGAGAGCTAGGCTGTAGGCAAAAGGGAGATGGGTAGGTTCTTAACTTTTATAAGATAAGGAGAGAGACACCAAACATATGTTTTATATTGGGGGTATTTTAATTGAATAGTTCTCTGTAACTTCTGTTCTAAAAAAAGATCTAATTATATCAGCAATGGTGATAACTAATGATGATAGGCAGCTACAAAATATTACCTTGGCAGGAAATTTTTTTATGTTTTGGTTTTCTACAGTATGTATAGCATTGGGTTTTAAGAAGGGAACTGCCTGTCAGTGGAATCCCAGGTGGTAAGCATTCTCTCAATAAGCCTAGTGGTGTTTCTGTTAAGGCATTGCTGTATTCAGGTGTCCGTTTATAAAACTGTGATCAGCGGTGATCCCAAGGATCACCGCTGATCACAGCTCATTTTCGGTTTATAAAGCAAAGATAATAGGGAGAGAACATGTTCTCTGCCGATTATCTCTACACACAGAAAAGCTGTCATTCACTGACACAGAAAGGACCAGTTTATGCTGCTGCAATCTCTGCACTTCACTGGCGATCTGGGTCAGAATTCACCCTCCCCGATTCACCAGCTCAGAGGTGGTGAATCAGGGGAGTAAAGAGGGAATCCCGGGGAAGGAGGAAGATTATAGACTTCCTCCTGCCTCGTTCAGACCCCCCAACACATTAGCCATGTCCCCCTGCCCTGTATATGCGTATATATGCATATACATATATATGATGAGTGTATATATATATATATATATATATATATACATACACAGGGCGGGCCATTTATATGGATACACCTTAATAAAATGGGAATGGTTGGTGATATTAAGTTCCTGTTTGTGGCACATTAGTATATGTGTCACATGACCCTCTTCCTATTGAAAAAACAAAAGTTGGATTCAAAATGTCCAACTTCAAAATGGCCGCCATGGTCACCACCCATCTTGAAAAGTTTCCCCCCTCACATATACTAATGTAATGGCCCACCCTGTATATACATGTATATATAATGAAATAATGAATGTGTGTATATGTGCATATATAATGTGTGTATGTGTTTATGTATACATATATAGTGTAGGGGGACTAATAATTTTATTAATGATTTGGATGGGCTCCTCTGAGAATGTCTGTTACTGAGCAGTGATAATTTATCGATGCTTAATAAACCAGCATATCTGAGTTTCTGTGAATTTCTGGTGCCATAATCTCGTAATGTCTCATGAGATTCCAGTATCAGGGGGCGTTCTCCGCTGTTTTAACCGTTTGTAGATCACTTCACTTCACAAGAGTTGAAGCATTCTACACGGGTTCATAAACTGGCACACAGAGGAGAACGATCTCCTCTGTGAATGCCAGAGAACGAAGCAGTGGATTTTTTACACTGCTTCATAAATGGACATCTTAGTGTATACAGTGGTAAAACAAAAAAACAAAAAAACACTAATTTACAAACCCCTCTTCAAGTAGGAAAATTTCCAATACACTCTCAAATGGGGTCCAGGATTCTTTGAGATGTTCCTAGTATACATAAAGAAATATTTTAAAAAGCGGCAGCTGTAGGAGTTTTAAAAGATCTAAAGATCCGTACACACGGTCCGATTGCTGGCCAACAATGGTCGTCCCATAACCTGTTGGCCGATAATCCAATCGCGCGTACGCGCGATACTACAGCTGATTTCCAATTGTCCTCCAACAAAAGTTGGATGACGAGACTAGAAAACTTGTGTTGGCCAACAAGGAGTTGACCGATTGTTGGCTCGTGTGTGCAGAAGCTCTGAATCCAGGAAGTGTTCGGTCGTGTAACCTGTGTTCCTAATTCACAAATCACATTCACCTGAACTTCCTCGTTATACGCTCGGAACACGTCACTACGTTCATCTTTGGCCGATTACTTGACTCATGTCAGTACGCTAGACCAAACCACCGTCACCCAATTTGGACAAAAGTTGGACTTTCGGTTGACACACCATCGACTCATGTGTACGAGGCTTAAGTCTTTGAACAGAAGAAGATGCAGGGTAATACACACTGCATCAATAACATTTGAAACAACACTTATAAATCTGAAGACTACAGCATCCCAAAAACAGTCTCTTCAGAGACAGACTGTTGAGAATCTGAGCCAGAGATGGTGACCATGTCTGGTTCATGTACTCCTAATCCCTGCACTTTTTTATATCACACTCCTGGCCACGACTTACTTCTGACCCCTGTACACTATACATTATGTACTTCTAACCCGGCACTTTGTAACATTACATACTCTTAACCCCTGCACTCTGCATATAACACACTTCTGACTCCTGCACTCAATACTTTATTTACCCTTCACCCCTGCATTCTGTACATAACATACTCCTGCCCACTACACTAAGTATGTATTGTAACCCTGACAGTGTTTCAGTGTGTACTTAAGATCCTCTTGCTCACCTATAAGGTTCTTTGTGGCTTTTCACCCCATTATCTGTCTGAACTTTTATTAACTTACCCCCCATAACATCAAATTCTGTTCTTCCATGTGCCCCCCCACTCACCTGTCATTTGGCCAATTGTATCACCTAAAAAAAAATGGCTGATCCTGCCAGTTTCTGCCCTACCCCCTGTAAACTGACCACGGTATATCATGGCTGCTAAGCCTTGACACCGTGGTCAGTTTACTCGCCTCTGTCATCCGTTGTGTCTCTGATTAGACATGTGCAATTAGTTTCGTTCCGTATTCGTTTTTTGTCAAAATTCAGAATTTTCGTTAATTCGGAAACGTCCAAATAACGAAAATCAATTTCACTAATTTATCCAAAAACGGATCTTAGAAAAGAGCGAAAATCGGAAAAAAACAAAAATCCGAATGAACGAAAATCTGAAATTCGAAAATCCGAAAATAAGAAGGAAAATCCAAAAATTTGAAAGAACGAAAATCCAAAAGTAATAATGAAAATCCAGAAATTCAAAAGAACGAAAGTCTGAAAATAAGAATGAAAATCCAAAAATTTTAGAGATCGAAAATCCAAAAGAACGAAAACCCAAAAGTTCAAAAGAACGAAAATCCGAAAATAAGAACAAAAATTAAAAAATTTTAAAGAACGAAAATCTGAAAATAAGAACGGAAATCAGAAAATTCATATGGTATACCGTGCAGTCTATAGAATATAATGTGCCGGTATCCTCATCCCAGTGATATAGATACAAAGGTAGATTTCCCCCAAGAAAAGGGACTTTGAATAGGTTAACCAACCACATAAACTTATATAAAAAATATATTTTTATTCCATATACAAAATACATCAACTATAGTCCTCAAATGGAACAGAGAAGAAGCAAGTTACATATATGTTAAAGGAGTACAGTTACATTGCGCCAATGTTCCTTGTTGGTATACTGCTCACAGGAGCATAACTGGTGAGTCCGCTGTCCGCAAATGGAGTGCGGTTACCCTCCGTGATGGAATGCGTATGTTACCCAACATATATGTTTCGGAGCATTAAAGCCCTTCATCAGGGGTAGCTGTACAATGAATTGTGGCAAGTGACTGTATGTTATATTAAAAAGTTCTTCTCTGAATGTAGTCAATATCAAACATGCCCCACACTCGGTGGGGGGGGGGGGGGAGATAAATTTCACGGTGCTGCTGTCGGGTGGACAAATCAACCATCTAGGGTTCTTTAACCACTTCCCGGCCGCCGTATGCAGAATGACGGCCAGGAAGTGGCTGAGTTATCCTGACTGGACGTCATATGACGTCATATGACGTCCTCAGAATAACAAGCCGGGGGGCGCGCATCGCGGCGATTGGTGGTGTGGGGGGTCAGTCTGACCCCCCGCAATGCCGATCTCGGTAAAGTGCTTCGATCCGAAGCACTTTACCATGTGACCAGCCTAATGTGACACTGGTCGGCACTAACCAGTGCCGACCAGTGTACCATTTCACGAAGCCTAGCTTCGTGAAATGGCTCTAGCCGTAACGCCCCCCAGTCTGACTGGGGGGTGTGGTGGTTAGCGGCGCTACGCGCGGGGGGCCGAACAATAAGACTCCTGCAGTATACTGCAGTATACTGCAGGTCAGTCCTATTGAGTCGGTGAAGGACCGGCAGTAAGACGTATGCCGCCGGCCCTTCACCAATTTCTTGGGATCTACCAACTAAACAGGTGGGCTGTCGTCGTGGCACTTTAAATAGGGGGGGGGGGGGGGGGGG
>BLSH010444207.1:259218-307885 GCA_018402905.1 Glandirana rugosa
TAAGTATTAACTGTCTAAAGTCTTGGTCCAGATGTATAGAGAAGTCCTATGATAACGAAAATAACTCAAAAAAAAAAGAAAGTCTGTAGAGGAAGGGTTCTCACGACTACAGCACTCTTGGGAAGGAGATGTCTGAAAGAAAAAAAAAACTCAATAAAAGCAATAGTATCCTGAAGAGATATGTAGACCTGGTTCTGAAATCTGTCAATTATGAATGAGCTGAAATAAACAGTCAGCCATTTGCTGGAAATTATGGATCGTTAATAATAAAGGAGGAAAAAATGCACTGATAGGCATCCCATGGGTACCATTTTTCCTTTGCTGAGTCACCTTTGTGTATTTCCTTGTTATAAATAAACTGACAGCAGCGTGACAACTGGTTTATATTATCATTATCTTATGATAATGTTATTTCATAAAGCTTAACAGGAAGTTCTAACTATATCCAGCTAGTGAGGAATCTACATATGGGAGAAATAATAGAAACTTTCACATACCGGAGGGAAACAATTCAGAGAGAGGGAAATTCTGGAGGAACAAAGGTCATGTGCTAAAAATGGAGATTAATGGGAATGGATGATTGCATTCCCTACCATTGATAGATTTTTTACTGCTATGCTGACATAGAAACTATATCAGCTCACTTCATATACCATAGAAAAACTACCATTTAACTGGCTATAATGGATTGGATCCCAAAAAAAGAACTCCAGATTGTGGCAGCATTTTGGATACATTCCCATGTATGTGTTACCTATAGCCAAATGGGACTACTTCTCACAGACTAAGGACCATGTACCTGGTTTTGAGCTGTAATCTTTGCTTTTAAATGGTTACATTGTTTTAATCTCTGTCAATAAATATTGAAATTTTAATTGCTATGTAGAAATAATTATTTTTCAACGTTATAGTCCCATTTTTTGGTTATCTAATTACGGGATAAGGTGCTATAAAAAATTGGAGTTATGTTGAAATATCCACCTCTAGGCTGCTATCTACAGCCAAAAGCAAATCTGACAGTAATGTTGGAGTTTCAATATTTTATCACACTTTACATTTAAATCTGTTTTGCATTGAGTTGACATGTGTTTTGGTGTTTTCAACAAGCAATTGACTTGCATTACCAAAGACAATTTAATGAGCATTGCTATATGCTATTGTGCTATTGCCATTCTTGTAAAAACTTCTCCTATGATGGTCAAGGTACAGGAAGCTATCATTCTAACTTGGTCAACTTCAACCAATACATATCAATACAGTTGTTGGCATTTCATATCCATTTAACTTTGCTTCCTTGGCCAATATTCTGAGCATCACTGTACATTAACCTCTTGATGCCCATGTAACACATATTTGTGGTGGCAAATACACATATGTGTCCATGGGTGGCTGAGGTTTCTGTGCTGAGAGTGTGCTCACTGCGTGCTCCCAACATAATTACTGAGCTGTCAAAGACAACTCCCAATCTCTAGTAAGGATTGGAAGTTGGTGGGACCTGCTTCCAATCATGTGACCACTGTGACAGCCAATGACAGTGGTCATGTAATTAAGCAAACCTTCCCAGCCCGTAGACGTATATAGGCCAGATAAAGGGACACAGGAGTTGAGCAGGAAGGGGTTAAATTAGACATAAACTTTCACTGGATAACATTTAGTTTTCTAATGTACTGTGTGTATCATAAACATATACAACATACATACAGTTTTCACCCTTTTTTCATCCTTTTTTGCATCTCAGTGCTCCTGATCTCTTTTAGGCTCTTTCAGCCATTTACTGTCTACATCAGTGGTTCTCAACTCCGGTCCTCGGGACCCACCAACAGGCCAGATTTTAAGTATTACCTTAGGGAGATGCAGACTAGAACACTGCAATCACTGAGCAGCAAATTATATCAACTGTGATGTATTTCAGTTATCCTGCAAACCTGGCCTGTTGGGGGGTCCCGAGGACTGGAGTTGAGAACCACTCGTCTACATGAACTCACACTATAATGTACAGACTTTTGAATAACCCCTATGTGGGGGCAGGTCCATGGCTAAATGTTGGTGCCAGTTAAATCCATTAATGAGAAGAAACAGCCAGCATGCTAAATGCAGATCCAGATGAAAGGATTACTGAAGTTCCATATCAGAAAAACAGATACACCAGTGTTTAGAGGGGACAGCAGCCCACTTTATCAAGATGACAAGCAGAAAGTGCTTACTTGTCACCTTGATAAACCGGGCCATTGTGCCCTCAAAAGGTTGGTATACCTATTTTGCTAATATGGGACTTCAGCAATCCTTTCATCTGGATCTACATTTGGCATGCTGGCTGTTTCTGCTTGTTATTGGTTAAACCTGACTGAGGATCTAAATCATCTACGTTAAACTTTAAAAAAATAAAAAAGACTTCTCTTTTTTCTATTGGAGAGATGCTCCAGCATTTTCATCCCCTGTAAAGCCGGGGAGATGTGGTGCCCCATACACACGATCAGAAGATTGTACGAAACTCACCGCTTTCGAATCAATTGTATGATAATCGGACCATTAGTACAGAGCTTTCGAGAGCCGATCACGGCAGCTCATCCGATATAATCCGTTCAGACATGATAGGACATGTGATTTTCGTTTAACCAGTACAGTTGTCGTTTGAAAATGCAATACAAATATACTGCAACACATTACATCACTTCCGATTTTTTATTCTGTCATACGAGAATTTTCGTGCCTGGTTCGCACCAGTGCGCTCAGCAATATCGCATATGATTCGCACCGCACTGCAGATTGTATGGCTGATATTGCATCGCATTCAGACCAAACTCGCACAGGACCCTTTTTTTGGTCCGCAGCAGAATCAGATTGCATGGGTGTTCATACCCATGCAATCCGATTCTTGTGCGAGTTTGCAGTTCGCAGTGCGATATGCGAGCTGAAAAGGGGGTGTCGTTAGCAATGTTTTGACACCTCCCTTCAGCTCGCATAGGGCAGTGTGAACTTCCGTGCAAGTCGAGTGTGATGCGGGAACCCGCAGTAAATTCGCAGGGTTCCCGCATCGCACCTATGTGAACCGGGGCTGAAGTAAACTCTTCCGGTTCGATCTGAGCTTAGCATGCAAAAAAAAGGATGATCATTCGCCCGATGATCTCATTGTGTGTACCAGCCATATGAGATCTCTTCAAAAAATACAAACAGAAATAATAACCTGAATAAGGAAATTGCTAAATGGGAGGGTCTACCTATTATCCCCATGTAAGGCACAGACTGCACTGAAACTGCAGTATGTATGTTTTTAAAAGGCCCCACACTAAGAGGCTAAGATGTGAACTGCCCCTTAATGATGATTTTATTCTTCCAATAGGGATGCATTTTACTTTAAATATATGGCTTCCTTTGTAGCACATTATAGCACTTGTTGGAATCAATATGGTTTCACTGAAAAGAAGCAAGCACAAATAAATCACAGGAGCTCTCTTTTCAGCCCAGAAATCAATGTTGACACATTAGGGCTATTAGCTTATTGAAAGTATAATGATGTATGGAATAATAGAGATTATCTAACCTATTCTTGTAAACTGGGATTTGACATGGATTGCTATGATTTGCTCAGTGCAGATAGATATCTACATATTCTTGTTGATGGCCCTTTTCCATAATTGGTGACCTTTGGTAGGCTTCTTTATGCTGTCTTATACGTACCAACAGGAAGTCTTTTTCTCCTTTTCAGCACCATCAAATTCCCAGACTACAAAGTTTGCTATAGGATTCCTATTGCTCCCAAGAGTCTTTTTCTTATTTCAGAACCAGTTGTTTCTTTATTGTATCGCCACTTGATGAATGCATGGCAGTCACATACTGCAGGTTTGAAATGTCCTAAACTGTCTTTGCATAGAGGTGACTTTCCATTTCATTACCACTTCGTGAATGAACACAGGACAGTTACACATTTACGTAGAAATGACGCATATAAAATATATTTTAACTCTGTTGAACTCAAACAGCTGTACAAAGTACAAAATAAAGAACTGTAAGGGACAGTCTCCCATAAGCTTTTGTTACACACATATATTCTAAAACATGTAACCAAGAAGTTCATATACAGTGTACTGAGTCAGGTGGTTATAACTTTAAGACTAAGGAGCCTTAACATGAGAGTAGAATTTTGAGAAATTTTAGGTGATAATTCCCATTCCCAACTACAACTTTTTTAAATAAGCATTTTATAATCTAATTAACCAATGATTTCTATTAGGCTACAGTAAGAGAGGATGGAGTGATCAATATAATACCTATGGCTTAGTGAGCTGTAAACATAGTTTTTTTGCAAGAATATTCAAGTATAGTGTAGCCAATATTCTTTGTTTGTTAGCATTCCAAATTTACAAATGTCAGACGTTTGGGGAAGAGGGAGTTGAAGTTAGGTGGTAAGCACAAAAGTGACTTGCTGCCAGAAGCAGATATACTCTGGCAACCCAAAATAGGTTGCATGAAATCTGCTTATGGTTCTTTTCATTGTACATAGGTGGGGGTGGTTATACATGCTATTTTGTGCAGTCAAACAGGAGCTAGATGTGTACTGTATAATATACTATTGAATGAATCTATTATGAACCGCTGAAACCAACATTTGGGAAAAACATATATCATCTATACCTCTGTAGACATAGTAGGTAGTATGATCTGCCATTTAGTATCATTAGCCAGTGGAGTTTTACCTAGCTTAGTTTGCAGCAAGTGGGAATAGAGAGCGGATATTTACACTTCTGTTATTGGGTATTCAGAGAGAATTATCCTGGTCCCTGAATTGTGCCTCCAAACCATGGTGCTGTGATAGGAACCTATAGAAGAAGCTACATGATAAATTGTGTCTTTCTTGTAATTGCATGAAGTCCACTCCCCCTTTAAATGTCTGCAAGAGTTATCCCATAAGGATTAGTTATCTGGGAGGTCCTGAAACAAAGTGAGACATTTAACTTCAATCCACACCAGTTTGACCAGTTTCAGGATGGGTAGGTGGTGCTTGCAGGGACGTAACTTAGGGACCACTGGAAATGTCAACGTTTGTTTGGTCCCATATCCTAAATCTGCTTCCAAGTTATAGGTCACTAAAGGGAGGACCCATGTGGTTAGGTGTTATCGTTCTCCTGCCAAGTAACAAAGAAAGTATCCAGAAGTGCCATACCAGCATTATAGTCCTTGGTTAGTTTTATTTTAGCTTAAGGGTAGCCCATATAAACGTTGAAAATAGAGTAAGTGCCTTGAAAATTGTTTTAATACTGTCTTGGGCATTTGTGCAATTATTCAGATACATTTTGGCAAAAGGATAATTTTAAGTAATTCAGTTCATTCTGCCTGCAACAGACAGGGGCAGCTTAGACCACACTTGCAGTTTATGCTTAATAACTTGCATTAGTGGACCAATGTTCTTTAGGCTGGCCTGGGATGGGGCTTATGTATTTGCAATCTCCAGGTATTGAAAGGAAAGAATAATGGTGAGAGGGGACTGAGGTGTGGAAGAAGAATATGGCTATAGACACCAATGGCATAAAGACAAACTTTTGTCAGTTAATTTTAAGGCCCGATGAATCCCCAATCCTTCAATAGTTTGAATGGCCAATGGTAAGCAAGGGACTGTATTATTATTATTATATAGGATTTATTTAGCACCAACAGTTTGCTCAGCGCTTTACAAAATGAAAGTAGACATTACAGTTACAATACAATTCATTACAAGAGGAATCAGAGGGCCCTGCACATTAGAGATTACAATCTAAGAGGGAGGGTCAAGTGATATAAAAGGTAATAACTGCTGGGGGATGAGCTAATGGAGAAAGTAAAAACACAGTGTATTAGTTAGAAGCAGGATAGATGGATAGATTAGGAGCTAGTCGGACCGTTTGGAGTAGGTAGTTCCAAAGTATTCTTGAGATATAATAGGAAAGCATCAACATATAGGTCTATTTGTTCAGTTAATTGCCCATAAGTAAAGCTGGGTTCACAGGGGCTGAAAACAAACGGTCAGTTCAGAAGCAATTGGGCTACTGTCAGCCCGAGTGTACAGCAGTCTGTTCTACAGAAGCTGGTATTACGACAGGCTTCTGTCAAAAGGGCATGCTGGAAAACCAGCATCCGATGAGCGCTGTTAGCCAACGACTGCAAGTGCTGATCAGTGGGGGAGACTTACTAAAATGGGTGCACTCTAGTGCAGCTGTGCCTGGTAACCAATCAGCCTCTAACTTCAGCTTGTTCAATTAAAGTGATAAAGTCTATTTTTTAAAATTAAAAATAATGTTATTCTTACCTGCTCTGTGCAGTGGTTTTGCACAGAGCAGTCTGGATCCTCCTCTTCTCGGGTCTCTTTTTGGCACTCCTGGCCCCTCACTCCTGTTGAGTGCCCCCACAGCAAGCAGGCCTCGCTCCTCTCTCTCCTCATTGGTCACTGATTTTGATTGACAGCAGAAGCCAATTGCTCTTTGCTGCTGTCTCAGCCAATGGGGAGGGAGAGTCCCAGGCAGCCGAGTCTCTCGTGCAACATCATTGGATCTAGATGGGCTCAGGTAAGTATTAGGGGGGCTGAGGGTCACTGCTGCACACAGGAGGCTTTTTATCTTAATGCATAGAATGCATTAAGATAAAAAACCTTCTGAGTTTACAACCACTTTCAACTTTGGCAATAAAACCTGGAAGCTGATTGGTTTCTATGCAGAGTTGCACCAGAGTTTGCACACTCCAAGTTTAGTAAATAACCCCCAATGTGTTCTGGCAGGGGGCAGTCCCCCTGTCAGAACACCATGGCACATTGCTTGTGTTAGTATGCCGATCTCTCAATTTGCTTTGCTCAGTCCACTGGGTTCAACATAAAAAACGTATAGTATCCACCCAGCTTTTTGCTGGATGTTAATGGCAAGAGTCACCATTGCTAGAGCAATGAGAAGGGGAGATTGGGGTAATGTTTAAAGATGCCAAGGCACATGTCTCTGGGATTTATCCTGATAACTGAGCCATAATTTGAGTCCTGTGGATATTAATTGTGCTTGACTTTACAGGCATAAGGACTATTTGGTTATCATGAACAATAGAGAGTATGATAATATTTAGTCTGGTGATAGTGTCATTAAGACAGAAAATTATGTGAAAGCTTGCCAACAGGGACAGACCTTTCTTAAATGGAGTGAGGAAGGGTTAGAGCTTCTGTCAGCTTTTTGTTGCTGCATGTGATTTCTTGTCTTGACAGCCTTACCCCTTATTTCTTGTCCAAGTGTCACAGGGGCAGGAAGAAAAAGGAAATGGGCTTCAACCAACAATGATGTAACTCATGGAAAATCTGCAAATTTTGGCAGATCATTATGCTTTTAACTAGATCTTAGGTAAAACTGTCTCATCTATGTGGAATGACAGAAAACAAAATCTACACGTGAATATGCTTCATCCCTTCTTTCCTGTGTTGAAAGGAATAAAGGCAGAGATATACGGTATATTAGTGAAGACAATTTCAGCCTGGTTTCCTACCAATCAACAGTTATAGCTGAAAGGTGTTTGTGAAGTCCCTAGTCTGGCTATAGTTTGGAAAACTGACCTATAGAAATAACAGGATTACAGTGATGCTCATTCATTTCCTGTCCCAAAGAAAAGAACAGAAAAGAAAAGAAAAGAAAAGAAAAGAAAGAATCTGAATGTGAATTCCCTCTTCGGTACTTTTCTCCAGAACAGGTGTCCTAGTTTTCCCATCTTCTCATGCCCTAAAATTGGATTTCCCCCTCTGTCTCTGTGACAATGGTCCTCAGGACAAACAGAAAGGGTGAATCTACCTAGCCAAGACCCAGACACTAATAAGAATATGACAGATGTTCTAATCCTTCCCTATTACATTCAGCAAAATGGTAGCTATGCAAACACTTTTAAAATTACTTTTCAGCAACTTTAAGGCCTCATGCACACAGGATGTTTTTGGGCGTTTTTACAGCTGCTGCTTTTAGCTTCAGATGTTTTTTTTCCTACAGCCAATAAACTCCCCATCATGTTATCTTATGTGTTCATGCACACATAGGCTGTTATCAACTGGTTTTGGCTGGGGCGTTTTTGAGCTGTGAAAAAACCCAAGACTAGTGGGTTCTGAGAGACGTTTTTCAGCTGTAAAAATGATCAAATGCGCACAAATGTGTCTCACCAACGTCTTTGTAGATTTTTTATACATCGAAAAAAATAAAATAAAAATGTTCAAAAATGCTTGTGCTCAAAAACACTAGTGCAATAACGCTGAAAAAAAGCTGAAAGACGCACTATAAAACTACTGACGCTTTTAGAATCTTTTTTAACGTCCTGTGTGCATGAAGCCTAAAAGTCTTCATAAATACATTCCTGACATATAAAGCAACAATATAATTTTTCAAAAAAGTTGCATCTTTTTTCTTTAAAAAGCAATCCTTGAGCTCCAGACACGTGACTTTGTCCAGTGTGAGATGATGTCATCAGTCTGCTACAAGCAAGAGGAAACATTTGCTCAGTCTCACCCTTTATCAACTTTTTCACTCATCTCTATTACACCTTTAATTCATACTTGAGAGAGAATGCAACTGCTTCTTAGGCTGGGCATAAAAGGCACATTTTTTTGGCTAGTTGATAAAAAAACAAATTCCCCATCCATGCAAGCGAGGTGGATGGAGGAATCCTCCATGCTGTGCTATTGTATTCTAACAGCGGGATTCCTCCACTGTCAGAATACACTGACCAGTGATTCAACCCATTGACTGTAGCCTGATGATTAAGAAACAATTTTAAGGGGTTTATTTACTAAAGGAAAAAATACTGTGCACTTTGCAGAGTGCAGTTGCACTCTGTAAGTGCAGTTACTCCAGAGATTAGTAAATGAGCAGAAACTCTGCTGACTTCCATCATCCAATCACGTGCAAGCAAACATGCTGTTTTTTTTTTCTTGCATGTGATTAGGTACTCATTGGAAAGTGAAGCCTTACCTCATTTACTAAGCCCTGGAGCAACTGCACTTGTCTATTTGTCTTTAGTAAATCAGCCACTAAGTATTTGGAATGGCCATAGATGAATTGAAATTTGGCTGGACCCTGCTGAACAGACCAAAATGTTGACCCATATATGGCCAGCTTTAGCTGCTTAATGGCTGAAAACAATGGTAGAACAGGTATTGAGATTGTTCCAGGCATTGCTGGAACACAACATTGTGAGAACAAAGTTGTGAGACCTTTTGGAGTGTTTTTGATCTCACAATGTTATGTGTTCTGACAACGCTACATTGACTGTACGTATTTATTACATTTCTTCATCTACTCATGACTATATTTCAATTTATTTAGGTTTTATAACAAATATCCCCTGAAGAATCCTAATAATTAGAAAACATGTCTGGATTATCACGCCATACCTATCACCAATTACTGATCATGTTTGTAAAATCCAAAATTAATTGATCTAGTATTTAAAATGATGCTTTTTTTATTTGTCTATTGTATATATTTTTCTTTTTTTTGTTCTTGATGAATCCTTTTTAAATTGATTCAAATAAAATATATGAATTATAATTGATGTTATAATTCTCCGTTACTGGCGCCTTAAAAATCCCAAATCCCAATAGGAGCTCTTTTTCTTCCTGTCCTGTTACGTATTGAGCATTTTTATACTATGTAGCATTGTTGTAATAGTGTTTGCAAGTATTTTAGCTTTTAAAAGAGAAAAAAAGCAACAACAGTATATAATAGTAACAAATTATAATATACTTTTGAAATGATCAGCTAGACAGTGAACAGCTTCTAAAATTTTCTGAAAAGCCTAGACATATCTACACACTTTAATTTATGAACATGGATTGAAAAAAGTACCTGGAAAACTGTATTTTAAACAATGCATTTTACGTATGCTTAATACAGAAACATTCAGTTCTGCTTAGTCATCAAAAAAGAAGGATTATCATTGATCCCTATTCATTATGCTAAGTTTATAGTGCATCTCAGTACTTCAAACATGTAGGGGGTGTATTGAGTGTAAAAAGTAATGAATAGTCCTTATGACATGCGAATACTAAATTTCCACTCATGCTGTACATTTTAACAGACTATTGAGAAGTAACACTTGGTGTATGACTAACACTGAATGAGGTGAAGAACAGCACACTGCATCAAAAATCTTTACTATGTGCTTGTGGTATGACTTCACTTTGCCTGCCTCTATGAGCTGATATTACTGCAGCTTAGCCAACTCTCATTTTCTGATGTTAGGATCCTGCATTTTTCTCTGACACCCCCTTATTTTGTTCTCCCTTCACTGTGAACCTCCTGCAGGCTCTTTGGGGTTGATTTACTAAAGGCAAATAGATTGAACACTTTGCAAGTTTAGTGCTCTAGAGAGGGCCCAAGACATTGTGCTGCTTGGGTCCAAGAATGAAATGCTGCCCCCCCCAAAAAAAAAAGTTCACCAAAAGGCCCCCCAATCCATTATTTTATCCAGAATCATGATAATTAACACTAAAACGTAATTTATCAGGAAGTCAGATTTACATGCAACAGCATCTTGTCTATATGCAAAATTGTATGACAGTGTAGGGGCAGGCTAGGGCAGTATATGGATAGGCTAGGGTAGTATATGGGCAAGTTAGGATAGTATATAAAAAGGCAAGGGCAGTGTAGGGTCAGGCTACGGCAGTATAGGGGCAGGCTAGGGTAGTATATGGACAAGCTAGAGTAGTATAAAAACAGGCTAGGGCAATATATAGACAGGCTAGGGTAGTATATGTTCAGGCTAGGGTAGAATATAGACAGGCTAGGGTACTAAATGGGCATGCAAGGGTAGTAAATGGGCACACTAGGGTAGCAAATGGGCATGCTAGGATAGTAGATGGACAGGCTAGGGTAGGATAGGGACAGGCTAGGGTAGTATATAGACAGGCTAGGGTAGTATAGGGGTAGGCTAGGGTAGTATAGGGACAGGCTAGTGCAGTGTAGGGGCGGGCTAGGGCAGTATAGGGGCAAGAGGAGTGGCCTGGGGGGCAGTTGTCATCATGACACTCTGGAGGCCCTGGAATACCCAATCACGTGCGAGGAAAATAAAAAAACAGCATTTTTGCTTGCATGTGATTGGATGATGGAAGTCAGCAGATCTTCTGCTCATTTACCAAGATCGGGAGCAACTGCACTTTCAGAAGGCAAACGCACGTTGCAAAGTGCACAGTCTATTTGCTTTTAGTAAATCAACTTCTTTGTATAAACATTATGTGGATGTGTTCATGCTGCAGCAGCAACTAAGTGTTTACCTTCCAACTTTTTGTGATAGGAATGAGGGACAACTATTAGCAAATAAATGAATAAAGTGAATAAATGGGGTGCTAACTCAAATAATAATCAAAGTAGATAATTAATGATCATGGTAATAGATGAATAATGTGCAAATAATCATAAACATAAAACAAATTCCTCAATAATAAATACAATATCAATCACAATATTGAAAGTGCATGTGCATGAATAACGTTCAACATTGATAGATAACAGCAGCAAATATTGAAAGTGCTTGTGAAAAGTCCTACTAAAAAATGTGCAACACAGTGCAAAAAAATCAGTTCATACATGTATTGTGATAGTTGCATCACCCTCTGCAAGTAGCAGCATGTGTAACTCCATACAATTCTGCAGACAGTTCTTATGGCAACAGATGTGCAAAAGTGCAGAAAAAATAAATATATATAAAGTTCTTCCACGTGTAGTGCCAATTACTTCCACCGTCCACATTCAGCAGTACACCAATAGTGAGCCCTAGCATCTCACCTCAAATGAAGACCCCTAGAGGTCTAATGGCGCTTATGTTGTCAGAAATCCTCAATGGCTCACACAGCTCCCTCTCCATGTTAAAGCCTCTGGTCAGGTAGTGCTAAACTCCTATACTTGGAACAGGATTCCACTTATAGTCTCCTCCACTCTCCTCCATATAGGATGTTAAAATCTTGATGATCAGCAAGGATGGCAGATAAAAACACCACAGAATTGTATATATTTTGTATTTATTATTGAGGATATATATTGTATTTATTATTGAGGTATTTTTTTAATGTTTATGATTATTTGCACATTATTCATCTATTACCGCAATCATTAATTATCTACTTTGATTATTATTTGAGTTAGCGCTCCATTTATTCACTTTATTCATTTCATTGGCGGTGGAAGCTGCTCCTAGTCCAATTGCCTGGTTTGCACATTAGTTTTACATTTAGACCCCTTTCACACTGGGGCGGTTTTTAGGCTCTTCAGCACTAGAAATAGCGTCTGTAAAGCGCCTGAAAACCATCCCCCAATCCACCCCAGTGTGAAAGCTCAAGTGGTTTCACACTGGAGCTGTGCACTTGCAGGACGTTAGAAAAGTCCTGCAAGCAGCATCTTTTGGGGCGGTTTGCGAGCGGTGTATACACCACTCCCAGACCACCCCTGCCGTTGAAATCAATGGGCAGTGCTTCCCTTTTTAACACCTTCTTGGGGGATAAAAGCACCCTGCTGCCACCCGAATACCAAAGCACCGCTTCCCAGTTTAGGACCAGAGCACTTTTTTCAATTCGGCACTGCGCTGCTTTAACTGACAATTGCGCGGTAGTGCAATGTTGTACCCAAACAAAATTTGCTTCCTTTTTTCCCACGAATAGAGCTTTATTTTGGAGGTATTTGATCACCTCTGCATTATTTCTGATCACCGCTGCCCGAGACAGGTGGAAAATTGTTGGGTGAACTGCAGCTGCATTCAACCAGATGCAGCCACTGTTAAAGTATTCTGACAGCAACTGGTGCCAGTAATCAGAACCCAATAACTGCAGCTGGAGATTCGCCTATCCAAGCTGTATCGCAATCTACAAAAAAAAAACAAAACAATGTGTGCATGTTCATGCTAGAAAGCAGAACAAATTAAAAATATATATTTTTTAACATGTTTTTCATGTTTTTATGTCTCTACGATAAGTTGCAGTGCATTTTTGCAGACAGGAAGCTGATTTACACCACAGTCCCTGCTGTCAGTGTGTATACATGCATGTTTAATGCTTTTGCACAGCATTACACTGACTTGTGCCTACATACATTTGCAGTGTTCTTGTACATTTACAAGCAACACAATGCTGCATGTAGTACTTTTTTTTTCACTGCACAAGAAAGCACCACAATGGTTTCAACTAGGCTCATTGAAATACATTCATTTTAATTTTTTTGCATATTCGTTCATACTGCATTTAAAACACACTCTACAGCATGTGGTGAAAACAAGCCCTTGCTAAGGCTGTTTTACTAAAGAAGTTGAGAATTTTTCAGAATATTCACCTCAATGATGATCCAGTTATGTAAAAGGCAAATTCCTGTTCACTTGGAATATCCAGGCATGTGCAGATGCTTCTCACATAAACAGATAATTAAGTGAATTGTTACATAATTTTTTTGAGTGTACATTCTCAAATCCTTTAGCCTAGGTTCACACTTGTCTGAAGCGGGAACCAGCGCAATTCCAGTGCCAGTTCCCACATCACATCTCTTCCACTGTCTTCTGCGAACCGCTGCCGGTGTCAATACAATGTTAATGACACCCCCAGATCGGTTTACAGATCGCAGTGTGAACGGTGGATTCGTACAGGAATCAGATCGCGTGGGTGAGAACACCCATGCGACCCGATTCCAGTGCGGGGAAAAACAAGTCCCTGCACCTTTTTTGTGCAAATCCAATGCGAGTTCAGCCATACAACTGTATGGCTGAACTCGCATGCTCAGACATCACATGCGATCGGCACCTGCAGTGCACATGTGTGAACCTGGGCTTAAGGTAGATTTAGGCGCCCCCAAAAGATTGATCCGCGTTGATGTGAGGCCTCCTCACCACCTGTTTTAACCCCAAAGTGAAAAACACAAAGGGTGTTTGTGGTGCTTCCCATTTACTTGAATGGGTCACATTCAGCGAGTGGCAAGCGACACATTGGGTAGTTTTGCCGTGGCATAAAGTGGACCATCGCTACAGTGGCATGTAAATACCCCTGTACGCTGCCATTTGCAGCTTGGAGGGCTCTAAAAATGTGGTTCAGCTGTATATTTTTGTAATCCTCCAACTGCACGTCTAAATGAAGACTTATGGCTCATACACACAATCAGAAAATCGTATAAATACCACTTTCAAAGCGATCGTACAATAATCAAATCGTTAGTACACATCTTTCAAGAGCCGATCAGGACCGATGACAAAGTTCCGGTTGGGACGATACGCGTGCGGGAAAGGGAAGTGACGTCATCCGCAGCCGCCGCTGTCTCCAAGTGTAGACGTACCTTGGAGTATCCATCACTATCACTTATATGTATTGGAGTTCATGTGAGTACCCCCCTGTTTTATGATACTCAATAAAGTGTGGCATTTTGAAGCAGTGAGCACTAGATGTGTTACCTTTGTTGATTTCATGTATCTGGGAAAGAACTTGCGGAACTCTGTTGGAGAGCCTATAACCTATATCTTATGAGGATTATTGAGATATTGAAGAGGAAACGATTGAACATTTCCTGTTGCTGAGCTGGTTAACCGCTATCTGTGTCCAGGAGTTTTTTCAAGCGCATTGAGGCTCCTGTAATAAGAGCCCATGCGGTGAGGTGAGAATATAGTGTGACTGGTGGAGGATTAGTGACACTGTACCACTTAGATCTGCCATATTCATAGGAACTCACTGGGTGATCTCGCACAGGAATGGACTATCATAATATTCTTAATATTCTGAGCGCTGCACTTTTATATTTTATGGAATCAGGACAGGTCGTGCAAAATTATCCGATGGGAGAAGCACAAAAATGTTTCTTATGCGATACCAGATCGGACAATTTTCCTTTAATTACTACAGTTGTCGTTCCAAAATACAACACAAAAATACAATACAACACATTACATCATTTCCAAATTTTTATTCTGTTGTTCATAACTTTAGTAAACTCTTTTGATAGGAGACTAGCGTGCAAAAAATAAACAAAAACGGACAACCATTCGTTTTATAATCTCATCTTGTGTATCAGGCATTAGCAAGTCAGCTTAACTGTCTTATTTACTGTAAGAAGTTTTTTAATATGCTTGAAAAAAAAAATTATATTGTTGTAGTGATATACATGTGGCACGGCATTAATAATAAAACATCTACAAAATGCGTTTTTAATGTAGTCATTGCACAAGATTATAATACAAAATATCTGTATAAGAATAATTTCTGTATAGAAACCAGCTACTGTTTATGCACACTAGGGCACACTCTGGATCTTTAATGAACAAATTGAAGATAGAAAGGAAAAAGTAACATGCTATGGTTGGGAGGTGTTATAATTGTTCCAGGCATGCAATGTAAATGGAATTTCAGTCTGCAAACATTCTTGTTATTTAAATTCGAGATGCATCTTCTTGAAATTTTAAGATTTTGGTCAAGAATAGAAATGTCTTACACACACCACACCTCAGACTGACTGCTCTCTCACCCTCCTGCTAATTAGCCTGATCCTTTACACGTTGTAAAATCCATACAGCACCCAACGAGTCTCCCTCTGGCTGTCACCAGCCGGGACTGAATACCTTGTAAAAACTGAACACACATGCCCTGGTTTGAAGCACATGCGTGACACAGGTACGCACAGACAGGGCTGGTTAGTGTAAGTTCTTTACTCCCCATGATACCTACAAAAAGCCTCCATAAAACTCATTTTTACAAGGTGGTGGGATGGAGTCTGTGAATAGAGAATAAAAAACTCTCTTTCTTCATTTTGAGTTTTATTGTTCTTTTCTCATTTCCATCAGCCTACACCCAAATGGTCATACCATAAAGTACCTCATTGGTGGAATTGCACATGGCGCTGTGTGGTCCAGGGGTGATCTGTGGAGGAGACCATATAGTCATTTATCAAAGTCGTTAGGCTGGATACTGAGAGAAACCAGGAAAACGCTCTGACAATCATGTCAGCCCTAATTAACAGAACTGTTGAACTCTACATTTTAATCACTGCCATTAAAATGTTGGAAATGAAATCAAAGTTGCTCAAAGGCAAACTTACAAAAATGTCTTTTGAAGTAGACACATTAACATATTATACCTTTAAATAGTGTGTAGACAATGTGGTGGTCTTAGTAGAGACTTAGTAAACAAACTAATATAGATTCAGATTTTAAGCTGCACGAATCACAAAATTTAAAGCGTTTTTCTTAAAATAACAAACATGTTATACTTACCTGCTCTGTGCAATAGTATTGGACAGAGCGGCCCTGAACTTCAATCCTGAACTGGGATGTGTGAATCCATAGACACAGACAGTGAGGCTTGGCCCAATCCCCAACCCCCTCCTCACAGGATTTGACTGACAGCAGCAGATTCAAATGGCTCCCGCAGCTCCCAGTGAACCCTGTGAGAGAAGGAAGAGGAGAGAGAAGAACTAAAGCCAGGCACAAAGCAGGATCTATAGAGGGCATGGGTAAATGTTTAAAGTGGTTGTAAAGCCTTAAGGTTTTTCGCCTTAATGCATTCTATGCATCAAGGTGAAAAACCTGCTGTGTGCAGCTCCCCCCCAGACCCCCCTGGAGCTATGGGCTGTTCAAGTGGGGGCACCCAATAAAGAGAAGGGGCCTAGAGTGCCGACGGGGGACCTCAGAAGAAGAGGAGTGGGTCTGCTCTGTGCAAAACCATTGCACAGAGCAGGTAAATATAGGCATGTTTGTTATTTTTTTTTAAAAAATGGAAAGTTTACAACCACTTTAAGGGGGTGGGGTGGGGAGTGCTGCTATTGTAAGATTTGTAACCTTAATACAAAGAATCTTGCCTCAAAATATCACCCGAACCATTCTCTCCCCTCATTTCAAGACCTCCTGCTCTCTAGCTCTCTTGTCTTCTTCTCCCATGCTTTCCTCCAGGACTTCTCCAGAGCTTCACCCATCCTCTGGAACCCTCTACCTCAATCTGTCCAGCTATCTCCTACTCTGTCCACCTTTAGGCGATCCCTAAAAACTCATCTCTTCAGGGAAGCCTATCCTGCCTCCACCTAAAAACTGAACTTTTATCTCTTCCATCTGATCCTCTCTCACAGTTATTAACTTTTGTACCACTTGCCTCACCTTATTAGATTGTAAGCTCTTATGAGAAGGGCTCTCCTAACCCTATTGTATTGTACCTGTACTGTCTCCCTTTTTATTGTAAAGTGCTGCGCAAACTGTTGGTGCTATATACAGTGGGGGAAATAATTATTTGATCCCCTGCAGATTTTGTAAGTTTGCCCACTTACAAAGAAATGAAGAGTCTATAATTTTTTATCATGGGTGTATTTTAAATGATAGACAGAATATCAAACAAAAATCCAGAAAAAACACATGATATAAATTGTTTAAATTGAGTTGCAGTTCAGTGAGTAAAATAAGTATTTGATCCCCTACCAACCAACAATAAGGGCCAGTTCACACTGGTCAGACAAGCGCTCCAACTTCGAGAGCACAAGTCGCATGACATGTCAAAATCAATGGTTCTCTATGAGACCTGTCTTAACTGATCCGACTTTGAAAAAGGTTGCTGCACTACTTTGGTCCGACTTGAGCACGATTTCCGTCCATTGATGTGAATGGAAATCGCATCCAAGTCAGCTCACCATCTTAACTGATCCGCCTTGAGGTATGCACCTTGTGCTCTTTGGATCTTGAGGCATTTTTAAAAATGTTTTAATAATTTAAAAGATTTTGGTGTGGGATCCCTCCCCAAGACCATACCAGACCATTTGGTCTGGTATGGCTTTTGAGGGGAAACTCCACACCAAAAATAACAAAAAAAAAAACAAAACGGCGTGCCTTCCCCCCAAGATCCATACCAGGCCCTTATTCGAGCTTGCAGCCCGGTAGGTCAAGAAAGGGTGAGCGAGCATCCCCCACATCCTGAACCATACCAGGCCACATGCCCTCAATATTGGAAAGTTGGTGCTTGGGGCAGGGGGGTCCGTGACATCACAAGGGGATGGGGTCTCAGGGTGACTTCACCACATGGCCACGCCACATAGCTATATAAGAATTGTCAGACACCGGAGCTCACAGAACGGTGGAAGCCAGCATCAGAGAAAGAGTGTATTTTTTTTCCTTTTAGTGGGGCAGTGGCAGCGGCAGCGGTGGAGAAAGAAGACATCAGTGGAGGAACTGGAGAAAGAAGACATCGTGGGGGAACTGAAGAAATAAGACATTGATGGAGGAAATGTAGAGAGAAGACATCGGTGGAAAGACATTCTTCATTTTTAATAAAGAATGTGTAACACTACACTACACTTTTTTTTGGGTGAATGGGAAAGGGTACAATGTATTCCATACTCCTTCACATTGGGAGGGGGGCGGGATCAGGGGGCCTCTTTCTTAAAGGGGGCTTCCAGATTCCGATAAGCCCCCTGCCCGCAGACCCCCCACAACCACCGGCCAAAAGCACCCACCCTCCCATGTTGAGGGCATGTGGCCTGATATGGTTTAAGAGGGGGGCCATCTCTCATTTTATTTTTGGGTGTGGGGTTTCCCCTCAAAATCTGTACCAGACTGAAGGGTCTAGTATGGTCCTGAGTGGGGCACCACACCGTTTTTTTTTTTTAAATTTTTTTTTGAGGTTTCCCCTCAAGATCCATACCAGACTCAAAGGGCCTGGCATGGATTTGGGGGGGGTCCCACGCTGTTTCTTTTTTTTTTGATAAATTTGGCGTGAAGTTTCATCCATACCAGAAGCAATGGAATTGTTTTGATTAGTCAAAGGACAAGTAACAATCATCTCAAAGCCGGATACCTTCATTGAAGTTGCATGGAAGTCAGACCGGAAGTCGCAGGGCAAAGTCGGATCGGAAGTCGTGTGACTTCCATGTCGGATCAGTCTGAACATAGCCTCATTCTGTTTCCCACAAACTAGCTACAGTATGTGCTCATATGGTACACAGATTAGTCCTGTCAATTTAAGAAGGTGCTCCTAACAACAATCAGTTCTGGAGGCTCTTCTGGTAAAAGGGCATTGATCCTTACTTTAGAGAGATATTTTCTCTCACTTCCTATTGTACCTCTGAGACAATGAGTGAAAAGAAATCCCTCCAATGGGACACAGAAAGCAAAAGCAATGAAAAAAAATAGCCATTGCTACTTAACCGTTTGAGTCCCCACTGCCCGGCCACCCGGTGTCAGCAGCTCATTTGGATCCCAATGGGGGTGAAGACTGATACCGCCAGTTGTCTGTGACAGCCAGCATCCAACTCTAAGCCTAGGGGCTGAAACAATCAGCTTCTGGGATTTTGATGCTTTTACTGATCACCCCATAGAAGCACCATGTTTCCTCATTCTATTTACATGGAACTCAATGACGTTACAAGTGATGTCAGACAACTTACTTTTCACTACAGAGGTTGGAACAGAGCTGTTCTCACTCTGCCCAGCCTCTTCCTGCAGCTATTGATCACTGCTACAGTGATTTATTGAAGATTGCAATAGATCAGTGTAGCCAGCAATAGACCGCTGTAAGACGTGATCAGCTGCTGCACAGCTGTCGTGATTTGCTTTCCACTGGCCAGATCTCAACCCCCTATGAGAAAAATAAAGTACTGTATTTGGAAAATTGTGGAGAAAAAAAAAGTTTAAATAAAAGAAACATAAATAGATTGATTAATTAATTAATATACAGTGAGGATCCAGAGCCCCCTGTATTTGGAAAATTGTGGAGAAAAAAAAGTTTAAATAAAAGAAACATAAATAGATTGATTAATTAATTAATATACAGTGAGGATCCAGAGCCCCCATGCAAAAAATAAAGTATAAAAATGGTAAAAAATATTTTAAGCGAATTTGTGATAATATGATCCATAGATCACATAACATGAAATCTCATAACGATCTATTGGCATCTTGTCTGATAGGAAAACATACAAGTAATTTGTAAAGATAAGTGTCTCCATTTACAAAAATGTGTTGAACAGATGAAGAAATATGGCGGGAAGAGAGACTTGACATGTGTAGATGAAACAGAACATAATCACAAATAGATGTAAACTGCAATAAAATGTTATGCTGCTTAGCAAGCAGAGTGCACAATAGGAGGGAAACAATTCACTACTACAAGTGCACAAAAACTTATGACAATTAGACCAATGCATTACATTTAAAACCTATATTTATATATTAGGTCATATTAAACATTTGGGTACATTTTTAGTATTGCAATAAACACATCAGCATCAATGTCCTTGCATGGTTTGCACTCTATTTTGCTGGGCTACTTTGGACATTCAAGTATATGGAGATATAAGTGAAGAGAGCAAAGCTTGCATGTGGGTTGGATCAGCTTTTTAGATCTGAACTACAATTCATAGGAATCACTTTGATAGAGGAGGGAGTCTTCCATATATCTCTAAATGTGAACAAAAATAATTTTGTGTTTGATTTATTTTTCTTTTGTTAACTGCCAGGATACTTGTCAAAAGACATGAAATGCTTAAATAACATTTGAGAACTGAAATATCCACCCTATACATTCCTTGGTTACATAATGGTTTTGTTTTATAGTGCATATCAGTGTTAAGTGGGATTCTGGCACACTGACGATTTCTGGTCCCACATGTCAAGGGGTTAATCAACACAAGCAGAGACTCCACAGGCTGAAGAAACAGAGAATACAGCCCTGTAAAAAGAGCTAATTAAAGCTTTAAAACATGCCTTTACAAGATGCTTTTACTATGTCATTGGTCCTTTATTGGGTTTTTTAGATTAGCTGAATGAAAAAAGAGGTCTGTAATTTAAAAATACTTAAAAAGCAAGGATGTGTATGAACCTTTGCAACACAAGAGTAACTTTTTGCAACTCAATCATGTAATTTTTCACCATAAAGGCGATAGGTTTCTAAATTGTTACAAGAAACATTTTTTTTCTAGCTATTGGCAGAAAAAATATTGCTCCTTATGTATTATTAATGTTTAAATTATATAGTATGATTCTGTGTTGGCAAACCAGCATACTGTATATACTCATATATGATTACATGTTCTTGTAAATGCTTCCTTTGGACAGTGCTAGAGGAAATTGTCTCAGGCACATGACCACACAAAAAAGTTCACTCTTTCCTTGTTTGCTATCAATTAAAAACCATACTTTTTGTAGTTGCTCCTTCCACTCTCAATTAAATTCACACTGCTGATGCAATGGTGACAATCATGGGAAGAACTCTACTGTCCCCATTGTATGTTCAGTGGGACTCCGTAGCAAGAACCAGACCACTGGATTGAAGGAACAGAGGTAAGTGTAAACCACAAACCTCAATAAAAAGAGAATCCTGCTGGGTTCTTCTCATTGTTTACTGGGGGTCAGCAGCAAGATGTGTGTATGGGGGGGATACGCTCTGAGAATGAACACTAGCTGCTTTACTTTAAACATACCAATGGGCTGTGACCATCTACTCTTAAATGTATATCATGATTGGATAAGCTTATTCGCTGGGTTTAACTTATTATTGTTAACTAGTTTCTGGCGGTGACCGTTCTCTATTTTGATATTATCAGAAACCCTTCAGTACTATTATTGGAGGGGGGATTCAGTAATGAGCGATATGAATAGGATTAGCATGGTCTATGAAAAACAAATGTTGTATTTAAGCAGAAAAACTTTTGGCAAAATTAGTAACCATGTATTTCTTATATTAACATGTTGTATCAGTGCTATTTAGTTGCTCTTTGAATTGGAAATTCAAATTGTGTTTCTTGAAAAGGTGAAATAGCATACAATCTAGGCTCCCTCTTAGGCCTCATGCACACAGGACATTTTAAAAACGTCAGCGCTACAGCAGCGCTAAAACCCCATGGTTTGCCATGTTTTTCCCATAAACGTTTTGTCACGTCTTTGTGCATTTTCCTGCGTTCGCGTTTTTTGATGTTTTTCCATTAAAAACACTACCTATAATGTAAAAATGCCTAAAAACGTCAAACGTTTTTCCAGCTCATTTTTACTGCTCCTGGAAGCACAGGCTGTCGTTTTTTTTCTACTGCCCCTAAACGCTTATGCCTCCAAACACCTCTGACAGTTTATATGTGCATGGACACATAGGCTAACATGGAGGGGCTTTTAGAGGCAGTTAAAAAAAAAACCATAAAACGCCCCTAACAGCAGCTGTAAAAACATCCTGTGTGCATGAGGCTTTAGAGCCAGTTCACACAGGGACGACCTGTCAAGTGACTTGAGTCGCCTGACAAGTCACGCTTCATTCATTGCAATGGAACTGTTCTAATTGGAGCGACTCAAGTTGCTCTGACTTAGAAAAAGATTCCTGTACTACTTTGGGGGCGACTTCAGGCAACTTGCATTGACTTCTATTACAGAAGTCGTTTGCAAGCCTCGCTGAAGTCACGCTGTGTAGGGTCGGTCTGAATCGCCCCGCAAATCGGATCGCCCCTGTGTGAACAGGTCTTATTATCTGCAGTTCTGTATACATATAATCTGTTGAAAAGAAAGTAGTAGCTGAAATATCTAGGCAACCAGTGTGCACATATCTCCATCTGAAAATGCTAGTTGCTTGGCCATCTTGCTGAACAGTTCTGATCTTGGATTAACAGCATGCTTGTTATAAGTCTATAATGCAGAAAATATAGAAATCGTTGGATCAGCATGATGTTAGGCAACAGGCTTTTTAGTGAGATGTCAGTTATAGCACTCCTAAGTAATTCTACCACCTCCAAATTTTTGCTTGCATCCTACAAAGTAACAGCACTGTTAGATACTGATGAATTATATTTGTATTAGAACTAGAAAGTATGGCATGCTCCATATGTTCTTCCCTGTCCTGTATTTATGTATCAGTGGAATGAGTAGTGAAATACCTTTTAATGTGATTTTGTTCATACATTTTCTATTTTTATAAATATATTCTATTTCCATGGCTCACTTTATCAAGGGTATCCCTTAAAATCTCTGGCTCTCACTACCTCCAATTGAGGTGGATGCTCTCCATATTTTCCTGAGCAAGTAAAATATTGTAACTGTGCATTTAGTTATCCAGAAGTCTGCTTTAAATTTGAACATGAAACTTAAAAAGTCGGAAGCTATGTTTCCAAAGAATGCAATAAAGGTTTTGTTCAACTCCCACACTCTTCCTCTTGTGGCCATAGTGTATGGCAGTTTTAGGTGTAACCCAATAAAGTTACCCACTGTGCTTTTTTAAACTATACATTTTACAGAAGATTCATCATCATGGCTGAGACAGTATCAGCACTAAAAGAGAAATGACCTCTGCATGGAGGAATATGGTGTCTGCATGGAGGAAGACGTTTCGAATCTTGGCTGGTTCAGCAGGGGCCGACTGAGATCCAAACCATGTATGGGTAGGCTGATTGTACCCAAGTTAATCAATAGACCAACTTGGGTACAACCAGCCTGTTTTTTTTTTTCATACACTTATTGCCAGTGGATAGCCCCTGGCAATAATCACTGTGTGTTCTTCCAGCGAGGACGGCTCCCCCACCCCCCTGCTGGGAGAACACAATAGCTCCACAGGAAGGATTCCCCCATCAACACTGATCATGGTTGCAGGAAAGAAAATTGCTCCATCTATGGCCAGCTTTAGGAAGCCTTTGGGTGACTTTGAAAGCTGCAGAAAATATGGAGTTTAAGTGATACCTTTTACTGACTAACAAAAGTTATTAAAAATGTTAAACTTTTGGGAATACATTACGTTTTTTCTTCAGACAATATACTATGCCTGAGGAAGAATCTTAATGTGTTTCAAAAACATGTGTGTTGGGTAACCCGCTGGGCTCAACAAGAGATATCACTCGACTTCCCCATCCATGCTAAATAGCATGGATGGAGGTAGTGGCGGCTGGTCAATAGGGGGTGCATGGGCACCACCCCCCTGCTGGGATTGAAGGAAGAAAGAAAAGTGTTGCTCCGAGTCCGGTATAGTGATTTTTTTTCCGGCTCCTTGCTGTCTGCTGACAGCAATTAGTGAGCCTATTGGTCAGTCCTAAAAGTGTAAAAGCGCATACATCTACACTAACCGGCTGCCCTGAGCACTGGACTGCCAGTGATTCGCTATGTCATGGTGTGGTGGGCGGGAACGGGACTGTGGCGCATGTGCTGCTGGGCGTGTGAGGACTCCACGCAGGGGCAGCACCCACCGGGTTCCCCTCTGTCCATCCTCCTCGCAGATGTCTCATCGAGTCAGTGCACCTGCTACTGCCAGCATGAGGCCTACTCTCTCCGTCCGAGGACGAACACTTGACACCTACCAGTGCCACTCGAGTGCCACACCAGCAGTGACTCCCACTCCAGTCCAGCCAGCCAGTACATGAGTGCAGCAGCCAGTCAGCCACATTAAGTCTTGTCCGACAGTCCGTCCCAGCCTGGAGCTGCGACCACACAAGAAGCCTCAAGTGAAGCCAGGCTGCCAGGTACCATTACCGTAGGTGCAGGATTATCATTGCAGCTCCCTGCCTGTTGTCCCCCTCTCTGTGGCCCTGCCTGGGCTGGTGCTCTTTTTCTCAGGCAGCTGCCAACTTTTAAGTTGGCACTTTGAAGGAGACTTTGATGTATGGGGGACTCTCATCTCATGGGGACCCTTATATAAGGGGGCTGTCATATATGGGGATGCTCATGGGGACCCTGATATAAGGGGTTGTGATGTATGGGGGACTCTCATGGGAACCTGATATAAGGTGCTGTGATCTGGTGATGTATATACCCCTCTGGAGATGTGTATATCCCTCTCGTGGATGCTGCATATACCCCTCTGGTGATGTATATACCCCTCTGGTGGATATACCCCTCTGGTCATGTATCAAGACCTCTGGAGATGTATATATCCCTCTGGTGGATGCTACATATACCCCTCTGGGGATGTATATATGCCTCTGGTTTGATGCTACATATACCCCTCTGGTGGATGCTACATATACCCCTCTGGTGACGTATATATCCCTCTGGTGATGTATATACCCCTCTGGTGGATGCTACATATATCCCTCTGGTGATGTATATACCCCTCTGGTGATGTATATATCCATCTGGTGATGTATATACCTCTCTGGTGGATGCTACATATACCACTCTGGTATGTATATACCCCTATGGTGGATGCTACATATACCCCTCTGGTGATGTATATACCCCTCTGGTGGATGCTACATATACCCCCCTGGCGGATGCTACATATACCCCTCTGGTGATGTATATATCCCTCTGGTGATGAATATACCCCTCTGGTGGATGCTACATATATCCCTCTGGTGATGTATATACCCCTCTGGTGGATGCTACATATACCCCTCTGGTGATGTATATACCCTTCTGGTGATGTATATATCCCTCTGGTGATGTATATACCCCTCTGGTGGATGCTACATATACCCCTCTGGTGGATGCTACATATACCCCTCTGGTGGATGCTACATATACCCCTCTGGTGATGCTATATACTCTTCTGGTGATGCTATATACCCCTTTGGTGATGTATATACTCCTCTGGTGATGCTATATAACCCTCTGGTGATGTATATAACCCTCTGGTTATGCTATATATTCCTCTGGTGATGCTATATACTCCCCTGGTGATGCTGTATATAATCCTATCTGGTGATTCTGTATATACTCCTCTGGTCATGCTGTATATATCCCTTTGGTCATGCTGAATATACTCCTCTGGTAATGCTGAATATACTCCTCTGGTGATGCTGTATATACCCCTCTGGTCATGCTGTATATACTCCTCTGGTGATGCTGTATATACCTCTCTGGTCATGCTGTATATACCCCTCTCGTCATGCTGTATATACTCCTCTGGTGATGCTATATACTCCTCTGGTGATGATATATACTCCTCTGGTGATGCTGCATATACCCCTATCTGGTGATTCTGTATATATTCCTCTGGCCATGCTGTATATATCCCTTTGGTCATGCTGAATATACTCCTCTGGTAATGCTGAATATACTCCTCTGGTGATGCTGTATATACCCCTCTGGTCATGCTGTATATACTCCTCTGGTGATGCTGTATATACCCCTCTGGTCATGCTGTATATACTCCTCTGGTGATGCTATATACTCCTCTGGTGATGATATATACTCCTCTGGTGATGCTGCATATACCCCTATCTGGTGATGCTGTATATACTTCTATCTGGTCATGCTGTATACCCTGTCTGGTGAGGCTGGGCTGTATACTCCTGACACAATGGGTCTAATCTATAAGGGGAGGGGCTTATGAGAAGTGGGAGGGGTCAAAATGGAAGGGTGGAGTCTGGGGCCCCCCATCCTAAAATTTCATCAGCCGTCACTGGATGAAGGAGTCTCCTTTGCCGGCTATTGTATTCAAAGGAAATGTAGATGTGAAGTGCTTGACTCAAATCTCTCACCCGTCTGATGAAAGGTGGCAGTGATAATACTTTGATAACAAGAGGACAGATGATAACCAGTGCTATCCAGATGCTAAAAAAATCAACTTTTATCAGGAAAGAAACTCTTTTAGCATAGTCTGTGTCAGCCAATGAAGTTGTCTCAGTGGACAGAAAATCAAGGTGCTCGTGTCAACTTTATTTAGGCCCCGATGAAGGGAGAGTTTTTGGCGTTAGTTATCATCTGTTCCCTAGTTATCAAAGTATTATCTGCAAACTACTGTAGAATTATGGATTTTGGGGCCAGTTATTTGGTTTCATGTTGCTATTGTGTTATGATAGCTGGTACCCAGTGCTGGCTGTAGTCACTGCTCATCCAACAATTTTCCACCAAACTCCTTTGTTTTTTCAATTGAAGTTTTTCAAGCTGGCGGTGCCAATGGGGCCACCCACAGAATTATGGGAGATTCCAAACAGTATATGGCGGCTTTAGGCTTCAAACATTCTTCATTAATCTATGGCAGAAGGAAAACAAATGAAATAAAGGGACTTATGTATGAAGATGTCATACTTTATAGCTGTCTGAGTTGCCCCAGAGTATCCAATCAGACTCAAATCCTCAATGAAAAATGACAGTTGAGGAACATAAACTAGAATCTGACTGATGTAAGGCAAAAAAGGGCAGTTTTTGAAATTTTTACCTTGAAACAGAACTAACCTCACTATACTTCATCCTCTCTAATGGTGTGAAGTCTGTGACAGGTCCCTTAATAGCACAAGCATCTTCTTGTCAGTCATCCTGGCACACAGGGACCATGCATGTGATGTAAACGAAGATTGTTAACAGGCAGGTAGGTGTAGTTTATTGCATGTCTCTCCAGCAATAAATAGCCTGCATGCTTTTTAAAAATGCCTTCAAGAGGAAGTAAACCCTGATGAGGTTTACTTCCTCTATGTTACCCTGCAATGTAAAAGCATAATGGGCTAGTATGTATTGCATATTAGCCCATTATGTGCCACTTACCTGCATTGGAAGCCCGCGATGTCCCCACTCCAGGCGGCGTGCATCTTCTGCCCCTCTCCCTTCTGGGGCTGCGATCTCCGGCTCTGTGACTGGCCGGAGCCGCGTGATGTCACTCCCGGCACGATCTTAGTGAAGGAACGGCACGGAGGCCGTTTCTTCACTGACCATGTGCCCAATGACGTGGGCACATCACAGTACACTGTATATCTCCTAAACCGTGTAGGTTTGGGAGTTATGCAGGGAACTTACAGGTAAACTTTATTATAGTTTTACCTGTAGGTAAAAGTGGTTATCATGGGTTGACAACCACTTTCAGTTCTGCTTCAAGAAACAGTTCAGGGCTTGGACCAGCTGCAGACTTACACCCTTTTGTATAGGGAACACGTTAATCCGAGTAGCTACACATCTAGCTTTAACAAGGACACAGAGATTTTGTTTGAACAAGGCATGCAGCAATTTATGTAATTATTATGATTTTATTATGTGCTGCCCCAGTAAAATCAGGGCAAGTAAAATCATAGAAAAATGTGGCAAAGATCCAGAGCTATTCCCCAAGAAAAACAAAATTGTAGAGGAAATGGCCATATAAAACTTGTGATATTTTCTTACAGGAAAATATTTCACAGTTCGATTATACTGTATATATTCTATATGTTTAGGAGGCTGTACAACAAAGGAATCATATTGAAAGTATTTACTGATTTTATGTTAATGTGCAAACAAATGCAGAGGTGATTTGTGCCTCTCCTATCCTGCTCCCATCTTCTTTTGTTCCTCTCCTCCCCCTGCGCTGTGTTCGCAATGGGATTATTTCCGGGATTAATGCCTTGTGAAAAGTTGACAGAAACGAGCCTTGTCACTGGTGTGTGCGCCTGCCGTTCGTGAGCTGGCTGTAATACCCACTGAGGTGGCAGACGTTGTGTCCCCTGCAGCCATCCTTTTACATCCCTAATGAGGTTGTTGCTCTGACACAGCCAGCTATGCAGCCAGTACGTGCGAATTTGGAATTAATTTGCCTCTACAAAGGTCAGGGTATATTAATGAGCCCCCACTTGGGTCCATGTGCATGTGTGTCTTTTACATTATTCTGCGTAGTAGTGTGTAAATAGGAAACCCTGAAAACAAACAATACAAGTACCCCAATTTAAGGTTTATAATCATACGCCATAAGAGTAGCACAGTCCTTGAAGTATTCATTGTTAGGTAGTGAAAACAAAAAGCATATTTGAGCAACATGAAAGAAACCTTTCTGGTGGTGTCGGTGTAAATGACATGTGTTATGCCAACATAACTATTTTACTTAGCACATAGAAGCTTGATTTAAAGTGTTACTAAACCCAGGAGCCTGCATTCACTATATCGGGTCTCCCACAGCACACAGAACATGGAAATGCAATTATCTTAGTAAATATAAACTGCTAAATACCTTTTCTCATCAGCAGTATACAGCAATCTTGTGATTTCTATCAGTGTTGGGCTGAGTACTGGTTAAAAATTGTAGGAGGAGTTTTCATTCTACTCTGACTGTCCTATAAGGCTGCAGGACCCCTGACCCTCTGTCTGGACAGTGCTGATTGGCCCTGTGCTGATGCACCCTCCCAAGAAAAAAAAGAACTCTCTAGCAGTAGCAATACACAGCAAATTGAGCATGTGCAGAGTGACTCCAAAGGCTCTGTTCTATCAGGAGATAGGTTGGGGACTGTGGAAGAAGGGGAGGATCAGACAAGACAGGATCAAACAGCATTTTTACACAATGCGGAGGGTTAACCCCTTAGGCTTCACAGCGAGTATAACAAGCGTGCTTTACTGCTTGTGCAGACTGATTTTAAAGCGGAGTTCCATCCTATTAAAAGTCAGCAACTAAAAAAATGTAGCTGCTGACATTTTATAATCAGACACTTCCCTGTCCCAGGGTCAATTGATGCAGCCGCCCGGCAATTAACTCTTCTCCCCAGAGGCGTAACTAGAACCTTCAGGGCCCGGGTGCAAGAAATTAGGAAGGGCCCCCCTGACCCCTGGCCAGGGCCCTTCCCTCTTCTTGCTGATCCTGGGGCCCTTTACTCCTTTCACGGGTTCCTTTATTACGGTCCCACAGCGGGACCCTGGGAACAGCAGAAGACAAGTAAACTGGATAGGAGGGGCGGCAGGGGCAGCATATAGAGGAACCAATCTCCTGCATTAGGAGGAAAATGGAATAAATAAACCTTCTAAATGCCACCCTCGCCATCACTCCTATCCAGGTGTACAAGGGAAGCACATGGGCCCCCTGGAGCATGGGGCCCGGTTGCAACCGCAACCCCTGCAACCCCTATCGTTACGCCCCTGCTTCTCCCCCACCTCCGTGCAGCGAGTCACGATGCGCGTTGTGAATGGCAATAGCCAGTGTATCTTCTGGGACGTGTCCCAGAAGGTTGCTGAGAGGGGGGGGAAGGGTGAACTTCCTTCCGGCAGGAGAGAAAATGGGACCGCCCCCCCTCAAAAAAAAGACTTGCCAACTGTGGCATGTCAGGGGGTCACCAACACTTACAGCGGAAGTTCCACTTTTGGGTGGAACTCCGTTTTAATGTTGTGGGTTTAGTAACACTTCAAGGCTGATATAAAAGGCACAAATGGATTTAAAGAGGTTGTAAACCCTCCTGGTTTTTCACCTTAATGCATTCTACGCATTAAGGTGAAAAACCTTTTTTGTTGCAGCAGCCCCTCCAGACCCTGCCGTTTACTTACCTGAGCTCGATCACTCCCATGTCGGGGACGAGTCCAAGCAGCTGTTTCACCATGGGTGTCCCCAGGGAAGTGCTTCCCCATGGGGGTACTCGATGTGGGGAGGAGCCAGGAGCACCACGTGGGGTCACTCTGTACAAAACCAATTGCACAGAGGAGATAAGTATAACATGTTTGTTATAGTTTAAAAAAAAAAGTGAACCTTTAGTATCGCTTTAACTCTATAATCAATATTATGTCATAAAATGTATTGTTCATAAATGCAAGCAGTGTACTTTACATTAGTGTCAGGATTTACATCAGTGTCACCCTCTTTCAGTCTACTGTACAGTCTATACAGCAGAGCTCAAAGATAGGGGAGAAACAGCACAAGAAGCCAATTATGTGTTCAGCAGTACAAGGTACATACTGATAGGAGGCAAGAACAGAGTGACAGCGATGAGCTTATCAGTGTTCTGCTGCTCCTATCACTGTACAGTCACAGGATGGGGGCCTGTAAGTGGTAAAGATCAGGTCTCTCCCATAGAGAGCATTGGCAGAAACACAAATCCTTTTGCAGATCAAACATCTTTTCTGTGTATTTAGCTGTTTGCATTCTGAAATCTTGTTTTGTTGCTGTGGATTTCTGTACTTTGTACATCACTATAGCCATGACCAGGTGTACATTCTTGTAGGTATGATATGCTTTGAATTTATCCTCTACAGATTGTCCCTCAATCAACCAACAGCCTTTCCCCTGCTATACAGTCTACCACCCTCCACTCTCCAAATTGATTACTTTGTGCATTAAACACATGTGCCACCAGTGGGCCATCTACTTCTCTTTACCAGGATTCTGGTGGCCATTTTAGGGAAGCCTACCAATGTGGATTGCCTAGAGTCACATCACTATGCAGTTACCTGCAAAGCCACAATACAAATCCACATTTTCTATGGGTGTTGGCTCCACTCGGTAGCCATTTTAATAATTATTTGTGTAATTTCTGTTACTAACACAGCACAAACGCCTGTAGCAAACTGCTAAGTGGTCCAAAGGAAACTTTGCCACTTTGCATAATTTTTTTGTTCTTCAGGGCCTCAAAATCATTGAGCCCTACATGTGTCTGCTACTCCTCTCTGTCATTCCCTCCACTGGCTTCCACTCACCCAATGAATTAAATTCAAAATACTAACAACTACTTACCAAGCCATCCATAACTCTGCCCCCAGCTACATCACTAACCTAGTCTCAAAATACCAACCTCTTCATTCTCTTCGTTCTTCTCAAGACCTCCTGCTCTCTAGCTCCCTCATCACCTCCTCCCATGCTCGCCTCCAGGACTGTTCCAGAGCCTCTCCAATCCTATGAAACTCCTTACCCCAATCTGTCCAATTATCTCCTTCTCTATTAGCTTTTAGACGATCCCTGAAAACCCTTCTCTTCAGAGAAGCCTATCGTACCCACACCTAACAACTGTATTCTCATTTTCTCTATGTGATCATCCCCCACAGTTATTACCTTTTGTATCACTTGACCCTCCCTTCTAGATTGTAAGCTCTAATGAGCAGGGCCCTCTGATTCCTCCTGTATTGATTTGTATTGTAACTGTACTGTCTGCCCCCATTTTGTAAAGCACTGCGCAAACTGTTGGCGCTATATAAATCCTGTATAATAATAATAATTATTACGAATTTGGCACAAATTACTATTATTCATGTAGTATAGAAATGCTGCAGGATATTTCAGGCCCTTCTTGGCTTTTTACTGAGGATTTGCCCTGTAGCTGCACCCAGGCACTCACGGACCCACCAATGGTGATGTACAGGCAGACTTCTACTCTGCTAATCTTCTTTTGCAAAATGTATTTATTAAGTTATCCAGAGGAAAGAAGGTTGGGGATACAGAATTCCCATAAACAGCAGCCCAAAATCCCCTCCACTTAGTATCTTGTGGTATATTTAACCTCTGCCACAGGCTAATGCAGATTTGGTAGGCCAGATGGACAGCTAACTTGAAAGTATCTTCAGCCCCTCTCACGGGCTAGCTGTGGACCTTTAAGCCGAGACTGGCAATTTGTAGTTGTGGACCTTTAAAATGTATGTCAACGTTTGCAGCCAAATTGGGTTAACAACTACTTTAAATTTGTTTAAAAAATAAATAGCAGCTTACAAATGCTCTTTTCTGGAAACTCCAACTAGAAAAAAGCTTTGTGTTTTGAAAAAAAAATGTATTTGAGAGGGATGGGAGCTGTGTTTGCCATAATTAACCCTGTCTGTACTGTGCTGATAGATCTCATCAGTTGTAACTAGATATGAACACTGTCTGTCCTAACAAAGGGTTACAGAATTAAAAGCTGGGCTTCTCCATTTATGTTAATGAGAGGGAGCTAATCCTGTCCTAAGGCTTTCTATTGGGACAGATCACATTGAACTTATTAAGAAATACTTGCAGTCACCCATGACACATTCTCATAAGAAACCTCTAAAAGATAAGAAATGTTTTTTTTTTTTTTTTAACATATTGAATATGCTGTATGAATAGGAAACATAACAAACATATAGTATTGCTTTCTCAAATTTGATTGCAAAAAAAGGAAATGCACTTTAAAGCAGAGTTCCACCCAAAAGTGGAACTTTCGCTTTAAGTCAAGGTGACCCCTTGACATGCCACAAATGGCATGTCATTTTTTTGGGGGGGGGGGGGGGGTTTAACAGGGCCTCAGATCCATTTCCTCTCCTAGCGCCGCAGAGCCGGAAGGAAGTTCACCTGTCCCCCCTCCAACCCGGCAATCTTCTGCGACACGTCACAGGTCCCAGAAGATAGACCAGCCATTCACAGCGTGCAGCGCGGCTTGCGCATGCGCAGTGCGCACCCGGTTTTGAGGCCAAAGCCGGGTGTCCACACTTGTGATGCCAGCACTGCACGGAGGAGGGGGAGAAGAGCGAGGCCTTGGGCTGCGGCATCGCTGGACCCTGGGATAGGTGAGTGTCTGATTATTAAAAGTCAGCAGCTACACTTTTTGTAGCTGCTGACTTTTAAAAGGGTGGAACTCCGCTTTAAATTTTTTTAAAGCCATCATGGTACGTCGACCGCGCATGCATGATTTGCCGGTGAGCTACGTTAGCGTGCTGAAGGTCAGGTGAACTCGATGTCCACTGGCGACCCGCAATCGCCTATTACAGAGGCAGAATGGGGATCTGCCAATGTAAACACGGCAGATCCCCGTTCTGTCAGGGACATGACAATGATCTACTGTTCCCAGTGATCCAGAAAGTATAGCACAAAAAATAAAAACCGCAGAGGTGATAAAATGCCACCAAATGAAAGCTCTATTTGTGGGAAAAAAAGGACGTCAATTTTGTTTGGGTACAACGTCGTACGACTGCGCAATACTTATACTTATATTGTAATAAATCAAGACCCCTGCCCCCCTGTTAGTGATAGAATCACCTGTCCCAGATCAGAGAGATATTGTCCATGAAGGCACTGATCCACTGGTCAAAATGTACTTCATGCGCAGTACACTCTTTATTCAATCCTATGGTGAGTTAATTTACACAATGGAGCAACTCCTTAAAGGATTGAATGAAGCATGAACTGCACATGCATAAACTCAGCAATCTTCTGGTCGGAATCCTGTGACCTGGGACTATGCATGTACAATACACTCTTGGGGGCATCATAAGACTTGCAGGGGGGACTGGGGCTAAGAGAAAAAAATAAAATAAAATAAGTGTAACTATACTTTAAAGTCATTTTTCATAATTCCATGATTATATTTTACTTGATAATTTGTAAATCCCCCTCCTCATCAACGACTATCTGCATATCTAGAGGTGTGGTGAGCATTCCTATAAAATAAAACGACTTAGGGGGCATGGTCTGCCTACGTCTGCCTGATGATCTCCCGGCTCTGTTCGCCTTTTTGGAAACTACCCCAGTTACGGTACCAAACTGGCTCCAACTGTTGCCGAGACCGCATATTGGACAAACAGGCCGGTCTACTTCATCTGAGAACCGGGGGCCTGCATCTCCCACACCAGACAACAGAGAAGCTAAAGGCGTTCCTGCCTTACCTCCCCGGAGGAGGTGTGGGGGACATAGACAGTAAGTAACAGCTTAACTTGCATACCATAAGGGAGTTTGATAAATACAGACTGGAAGACAACAGTGGCAATGCCACAGAGGTGAGGAGCAAGCTGTGACCACAAAATGATATGTTACTAGTCTGTGCAGACCCCCGCTAGTATACACACATTACCTTTTCTTCTTTAAATATGTTCGTTAAAAGTTCTATTCTACTGTACTGTTATTTGTTATGGTGCAATGTTGCTATGATACACGCCTGAGTAAATAGGTGGGGGGGGGGGGGGCCTGCTCGCTTGGACAGGTCTAACTTCTCTCCCACATAGGTTATGGCACTGTTATCCAGGGATGCTCTGGAATAGGCCATCTGAATATCTTCTTACCTTAAATTCCTTATCTTTTGTCTTTAGTCCTTAATCTCCCATTTTGTAATTCCTATCCCCTCCTCCTAGCACTTTCCTGACTTTTCTGCTCCCCCTTCTCTCCTTAGCGGGGCCCCGGTGGCAATGGATGATTTCCCTAAATGCAAAAGGGCTAAACATACCCAAAAAATGTTGCATGCTCTTGAACGAGCTGAAACGCTCGCATGCAGACATGGCCTTCATTCAGCAAACACATTTTAGAACTGACAAAACACCTAGCTTAAAAAATACTATCCTCTTGTGTATCACGCAACAAATGTGGCTGCCAAGGCTAGGGAGGTCTCCATACTCCTATCTGGTAGAGTGCCCTGGACATGTACTGACATTTTGGCAGATAGTGGAGAATGCCATGTATTCATAAAAGGTTTGGTTGGTAACAAGCGAGTGACCCTGGCAACCATCTACGCTCCTAATGACCGACAGGACACCTTCTTTAAGGAAGTACTAGACAACCTGATGGAATTCCCAGAGGGTCAATTAATACTGGGAGGGGACTGGAACATTGCCCTAACCCCGACGGTAGATACATCAGCTGGGGGGGTCCTCGGTCCATACTGGCATCCATAGAAAGATATCACAATACATACATGAAGCTCAACTAATAGACGTTTGGAGATTACAACATGCAAGAGAAAGAGATTACACGTTTTATTCGACAACACCACATAAAGTATACTCAAGAATTGATTATTTCTTAACCCCACATAGCCAATTACAAGCAGTGACTGAATCATCCATAGGTAACATAACGTGGTCATACCACGCACCCATAGCCATTTGATATACACTTTCAACAATCCCGTCCTCCAGAACATGTTTCTGGAAACTAAACGAGAGCTTACTAAAGACCCAGAAGGTAGTGGCAGATGTGATTGTGGAACTACAGAACTACTTCCAAACAAATGACCAAGCAGATTGTGACCCGGGGATACTCTGGGAGGCTCACAAGACAGTGATTAGGGGTGTTCTCATCAAACATGATGCCAGAATAAAAAAAGAATGGGACAAACTATCTTCCACAAATAATATCTCCCTCGGGTACCAAAGTCACTCTACCAAATCAGATTGTGCAAACATTTCGAGACTTTTATTCCTCTATCTATAGTCTCCCCGACCAGAATAACTCCCAGATAGCCATGGAGGAATACATATCTGCCTCCCTACTTTTGCAGGTGTGGGAAGAGTTGGAAAATCCTATCACACAGGAGTAAGTGAAGATAGCGTTGGGCATTATGAAGCCAGGTAAAGCCCTGGGCCCAGACGGCTTTACATTACAATACTTCCAAACCTTTTTACCGATACTGAACCCATATATGGTGAAACTATTTAACACACTGAGCTCCGACACATGCCTGCCCAGAGATATGCTCAAAGCACATATTTCAGTGATACCGAAGGAGGGCAAAGATCCATCTGCCTGTGGTAGCTACAGGCCAATCTCCCTCCTAAATATAGATCTCAAACTCTTCACTAAAATCATTGCATCCAGACTAGCGACCCACCTACAAGAGATAGTTCACCTAGATCAGGTAGGTTTTATACCTACAAGAGAAGCAAGGAACAATACCACCAAGGCCCTTAACTTAATACGGATAGCAGCTACCACCCGAGCGCCATGTGTATTTTTGAGTACTGACGCAGAGAAGGCGTTTGATCAGGTCAATTGGATGTTCATGTTGGCAGTACTTAAACATGTGGGGCTGGGGGAGAAAATGTTACGATGGATATCTAAGCTTTACCTTAACCCGACAGCTCAAGTAAAGTTTAATGGCCTTCTGTCTGATTCTTTCGACATAGCGAATGGAACCCGACAGGGTTGCCCTCTATCACCCCTTTTGTTTGCCCTGTCACTGGAGCTCTTTCTATGTACACTTCAGTTGAACCCGGATGTCGTGGGACTGGCGACTGGGAACGCACACCAAAAAATCTCAGCATAGGCTGATGACCTCCTGTTCTCACTTGCTAATCCCATGTTATCCCTCCCCAATCTGCTGCAGGAGCAGGGGTGGACTGACCATAGGGCACTTTGGGCACTGCCCGAGGTCCCTTGGCCAGTAGAGGGCCCCATGACAGCTTCCACTTTGATCTACCTATCAATCACAGCTAGCCGACAGGTAGATCAGCCCTCCTGCCCCATGTAACGTTCTCTGCTGTGCCCCATAATGTACCCTATTGTAACAAGTAATGGGGCGCAAATCTATAATGCATAAGGACCTCACTCATATGGGAAACACCTTATAATGCTAAGGCTATGTCAACGATAAAACATACTGCAACGTTATGTATAGTAGTTATGACTCTAGTTACATACAAGTCCAAGTCCAAGAATGGAAAAGTGTGGGTGAAATGTGGCGATGATGGCTCTAAGTCCAACGATAAGCACTGAGGGTAGCCTTAGATGGTGGACCCGGATCCCACGGTCCACTGGAAACTGGAACAAAAAAGCAAGGAGAGGCGCCTCTAAGTGCAATAAGCAAACTTAACGTTTATTAAAAAGTTATAAAAACACTCACATAGGAGAAGATAAAAAGGACACAGCAATCAACCGACTTATTGAGGACAGAAGCCATCAATGACCCATGGTATCAGGGAAAATGTGCCGCTGGAGAGTCCTTCGTCCTATACCGCTATGAGATGGAAATAGCCTGCTGTATGGTGGTATGAAAGAGAGGTCAGGAACGCAGCTCCAGCTCTTCATGGGATGATAGCGTCATCAATTTGCGACACGTTTCACTAGCGTGCAGGCTCCAATGGTATGGAAGTCCTGCGCTACTTCGTCAGGAAGCCAGAGGGAGTCGGTATGCTCCAACGATCAAGACATGTACAATAAATAGGCCGGTGAGGGAAGGGGAGGGGGAGGAGGAAAAAAACGGAACTATATATGTCTGATAAGACTGAAAAAATGAACTCTGAGGAACATATTGGTTAGAGGGTGATGAATTATTCTAAAAGCACAAAATAAAAAAGAACAACACGTTACCTAGCACTAGTGAACAAGGATCACAATGGACATACAGATAATGCAGGGAAATATATATAAAATATATACAACAAATTGTATACAAAAAATATATATAAAAAGCAGACCAAACACTAAAAAATATATAGTGGATGGACTGTAGACCTATGATCTAGGAAAGGAATAATAAGTATGGCTCGGTTCACCTGATACAAGAAGGAAAAAATGTGTATATATATATATATATATATATATATATATATATATATATAGACAAGTGTCCGGGACCATATCTGAGATTATTAATACATAAATAAAAAAGGGGGGGAAGGGGGAAAGGGGGAGGGGGAAAAGAACAACAAGACGAGGGACTAGAGAATAGTAGAAACCTCTATGCATTCATTAAGGCCCCCCGGCGAAAGGACATCCAAGGTATATATCCAGAACGTCTCCCTGGCACACAGTTTTTTGAAACCTTCTGCCACAGGGAGAGTCCTGGATATCTGTTCGATAGCCCACACCGATAGGCCCTCAGTGAACCCTTTGTGGGCTTTTTACCTTCAATGGCTCTCCTATGTTGGCCGAAACGACATCTAAGAGTGCGTGTAGTTCGACCAACATAGACCAGCCCACGTGGGCACGAGAGACCATAGACCACGAAATCTGAGGCACAGGTGTAGAATTCAGACATAGGGTAAGTTTTACCTTTAACCTTAAAGGACTGTTGTTTATGTTGAATAAACCTACAGGCTTTGCATTGTATTTTTCGACATTGATACATGCCAACTGGTTATGGAACATAGTTACAAACCTTACAGGCTGAGAGATGGAGTTGGTCTGGGAAGATTTTGGAGGTCTACCCTTTAGATAAAATTATGGGCCTCATTAACTAGTTATTCAGGGTATTTTTTAACGTTAAATTTTTTCTTTAGAACTGTACTCTCCTCCTCATAATCTTTGTCCAAGGAGCAGTTTTGGCAAATTCTACAGAACTGCCCCTTGGACACACTTGTTTTTTTAGATTTGGAATTAGGTCATTTAGAACACTCTAATAGTTTATAATTACAAAAAATCACACCAAACCCACATCTGGAAATTCTTTCATCCACTATAATAGTTGCCACTATCCTTCTTGGATACAAAACATCCCCAAGGGGCAGTTCTGTAGAATTCGCCAGAACTGCTCCTTGGACAAAGATTATGAGGAGGAGAGTACAGTTCTAAAGAAAAAATTTAAAGATAAAAAATACCCTGAAAAACTAGTTAATGAGGCCCATAATTTTTATCTAAAAGGTAGACCTCCAAAATCTTCCCAGACCAACTCCATCTCTCAGCCTGTAAGGTTTGTAACTATGTTCCATAACCAGTATCGCAAAATGGAGACCATTTTTACTAAACATTGGGACATATTGTTGCAAGACCCTCTCCTGAAACATTCCCTTCCCCCCCGACCTAAGATTACATACCGTAAGGCACTGAATCTTAAGAGTAAGATAGCAATAAGTAAACTTAAAACCAACATAGGTCAGAAGGTACCTAGGCCTAGTCTGTTTCCCCTTGTTGGCATGTATCTATGTCGAAAAATACAATGCAAAGCCTGTAAGTTTATTCAACATAAACAGTAGTCCTTTAAGGTTAAAGGTAAAACTTACCCTATGTCTGAATTCTACACCTGTGCCTCAGATTTCGTGGTCTATGGTCTCTGGTGCTCATGTGGGCTGGTCTATGTTGGTCGAACTACACGCACTCTTAGATGTCGTTTCGGCCAACATAGGAGAGCCATTGAAGGTAAAAAGGATCATCAGAGTGTGCCCAGACATTTTTTAGAAGCCCACAAAGGGTCCACTGAGGCCCTATCGGTGTGGGTTATCGAACAGATATCCAGGACTCTCCCTGTGGCTGAACGTTTCAAAAAACTGTGTGCCAGGGAGACGTTCTGGATATATACCTTGGATGTCCTCTCGCCAGGGGGCCTTAATGAATACATAGAGGTTTTTACTATTCTCTAATCTCTCGTCTGGTCGTTCTTTTCCCCTCCCCCCTCCCCCCCCCATTTTTCATTCATGTATTAATCATCTCAGATATGGTCCCGGACACTTGTGTATATATATATATATATATATATATATATATATATATATATATATATACATTTTTTCCTTCTTGTATCAGGTGAACTGAGCCATTCTTATTATTCCTTTCCTAGATCATAGGTCTACAGTCCATCTACTATATATTTTTTAGTGTTTGGTCTGCTTTTTATATATATTTTTTGTATACAATTTTTTGTATATATTTTATATATATTTCCCTGTATTATCTGTATGTCCATTGTGATTCTTGTTCACTAGTGCTAGGTAATGTGTTGTCCTTTTTTATTTTGTGCTTTTAGAATAATTCATCGCCCTCTAACCAATATGTTCCTCAGAGTTCGATTTCTCAATTTTATCAGACATATATAGTTCCGTTTTTTTCCTCCTCCCCCTCCCCTTCCCTCACTGGCCTATTTATTGTACATGTCTTGATCGTTGGAGCATACCGACTCCCTCTGGCTGCCTGACGAAGTAGCGCAGGACTCCCATACCATTGGAGCCTGCACGCTAGTGAAACGTGTCGCAAATTGATGATGCCATCATCCCATGACGAGCTGGAGCTGCTTTCCTGACCTCTCTTTCATACCTCCATACAGCAGGCTATTTCCATCTCATAGCGGATAGGACGAAGGACTCTCCAGCGGTACATTTTCCCTGATACCATGGGTCATTGATGGCTTCTGTCCTCCATAAGTCGGTTGATTGCTGTGTCCTTTTTATCTTCTCCTATGTGAGTGTTTTTATACCTTTTTAATAAACGTTACATTATTGCACTTAGAGGCGCCTCTCCTTGCTTTTTTGTCCCATAATGTACCCTGCTAGCCCCTGTAACGTGCCCTTCCAAGCCCCATAATGTGCCCCTCTTCCTCTCCCCATGTAATGTGCCCTATAATGTTCCCTGCTGCCCCCCCATGTAATGTGTCCTACTGTGCCCCCTAACCTGTAATGTGCCCTGCTGTTCCCCATAATGTGCCCTGCTGTTCCCCATAATGTGCCCTGCTGTTCCCCATGTAGTGTACCCTCCTGCCCTCCACACACATATATTGTGCCCTCCTGACCCCCTGTGCTCTGACCTGCTGACTCCTATACTTTGCCATACCCACTCCCATGCTCTGCCCTGCTGCCCCCTGTGTACTGTGCTTTCTTGACCCTCCATGCTCTGCTCTGCTGCCCCCTGTGCACTGCTTATCTCAGGTTCGACCCAGAATTGAGGCGTCCACGGAGTGCAAGCTGAGGGGGTGGGAATTTGTGTGGGAGTGGCTTGAGTGTGGGCAGGATACACAGGGGACCCCATGATCTCATGTTGCCCAGGGACCCCATGAGTTGTCAGTCCACCCCTGTGCAGGAGTTTGAGATCTATAGTAGACTCTCCAACTTTAAGATTCATTTTGACAAGTCAGTAGCTATGGGAGTCAATGTAGACCCAGGCACCCTGACAACTTTGAAATCTAATTTCAAATTCAAATTCTCAGACAGTGCCTTTAAATACCTTGGTACCCATATCCCCAGAGATGTGGCTCGCACGTTCAATCTTAATTTTCCACGTCTGCTCTCCATGACTAGAGTTCTATTGGACAAGTGGGGGGAAGGGATGCATTCGTGGTTTGGCAGATGCAGCCTGCTAAAGATGAGCATACTCCCGAAAATTTTTGTACTTGTTCCAAGCTCTACCAATACGAATTCCGGACAGTTACTTTAGACAGGTGCATGCCTTATTCACGAAGTTTGTCTGGGCATATTCCAGACCTTGCCTCGCCAAGCTGTTTCCGACGTTGCCCAAGCATTTTTGTGGATTGACCCTACCTGATATCCGTAAATTTTATTGGGCAATACATTTGGACAGACTCATAGAGTGGGGGAGACATGCTAAAAACAAGCTTTGGGCCCAAATAGAGCAAACTAAGTCTACCGTACCCTTACAAGGTGCCCTATGGTGTTACGAAAAATTGCCATCTACACTGAAAGCGCACCCCACAATAGGTAGCACTTTGCGTATAGGTCAGCAAACTATCTTTCCAATGTCCCTCTCTATGCAAGATACCCCACTTTTCCCCATTTTGGTTAATCCAGCGTTTCCCCCTAGACTTAACACAACTCCATTCCAGACACTCATAACTGAGGGGCGGACTCATGCTTCTCACTTTGTGGAGACAGATCGCTGGCCGTCAATATCCACATTGACAAAACCCCCGGGACAATTCCAGATCGCCTTCTGGAACGCATTACAACTCCACCATTTCTTGCACCCGCTTTCTGACCCGTGACGCTACGAGCGGAATCTTACAACATTCCAAGAATATTGTTCAGATGAGGGACAATTGACACAAGTACTGACCAAAACATATGCTCTGTTTAATGCGCCCACAGAACAGCCTCAACTTCCATTTCTGCAAAAATGGGAAGGTGACCTACACCGCTCTTTTACAGCTACCCAACAACAAAATATACTCCAATTCTCTCTAAAATCCTCTACATGTACCAAACTTCAGGAAACCAACTATAAAATACTTACTAGATGGTATTACACTCCCCAGAGACTAAATATTTGCTACCCAGCCACCTCAGACCGCTGCTGGAGGTGCCAGATGGAAAAGGGCACACTCCTACACATTTTCTAGTCTTGTCCTAAACTAAAGCACTTCTGGACGACGGTCCATACCGTCACCCAAAAATTCACAGAACAAGTGATACCGGACCACTCAGCGTTCTTCTTGCTACACGTTACCACCATCCCGCCCAAATTGTACCATAAATCAAAAACTATTTGTTTACATGTGAGAAATTACAAAAATCTCTGTGCTTTAAGCAGACAACGGAAAATTTAATTCAAATACTTACCATAAGTTTCCTTTCCTGGCGAGCTCCATTGCAGCACAGATGGGTATAGGCTCCACCCAGCTGTGCTGACATGGAGGCGTCAGGAAAACTGAAAATGTAATTCAAATACTTACCGTAATTTTCCTTTCCTGATGAGCTCCATGGCAGCACAGATCCCACCCAGGTTGGTAGGACTAGTTACAGAACGCCGAGGCTGTAGGTGGGCTCAAATTTATATGAGTTAAGTCCTGGAGGCATGGGGGCGGAGCCTATACCCAGCTGTGCTGACATGGAGCCGTCAGGAAAATCTATTTGAATATTTTAAGATGAAACTAGAATTGTTTTGGGTCATTTTTTTATTTCAAAAATTATATTAAAAACACATTTTGGAGAAAAAGCTTTTTATGACACAATACACATGAACAATATGCACAATAGTATTTTTTTTTTTTTAAATTAGATTTCTTCAGCTTTTTTTGTCCTTTAAAGTACAACTTTTTTCTTTAGTTTTGGACATGGTGGAGATGGATTAAAACACATCAGTTTTTATTGCTGTGTATACCCCCTACTAGGGATATTCCCCCTCTCTATTTGTCCTGTTTACGATTATCATTGAAAGCGAAAGTAAAAAAAAATCCCAAATTTTGGGTTTTTCAACTTTCCATCTATTAAATCTTCTGCCCTTGTTGTTTTAACTTTGGATAGAAAAACATTTTTTTTTCTGCCAGTAAATACCTTATACAGCCCACTTCCTATTTCTTGTCTGGTCATTAGCCTAAACTTATGACATCATGCATAGCTCTTTCTCTCTGAGTTTGCCAGGAAGGGAGGGGTGAGTCATAAGAGGGCCAATGAGAGCTGCAGAGCTGGATGTGTGCCTCTGTGTGTCTGTGTAAATAAGGCAGCAGCTTCAGCTGCCCACAGATAAAATGGATGCAGCCAGACTCAGGGGAGGAAAATTTCTGCAGCATATTTGGCAAGCACAGAATCACAGTATATATAAAATAATATGCAAAGTGGTTGGAGGTAGACAGAACGAGAAAATTGGTTTAGTTTTGATTCGTTATTTACATAAATTCATTCACAGTGAGATCACTTTTATCGGGGACGGGAGAGGTGCCCCCACCCTCTCCCACCACTTTCCCTTCGTCTCTGCCACTTACCAGACCTGCCGGTAGCAGCGGAGACGATCAGGTCCGCTCCCCCCCATGCCTGTGAGCCGAGTGAGCGGAAGATGCCGCCTACTCGGCTCCATAGCATTGACTGGCGGAAGCGACGTCAAATGTCACTTCTGCCCAAAGCTCTTAAAGGGCACTTTTTTTTTAAGTGTCATTATTTATTTATTTTTTTTTAGTGTAAATATGAGATCTGGGGTTTTTTTGACCCCAGATCCCATATTTAAGTGTTCCTGGCATGCTTTTTTCTATTACAATGAATGTTTACATTTCTTGTAATAGGAATAAAAGTGATACATTTTTTTTTTAAAGGACAGTGTAAAAATAAAAAGTAAAATAAAAAATAGAAATAATTTTTTTTAAAACTCCCTGTCCCGTCGAGCCTGCATATGAAAACGGTGTTCAAACCACACATGTGAGGTATCGCCGCGATTGTTAGAGCAAGAGCAGTAATTTTAGCTTTAGACCTACTCTGTAACTCAAACTGGTAACCTGTAGGAATTTTTAAACGTCGCAGATGAAGATTTTTAAGTACCAAAGTTTGTCGTCATTCCACGAGCAGGTATGTTGGGTATCAATTTACTAGGCCTAACATCATCTTACACAATATGTAAATTGCGCTTGTAAGACTGCTGTGCAAATACAGTGTGACAAAGTATTGCAACCACCACCATTTTCTTTTCTAGGGTGTTAGGGAAAAAAAAATATAATGTTTGGGGGTTCTAAGTAATTTTCCAGCAAAAAAAAAGTTTTTAACGTGTAAACAACAAGTTTGAAAAATAGGCCCGGTCCTTAAGTGGTTAAAGTGGTTGAAACGGCAGAAGGTTTTGTTTATCTTAAAGCATTCTATGCACTAAGATAAAAATCTTCTGTGTGCAGCAGCCCTCTCAGCCCCCCTAATACTTACCTGAGCCCCCTCTCGATTCAGCAATGTTACGCGAGAGCCTGGGCTGTCCAGGGACTCTCCCTCCCATTGGCCCCCGCTGCTGTCAATCAAAATCCGTTAACCAATGAGGGGAGAGAGGGGGCAGGCCCGAACCACGGGTCTGTGTCTGAATGGACACACAGAGCAGCGTCTCGGCTCGGGTGTCTCCATAGCAAACTGCTTGCTGTGGAGACACTCAACAAGAGGAAGGGGTCAGGAGCACAGAAGAGGGACTGAGAAGAGGAGGACCTGGGCTGCTCTGTGCAAAACCACTGCACAGAGCAGGTAAGTATGACATATTTGTTTTTTTTTTAAACAAGAAAAAAAAAATGGCTATAATATCACTTTAAATTTAAAGGTTGTGTTAAAATTGAAAAGTTAAACTTTGTACTTTACATATTGCAAAATTTGCCTGTTATGTATGATAACAGCTTGTAAGAAAATATTGTCTTTCAACATCAAGCACAATTATATTTATATATTCATAGTAGAATATATAAATATATAAAGTAAATCTTTTGCCCACTGGGAGTATTTACACTGTACACAGCTTTAGGCTGCTTCTGTGAATCAGTTTTGTAAACTCACAGCTGTGCAACTAAATAGTTACCTGTTACAATTTTTGTGCAAACAGATAATACTGTAGCTCATAGGTCTCAAAAATTTATAGCACAAGGGCCTCAGTCATCAGATATTTTATAAATATTTCTGGGCCAAAAAAAATACTCATCTCCCCTTACATCAGGGTCCTCTTCAGAGCCCCCCTTACATCAGGGTCCCCATCAGAATCTTTCCTACATCAGAGTCTCCATCAAAGCGCCTCTTACATCAGGGCCCTCTTTAGAGCCCCCCTTACATGAGGGTCCCCATCAGAATCCTTCCTACATCAGAGTCTCCATCAAAGCTCCTCTTACATCAGGGTCCTCTTTAGAGCCCCCCTTACATCAGGGTCCCCATCAGAATCCTTCCTACGTCAGAGTCTCCATCAAAGCTCCTCTTATATCAGGGTCCTCTTTAGAGCCCCCCTTACATCAGGGTCCCCATCAGAATCCTTCCTACATCAGAGCCTCCATCAAAACCCCTCTTACATCAGGGTCCTCTTCAGAGCCCCCCATCAGAATCCTCCCTACATCAGAGCCTCCATCAAAGCCCCTCTTACATCAGGGTCCTCTTCAGAGCCCCCTTACATCAGGGTCCCCATTAGATTCCTTCCTGCATCAGAGCCTCCATCAAAGCTCCTTTTAAATCAGGGTCCTCTTCAGACCCCCCCCCTTACATCAGGGTCCATATCTTAGCATTATGGTCATCATTAGAGCCCTCTTACATCAGAGTCTCCCATTACATATGGGGGATTTGAAGTAGCCTCTGCTGACACTGATCCTTAAAGCGGAGTTCCACTGTATTTTAAGTTTATTGGAAGGAAGGGAAACACCCCACTTCATATAGCTCACAGGAACGGAGCTGAGGCTGTCAATCTGCTGGAGGTCTCTTGGTGTCAGGAAATCTTGTCAGAAGTGATTCATGCAGATAGCAGAGGAACGAAGCAAAAGACAAAAATTACACTTAAGCCTAGTACACACGGGCCGAATGTCAGACGACATCGGCCGGTTCAATAAAAAATTGCTGTCATTCAGCCCATGGGTATGGCAGCTGGCCCGATAGAAAACCAGTAGCTGACCAGCTCCCGATCAACCAATGGCTGAGATCGTTGACTGGAGTGTTCTGGCGGGGGGCCTGTCCCCCTGTCAGAACACAATAGCTCAGCAGGGGATATCGTTGTACTCTCTTCGGATTGTTAGTACAGCAGATCCAATCAGAGCTGCCAGATTTTTTTTTTTTTAGTAGGCCAATGGTCCAGAGTATAACTCCTAAACTCCATACTAGGGAGAGTTCTGCCAAAGGGACAATGTTACAATAATAGTCTGTATTAAGACCTTTCCCTGCTGGCCAGCACATTTGGACCCAGATTTAACATTGGAGCGTTCAAGGTAAGTTCTCCTAACCTGGGTACTGTATATGCTCCTACCCAGGCCAAGCAGACAATATTGTTCCTCTTTATTGGAGTACAATTAGGTTTGACCAGTGGCCTCTCCCCAACTCCTAGGGTGACAGGGCTCTCCTTCAGCAGCTCAGTGAAGTTAGTGGCAGCAGCATTCTCTCCAATGATCATGTGGCAGCACCTGTCAGCTACAATGGCATTTCAAGTACCAGGAGATGTCCACTACTCTTTGTTCCTGATGAGATGGCAAACATTATCCTAACAGCTTGCAGCACAGCCTGTCTCTCACAATGTCCTCACCACATCTGCCTGGAGCCTGGGAACAGACCTACCTTTTCCTCTCCGTAGAGCACCCTTTTTTCTGGGACGTCTAATCCCATTGCCAATCTGTAATGCAGGTTCAGTCTGTCTTGGAACCACATCTGCTACCAATCATAATTGCACCCAGCAAGCTCTGTACTTCCTACAGTTCGCCTTCTGAAGATGTTGGGATAGATGAAATGCATAGGGGCGAGGTTTACTGCATGTGACGTGATTTCCGGGTTGGACTGCCGGCATGACAGCGGAACGAATGCTGGCTCCTAGGTAAGCTGAGAAGAGCGGCAGCATTCCCCCTAGAGCAATGGTTCTCAACCTCAGTCCTCAAGAACCCCCAACAGGCCATGTTTTCAGGTTTTCCTTTATCTTGCACAGAAGCTTTAAATCAGAGTCAATGGCTTGGTATTTTGGACAGCTATTTTATCTAAGAGAAATTCACAAAACATGGCCTGTTGGGGGTACTTGAGGACCGAGGATGAGAACCACTGCTCTAGAGGATTAAGCTGTTGTCCAAGTGCCCAGATTACCATACCACTAATCCATGTGAGCGTGCATTTGTTTTTATTAAACATCTTTAATACATTTTTTGGTTTTACGCATTGAGCCCTCTCTTTTTGTGTTTTGGCTGCATGTGATTCTGGTATAATTGGAGGGAAAGAATTGGTGGCCATGCAAGTGGAGGAGGAGAGTTATTACAGCTTGCTGTGAAGAAAACATTCACCTAAAGCACATTGAGATCTTTATTTTAATAAAAAGGTAATTTATTTCTGGTGAATGATCCATTGTATGGGATGTGAGCACTGGAGGTTTGGTTGTTAGGTGCCCCCTTATTTTTGACATGGTGTTGGTTTATTCATACCAAAGGTGGAAAGAAAGAAAGACTCCATCACACCCATGATTTGTTGTATATGCACTTTATTCATGTTTTGCATATATTAGAAAACACTATTTTTGCACAAAAAGGACACTATGGGGTTTATTTACTAAATCTAGAGAGTGCAAAATTAGTCACAATTCTGCATAGAAACCAATCAGCTTCCAGATTGTATTGTCAATGCTTAATTGAACAAGCTGAGGTTAGAAGCTAATTTGTTTCTATGCAGAAATGTGACTAATTTTGCACGTTCTAGCTTTAGTAAATAAACCCCTTTGTATAGAGATTGCACTTTAAATATGTTTATATTATTTATGATATCATAGATTGTTATTTAATTAACTGTATGCACTTTGCACTTTTTAATTAAGAATTTTTGTTTTATTTAACCTCCCTGGCGGTATGATTATTTCAGATTTTTGGTGCTGAAAGCGGTACCATTTTTTTGCATGGAAATGTGGCATTTTATATTGTAGGCCTGTAATTCTTACGAATAACTCACTTAACCTCCCTGGCGGTATGACTGAGTCTGGAATTTATTGCTGAAAGCGGTAATGGTTTTCTGCATGGAGATATGGCGTTATGTACTATAGGCCTGCATCATGTATTGCGGTATAGAGGTACGTCTTTTGGTAATGGCGAAAGTCGTTATTTAAGGTCTGAGTCAGTATGGCGGTCCCTCCAATTCACTCAATAAGCATTCTTAATGTCCGGATGTTATATTTTACGGTGTAAAGGTACGTTTTTTTACCATGGCGAAAGTCGTGGTTTTTAGACTTTATTAGTATGGCGGTCCCTCCAATTTATTTTGTTTTTAAGAATTAATTTTTCACGTTTCACGTATGTCAATTAATTTATTGTTAGATACTATAGTATTTATTATATTTGTATAAATTTCACGTTAGAGATATGTTTCCCCAAATAAATGATTTCGATCT
>BLSH010444214.1:7943-33025 GCA_018402905.1 Glandirana rugosa
TGTCAGTCTCTGACGCCTGTACCTTGTCCTATGTCAGTCTCTCTGACTGTATCCTGTTCCATGTCCGCAGTCTCTGACTGTATCCTGTTCCATGTCCGCAGTCTCTGACTGTCTCCTGTGCTATGTCTGCAGTCTCTGACTGTATCCTGTATCATGTCCGCAGTCTCTGACTGTATCCTGTACTATGTCCGCAGTCTCTGACTGTATCCTGTTCCATGTCCGCAGTCTCTGACTGTATCCTGTACTATGTCTGCAGTCTCTGACTGTCTCCTGTGCTATGTCTGCAGTCTCTGACCATCTCCTGTACTATGTCCGCAGTCTCTGACTGTCTCCTGTTCCATGTCCGCAGTCTCTGACTGTCTCCTGTGCTATGTCTGCAGTCTCTGACCATCTCCTGTACCATGTCTGCAGTCTCTGAGCGAGTGGGGCAGGCGAGCAGAGATGACATCATCTCTCACTTCCCCCCACATCACCTCTCTCCTGTGATGTAAGGAGGCACTCAGCTGGGGACACCTGTGATGTAAGGAGGCACTCAGCTGGGGACACCTGTGATGTAAGGAGGGACTCCACTGGGGACACCTGTGATGTAAGGAGGGACTCAGCTGGGGACACCTGTGATGTAAGGAGGGACTCCACTGGGGACACCTGTGATGTAAGGAGGGACTCTGCTGGAGGTACCTGTGATGTAAGGAGGCACTCCGCTGGGGGGCACCTGTGATGTAAGGAGGGACTCCGCTGGGGGGCACCTGTGATGTAAGGAGGGACTCCGCTGGGGGACCTGCGATGTAAGGAGGGACTCCGCTGGGGCACACCTGATGTAAGGAGGCACACCGCTGGGGCACACCTGTGATGTAAGGAGGGACTCCACTGGGGGTACCTGTGATGTAAGGAGGGACTCTGCTGGAGACACCTGTGATGTAAGGAGGAACTCCGCTGGGGACACCTGTGATGTAAGGAGGGACTCCGCTGTGGGCACCTGTGATGTAAGGAGGCACTCCGCTGGGGCACCTGTGATGTAAGGGGGGACTCTGCTGGGGGCACCTGTGATGTAAGGAGGGACTCTGCTGGGGGCACCTGTGATGTAAGGAGGGACTCTGCTGGGAGACACCTGTGATGGAAGGAGGGACTCCGCTGGGGGCACTTGTAATTGATGGAGGAACTCCGCTGGGGGCACCTGTGATGGAAGGAGGGACTCCGCTGGGGGCACCTGTGATGTAAGGAGGAACTCCGCTGGGGGCACTTGTGATTGAAGGAGGAACTCCGTTGGGGGCATTTGTAATGGAAGGAGGAACTCCGCTGGGGGCACTTGTGATGGCAGGTGGGGGATGGGATCTCAGCAAAGCCTTCCAATGAGGCTCCTAAAAAATATATAAAAAATAATAATAAAACAAAAAAAAGTAAAAAACTACTGACACCAGTGGCTGAACTACCAGGGTCACTTGTGGGCATTCCACCACCAGACTTTGAGGGAAGGGCCACGGCCTGAGGTCAGGGGGGCCCCTTTATGGTTTCTTGCACCGGGACCCTGAAGGTTCTAGTTATGCCCCTGGCACACATTACAATCTGATTCTACAGTCGCCGTTAGATTCAGCATCTATATGGTTTCTTGCACACAGTACTGATGTATGAACATCAGACAATCCTGGCAGAATGTTGCTGTGTAAAAATGCAAGGATGGGCAGTATAGTACAGTGGTCCCCAACCTTTTTTGGCACTGGGGATCGGTGTTGTGGTATGAAATGTAGCTATGTGGCAATTTGTTGGGGAAATGGCTGGTGTTAGCGCTTCAATCATCACGGCACCATGGCTGATATGGAGTTAGGATGATTGAAGCACATTATTCCTGTCATTACATAATATATGTAATATAAAATGAAATAGTTCAACTACCATAATGCAGAATCTGCCACCAAATGCAGAGCGTCGCTTGCCACCAGAGGTGGTTTGTCACTTGGCACGTCGCCTGCCACCAGATGTGGATTTCCACCTGCCACCAGATGTGGGTTGCCACCAGATGTGGATTGTTGTCACCTGCCACCAGATGTGGATTGCCACCGGCCACCAGATGTGGATTGCCACCAGATGTGGATTGCCACCAGATGTGGATTGCCACCAGATGTGGATTGTTGCCACCTGCCACCAGATGTGGTTTGCCACCAGATGTGGATTGTTGTCACCTGCCACCAGATGTGGATTGTTGTCACCTGCCACCAGATGTGGATTGCCACCGGCCACCAGATGTGGATTGTTGTCACCTGCCACCAGATGTGGATTGTTGTCACCTGCCACCAGATGTGGATTGCCACCGGCCACCAGATGTGGATTGCCACCAGATGTGGATTGTTGCCACCTGCCACCAGATGTGGTTTGCCACCAGATGTGGATTGCCATCTGCTACCAGATGTGGTTTGTCATCAGATGCAGTTTGTCACTTCCAGCACTGCAGCGGCCCTGCAGTGTGGACAGAAGAGTGGTGATCCAGGCGGCGGTGAGCGATGATCTCATCTCTCTGCTCCCCTGCCTCACTGCAGTGTAGTGGTCATGTGATTGGCTGATTAGCAATTTGTGTTACCAAGCAAGCTAATAGAGTGACCGGATGAGTGTAAATTCAAAAGATTTTTCGATTGGATCCCCTACCTACTACATAGTTTCTGACAAATATACAGGAGATGCAGTGAGGTAATAACTAAGGATAAGTATGGATTTGCTCCAAACCCAGAAGTCAGTTATCAGCGCCGGGCCAATGAGCTGCAGGTTGGGGGATTCCCCTACGCTGCAGCTGCACAAAGGAGCGGGGATGCTTGTGACACCCTTGACCTAATATGGTCCCATGGTCTTATCTGGTCAATGCCATGGACTTATATGGACAGGTGGCCTTATTAGGTCAGTGGTGTCAAGAGCATCCCCTACCTTTGGCCCATGAATGAAATCTGCCCTTCACGTTCCGACAAACCAAAAAAGGCTGCCCTAGATATGTGGGCTATACAATACATAGGCATATCATAACTATACACATGGCATCTGAAACTGGCAGCTAGGAGACCTAGTACAAGGGGAAGAGGAGTCCGAAAGAGGTTCACCCAGCTTGCACTTTTACATGTTTCGCGGCTAGGCCACTTCGTCAGGAAGAGCAGTTTCAGTTTTTGGAAAGCTCTACAAAAGACAAACATAATTACAGAGCCGTGTATACATACATCATCTGCAAAACATAAGATGTAGAGATGGTTGTCTTGTGGGGGCCCCTGGCCGGCTAATGCTCATCTTATGTTTTGCAGATGTTTGTATACACGGCTATGTAATTATGTTTGTCTTTTGTAGAGCTTTCCAAAAACTGAAACTGTTCTTCCTGACGAAGTGGCCTAGCTGCGAAACATGTAAAAGTGCAAGCTGGGTGAACCTCTTTCGGACTCCTCTTCCCCTTATACTAGGTCTCCTAGCTGCCAGTTTCAGATGCCATGTGTATAGTTTTGATATGCCTATGTATTGTATAGCCCAAATATCTAGGGCAATGGGCTTTTATATTCAATTGTGTACCTAAAAATTGAGTAAACTGCTTTTATGTACCGCTAAAGTCCATGGTTGCCTCTACCTCCACATTCCTATACAATTTATTAGGACGTTGGCACTTTATCATAATGTCATTGGTGGCCTGATATAAACTGAGGTCATCTCTAGGCTGGCTTTAGAGAGGTTTGCGCTCATTTCCCGTCCCAACGACCACGCAGAAAGCAAGAGGAAATCTCCCTAAAGGGGACACCCCACCCCGTCTCACTTCATATACCAAATCATGGTCCAGGACCTTTTATTTTGTTGGGCGCAGTTCTACCTTTGTTATGGATCAGCTGGATTGTTTCGTCTTTTTTTTTTTTTTTCTTGAACATGAATTTCCCTTTTATGAGTAACAGCGAGGAGATAAAATGTTGACGCAGCACAGGAGTTATGAAGCATTTGGTGTGACTCATGTATTCTACTACTGACTCAGTCGCCCACCCCCCCGGGGGCACAACCTGCATGGACGTCGTTCATTAAACCGGTTATACAACCAGAACTACTGAAGAATAACAGAGTGGTGTTTGTCAGCGATACACATGAGCTTCTGAAACCGTTATGGGCAAAGCAAATGCTTGCATTGCTGCCCTTTGGTCACTAAACGACATCCCTTTTCTCTAAAATGAATCCATAAACTTCCACTATAGACTGAGATAGAAGAAAACCCCCACTGGGACTTGGGAGGGAAACCAACTCAACAAGAATATAAACACAGAATAAAATTAAACATTTATTGGTTCGTTTAAAAATGAACCCAAACACCGGGTTCAAGAGAAAGACATGAACATTTAGGCCTCATACACACGGACGTTTTTTGACGCCGGCGTTTTCTGGCGTTTTTGCAGATCTCCATGGTAGTCAATGGCCCCATAAAAACGCCAACATTTTTGAGCTGTAGATGGCGTCCGCGTTAGTGAGCTGAAACTAGAACCCACGGCCAGCGCGTTCTGAGGCTGTAACGTTTTGGCATTTTTTGACGCCGACGGCGCAAAACGCCAACTAAAACTGTACCGGCGTTAACCGGCGTTTGACGCCGGCGCTTTTTTTAGGTCGAAAAATAGCAGAGGGATGATTCTTTTTAAAAAACGCCTATTGACGCCAACACTCACTAACGCTCACTAACGCCGATGCATAACGCCGAAGAACGTTGGGCCCGACGTTTTGTTTATTTTTTAAGAAACGTCCGTGTGTATGAGGCCTTACAGTTATGATTGAAAAGGTGCAATTGGCTACATACACTTGATAGATTTACATATAAATGTGACAATGGAAATACAGAAGATGACCAATATGACCACTGGACTCTGCCGTGGGGTGGCAGAGGATACCCGACGCGTTTCGAAATGAATTAATCCTAGATCAGGGATATGAGGCATAGCAAGACTCTGACAGCCACAAGCATGACACCCCCAGGCAGAGGCATGATGGGACTTGTAGTTTTGCAACAGCTAGAGGTCCGCTAATTGCATACCCCTGTCCTAGATCTTCCTCAGGGGTAGGTCATAGCATTAAAAAGTCCTCCTCAATACAAGGCGCTGGTTCACAGGGCAAGAAGTGTCCACATGGATATATACAGGCTACCTGAGATCTTATTCCAGTCCAAAAGGAGGTGAAGTGAGAGAGATGGGGGATTCCTATAAGCCCCCCACTCGCAGACCCCCACAAACACCGCCCAAGGTTGTGGGGAAGAGGCCCTTGTCCTGCTCCAAAGCACCCCCCTCCCATGTTGAGGGCATGTGATTTGGTATGGTTCAGGAGGGGGGCACTCACTGCCCTGCCGTATGCCCAGATAAGGGTCTGGTATGAATTTTAGGGGGGGCTCCACACGAAGGGCCTGGTATGGTTGGGGGGGGGGGGGGCCCACGCTGTTTTTTTTTTACTTTTCTATTGCCAGAATTCTTTGGTTTACATTTCAGCTCTCACTGGGGAAGCCCGCTGACAGCTGGTGAGTCATCGGATGTTAAGGATGCGGCGGCCAGCTTCCCAGCCCACTGCTTACCAATCAGCTACTCTTCACACAGAATTCAGATCGGGCGATCATTTTTTGACCAATCCAAATTCGAATAGTTCTGAAAATTTAGAATTCATTGGAAAATGAATAAACAAAATTAAATTTTAATGAATTTAAAAGAAATTCGTTACTATTTCATTCAGAGATTAGGATACATCCGAATCTCCAAATAACCAAAAATTTGTCTGAATTTGTATTCGGACCAAAACGAATTGCACATGTCTAGTCCATGCTCTCTAGAGAGATTGCCCCAACCACACACAGTGAAATATATTTCAAAAATATCAGTACACTAGGACTAAAAAATACCTTAAGGAGTAAAAACGAACCCCAGCTGCTGGATTCCCTCTGCTCCCCAGCAGGAGGATAAATACATTCAACGTGTGAAAGCCGTTCACAACCTCTTGCCAGAAGTCAAGTGGTGGGTCTTCCAAGAAGCAATGATGTGGATGAAGAAGCTAAAGTGATAGAAATCCCTGACTTGATGGAGATGTGCCAAAGAACAGGCCTCAGGTGAACCTCATCTATGTACTGGAAGAGTATAAACGGGCAGAGACAGGATCCAGTGGTTACCCATCTAATAGGGGTGATGTGGTTACAGTGGTTGCCCAGTCCTAGAGAAAGATTGATGCGACTCCCAGAAACAACCATACAGTACATTCCTCAACTGGCTGCTCATCCTACCATGTTATGTTTGGCTCTAAACTTGGATCAGTGCCCACTAATGAAGTTAGAAAACTCTCCGACTTACTGGATTCGGGAGAGGAAACAACGTCTGTCAGAAGCAAATCCTTTCTTTAAAGACCAGTCATGGGGGGAACAAGGAGAGTTGTAAGCATCATTTTAGGAAAACGGCTTTGAAAACTAGCTGTGAGCGCCCCGGCGCGTTCACGTGCGCGCGCCCGCGCCGGAAACGGCGCTAAACGGCCCCATTTAAGCTCTGCAAGCCCTGCAACTAGTGCTGCCTGATCTTCAGCTTTCCTGAGACCCGTGCCTTGCTCTGGGAGACTACTTCCTGTACCCGTGACCCCGGCTCCCCTTGGACTTTGTTTGAACTCTGCCTGCCCTGACCCCCGGCCTGTCCTATTGCCTGATCCATCTGTACCTCGCTGCCCGCACGTTGCCGACCCTGTCAGTACCCGACCATCCGCCTGCCTGCTCCCTAGCCTACCAGTTGCCGACCCGGACTGCACGACCACTCTTCTGTCTTGCACGTGTCCCAGTGGACCTACACGCACCATCAAGTGTTCCTGTCCAACCCTCGTGCCCCCCTGTGCTCCTGAACTCCCTGTTTGGCTCTATTAGGGGTTCTCGAAACAGGGCCGCAAGAGAGGTAACCCCTGCAGAAGTCAGACCCGTCCACCAGGTAGGTGACACATCAGGCTTTGGCCTTCAACCTGTGGACAGAGAACGTAAAGACGCACATCAGCAAGGAAAATTGCCAACACTGCAGGAGTTGTCCCACAACAGCATATTTCAGGTTTGCCAGTCTACAATATCCAGAGGGAAGAAAAACAAGAAAAACCAAGACACCCACAAAGTAAACTTCTCAAACCCATTGAGAACAAAAAAGAAGCCCATAAGGGGGTTTTAGAAAAAATGCCCAAATTCACAAGCCACAAATATTTCTGCCACCAGAGACTCTTCCACCATTATCTCCAAGACCCCCAGAAGAAGCCACGTATCCCGGCAATATCACACAGCCTAATGGTCATTTAGCTCAGTCCATGCTCCCCCTGTAGAACCCTCTGAACCACTAACCACCGATGAGCCCAGAGAAGAGACGTTCCTCAGCTTCCCTCCCTCAACAGCTCAGAGAAGTTAAGCCTGATGAGGTAGGAGTAGCATGATAAGTGATCTGCAGCCAAGTGAGTGGCCCTCCACTGCTAGAACTGGCAAGCGGCAGCTGGGCCAGAGCCTAAAAACATGTAACTTCTGTAAAAGACCCGGCCACTGAGCCCATCCCCAATTGCTACCAGAGAACTGCAGTTCCAGTGAGGTGGCACTTAATCCTTGGATGCCTCCAGTTGTTCCCCTGTGCTACCAAAGCTGCCCTGAAGTACACTGTGAGGGCCATGGTCTATGATAGGGGTCTCCAAACTGCGGCCCGAATGTGGCCCTTTGCTAGCCTTTATCCGGCCCTTGGAGCGCTATTCCTCCCAATGTTATGAGGCACTCTTCCTCTCACTGACACCAGCAATGGGGAACTATTTCTTTCACTAACACCAGCAATGGGGCACTATTTCTTCCCACTGACACCAGCAATGGGGCACTATTTCTTCCAACTTACACCAGCAACGGGGCACTATTTCGTCCACTGACACCAGCAACGGGGCACTATTTCGTCCACTGACACCATCAATGGGGCATGATTTCTTCCACTGACACCAGCAATGCGGCACTATTTCTTCAACTGACACCAGTAATGGGGCACTATTCCTCCAACTGACACCAGCAACGGGGCACTATACCTTCCACTGACACCAGCAATGGGGCACTATTTCTTCCACTGACACCAGCAATGGGGAACGATTCTTCTCACTCACACCAGCAATGTGGCACTATTATTTCCACTGACACCAACACTTGGGCATTATACTTCCCACTGACACCAGCAATGGGGCACTATTCCTCCAACTGACACCAGCAATGGGGCACTATTCCTCCAACTGACACCAGCAATGGGGCACTATTCCTCCAACTGACACCAGCAATGGGGCACTATTCCTCCAACTGACACCAGCAATGGGGCACTATTCCTCCAACTGACACCAGCAACGGGGCACTATTCCTTCCACTAACATCAGCAATGGGGCACAATTCTTCCCACTGACACCAGCAATGGGGCACTATTCCTCCAACTGACACTAGCAATGGGGCACTATTCCTCCAACTGACACCAGTAATGGGGCACAATTCTTCCCACTGACACCAGCAATGGGGCACTATTCCTCCAACTGACACTAGCAATGGGGCACTATTCCTCCAACTGACACCAGCAATGGGGCACTATTCCTCCAACTGACACTAGCAATGGGGCACTATTCCTCCAACTGACACCAGCAATGGGGCACTATTCCTCCCACTGACCACCAAGCCTGAGGCCATATTTATTTTTACTAATGCTGGGCCCAGGACATTTTTCTACCCCCACTGGCTGCAATCCGGGCCTCCTAAAGCCTGAAGGACGGTAGACTGGCCCTATGTTTTAAAAGTTTGGAGACTATGAGAATAATTGCTAGCATCTGTGTTCTGTACTGTTTCAGTGAATAAGTGATCCTCTGCTAGTCCCTCTGTTGTTATAGAGTCTGATAAAGACTATGCTATGTAGTAACATGTTACCATGATTGAGTCACTCATAGTAACAGGGATACAGGGATTATGCTGTGAAGGGTCCATGTTTGTGCAGCTTTCATCATTCTGCAGTGTATGCATGGCGTTTGCCATCCTAAACCTGTTTTGCATCATTATCTCAGACTTTGCACCTGTTTAACCACTTGCCGACCGCCCGCCGCAGCGTGGCGACGACACAGTGGCTCGTTATCGCAAACCGCTGTCACCTGACAGCGGCCGCGATCACTAGTATTGTGAGTGCTCGCCACCGGAGGCACGCTCGTGAGCTCAATGTGTTCCGGGGGGGTGCAGGTAGCGGGTAGGGCGGACTCGATCAACGCCGGATACCCGCGATGGCTCCCCCCGCAGAGAGAGAACGGAGGTCCATGTATGTAAACACGGATCTCCCCCTGCCAGTCCAGCCCCCATACAGTTAGAACACACACAGGGAACACAGTTAACCCTTAGCGTGCTCCCTCCAGGTTAACCCTTTCCTGCCAATGGCATTTACACAGTAATCAGTGCATTTTTATAGCACTGATCGCTGTATAAATGCCAATAGTCCCAAAAAAGTGTCAAAATGGTCCAACATGTCCGCTGCAATATCGCAGTACCGCAAAAAATCTCAGATCGCCACCATTACTAGTAAAAAATAAAAAATAAATAAAAACCACAGAAATGAATTCTCATCATCCGTAAACGCAGCAACTTTTGCGCAAACCAATCAATAAATGCCAATTGTGATTTTTTTTTTTACCAAAAATATGAGGAAGAATATAAATCGGCCAAAACCGATGAAAAAAAATGTTTTTTTATATTTTTTTTTTTGGATTTGTATTTTAGCAAAACTTAAGAAATATTGTTTTTTTTTGCAAAATTGTCGCTCTTTTTTTGTTTATAGTGGCGATCAGAAATGACGCAGAGAGGATCAAATACCACCAAAAGAAAGCTCTATTTGTGGTAAAAAAAGGACGTCAAATTTATTTGCGTGCAACGTTGCACGACCGTGCAATTGTCAGTTAAAGCGACGCAGTGCCAAATCGCAAAAAGTGCTCTGGTCCTAAACTAAGAAATCCTTCCGGGGCTGAAGTGGTTAATAAACAGCAAGTAACAGTTATTCTTTCTATGATCATTCGGCTGATTAAACATCTACCAGGCAGACTGCATGCTCTTTCAGAGGCAAGGATTGATAAGAATGAAATAATGTCCTCTGTTAACCACTTCAGCCCCGGAAGGATTTGCCCCCTTCCTGACCAGAGCACTTTTTGCGATTCAGCACTGCGTCACTTTAACTGGCAATTGCGCGGTCGTGCGACGTTGTACCCAAATAAAATTGGCGTCCTTATTTTCCCACAAATAGAGCTTTCTTTTAGGAGTATTTTTTGTGCTATAAACAAACAAAGACCGACAATTTTGAAAAAAAATTTTTTTTTTTTACTTTCTGCTATAATAAATATCAAAAAATATATATAAAAAACAAATTTATTCATCAGTTTAGGCCACAATGCATTCTTCTACATATTTTGGATAAATAAAATTGCAATAGGCGTTTATTGATTGGGTTGTGCAAAAGTTATCGCGTCTACAAACTATGAGAATTGATTTATGGCATTTTTATTATTATTTTTTTTTACTGGTAATGGCGGCGACCTGCGATTTTTATCGGAACTGCGACTTTGCGGCGGACATATCAGACACTTTTTTGGGACCATTGACATCTATACAGCAATCAGAGCTATAAATATCCACTGATTACTGTATAAATGTCACTGGCAGGGAAGGGGTTAACACTAAGGGGGGTGATCAAGGGGTTAACTGTGTACTAACTGTATGGGGGCTGGGCTGGGCTGGCCGGGGCATGACAGATCTCACTGTTCCCGATGACAGGGATCAGTAGATCAGTGACATGCCGCCTGACAGAACAGGAAAACCGCCGTGTTTACATCGGTGGTACCCCGTTCTTCCTCTGTAGTAGGTGATCGTGGGTCGCCGGCGCACTTCGAGTCCCCCCGACCCGCGGGTACGCTCACGCAGCGTGCGGCTGCGCCAATCGCCGTTTATAAACGGCGATTCGCACAGCGGAGCCACATTACCGCCGTCTTTCTACGCAAGGCGATTGGCAAGTGGTTATTAGCTGTAGTATATGTTGATACTAGACATGTGCAATTCTAAATCAAAATTTGGAACAAAATTTTCGTTATTGGATGATTCGGATCAGAATTTCTGAATCACGATAGTAACAAATCTCAACGAATCTGAAATAAATGAAAACGAAACAAAATAACGAATTTGAAAAATGAATTTGAAATGAAAACATATTGCCATAAATACAGGGATAAGCAATTAGCGGACCTCCAGCTGTTGCAAAACTACAAGTCCCATCATGCCTCTGGGTGTCATGCTTGTGGCTGTCAGAGTCTTGCTATGCCTCATGGGACTTGTAGTCCTGCAACATCTGGAGGTCCACTTATTGCATATCCCTGCAGTAAAGGTATAAAAGTGAAATAAGATGATTTTTCCTTCTTAGGCTGCTTTATTGAAAAGGATAGAATGGAAAATAAAAGAATAGAATAGAATGAATATAGCCGTCTTCTGAAATTCGAATCAATTAGAAAATAACGAATATACTAACTGAATCCGAATATACGAAACAAATTCTGAAAACGAATCATTGTAACGTAACGGATATGACAAAACGAAATTATTACCTTACAAATCCAAAACTAAGCTAAACTCCTTTTTCCATCGTTTGCATCTCTAGTTGATACCAACGCTGTATCTTGGCCTAGGCCAACAAGGCCCAGGCCTAGGGCGGCACTTTGCAGGGGGGCAGCACGAAAAGAGTCCCTGCAGCATGTAAAGCTTGCACTTTTAATGCTGCCAGTATGATAATACAGCCAGGGCTGCCATCAGAGGGGGACAGCCTATACATATATGGGGGTGGGCGTCCCAAAGGTCCCAGGCGGCAGACCCCAACCAATGAGTTGTTGTGCGGGCAGCTGGCATTCCGCAACCATGTGGGGAGGGGGGCGCACAAGTTTAATCAGGCCTAGGGCAGCACAAATCTAGATACACCACTGGTTGATACCATGCAAAAAAAAATCAAAATAAACAACATCTGAAAGTGGAACTAAATCATGGTGGGCATTGGGGGAGACGGGCACTTGCCATAATTTCTATTGTGGGAGATTAACTCATAGGGATCAACTTTCCTGAGGAAAATAGTCAGCAACTTTCTTTAACCACTTCAGCCCCGGAAGGATTTCCCAGTTTAGCACCAGAGCACTTTTTGCGATTCGGCACTGCGTCGCTTTAATTGACAATTGCGCGGTCGTGCGACGTTGTACCCAAACGAAACTTGTGTCCTTTTTTCCTCACAAGTAGAGCTTTCTTTTGGTGGTATTTGATCCCCCCTGCGTAATTTCTGATCAGCGCTATAAACAAAAGAAGAGCGACAATTTTGCAAAAAAAAAAAAAACAACAATATTTGTTACTTTTTGCTAAAATACAAATCCAAAAAAAATATATAACAGAACATTTTTTTTCATCGGTTTTGGCCGATTAATATTCTTCCTCATATTTTCGGTTAAAAAAACCCACAATCTGCGTTTATTGATTGGTTTGCGCAAAAGTTGCCGCGTTTACGAATGATGAGAATTCATTTATGGGGTTTGTATTTTTTAAATTATCTTTTACTAGTAATGGCGGCGATCTGCGATTTTTAGCGGTATTGCGATAGCGCAGTGGACATGTCGGACCATTTTGACACTTTTTTGGGACCACTGGCATTTATACAGCGATCAGTGCTATGAAAATGCATTGATTACTGTGTAAATGCCATTGGCAGTGAAGGGGTTAACCTGGAGGGGGCGCTTTAAGGGTTAATTGTGTTCCCTCAGTGTGTTCTAACTGTATGGGAGCTGGGCTGGCAGGGGAAGGGGAGTGATCACGGCTCATGTATACAGGAAGCCTGTGATCTCATCCCTTCCCCCTCTGTCAGAACGGAGATCCGTGTTTACATACACCGACCTCCGTTCTCTCATTGTGGGGAGGGGGCATCGTGGGTAGCCGGCAGAGATCGAGTCCACCCCACCCACTCCCTGGCCCCCCCGGAACACAGTGAGTGCGCGAGTGTGCCTTCGGCGGCGCACACACTCACAATACTTGTTCTCGCAGCCACCGTCAGGTGACGGCGTTTTGCGATAACGGACCATGTTGCCGCCGTCAAGCCACGGCGGGCGGCCGGCAACTGGTTAAAGCAGTAGTAAACCCGCTTGAAAAAAAAAAATCCTGCAAGACAATAATATGTGTTAGTATGCATCTCATAATAACACATTATGAAATACTTACCTTAGAATGAGGCCCCCGCCGCACGACACGGTCAGCGCTGAAGGAGTACGCGGCTTCGGCGCTGTGAGCGGCCGGAGCCGTGTGACTTCAGTCCTGCGCATGCGCGTGGGAGCTCTTCGTTCCGGCACCCAGCTCTGATTTTACGGCCACCTCCACCAAATCATCAGAGCGCATGCGCCGCTAATGTCAGCAGCTGCATGCAAGGTGAATATCTCCTAAACCATGCAGGTTTAGGAGATATTCATTTTACCTACAGGTAAGCCTTATTATAAAGCTTACCTGTAGGTAAAAATCGTACTTGGGGGTTTAATACCTCTTTAAAATCAGGTTTTATTTGCAAAAGATTTGCATATTAAAAAACAAGCGAAACAGAAAATAAATCCTTGGTGTCTGGCGCTAAACTAAACATAATAGTTTCCTCACTATACGGTGTGGGGCTGGCCCTGTCACCCACAAAATGCAAACCTTGTCTTTTATTAAAGTGGTTTCAACTCATGACAACCACTTTAACCTACAGGTAAGCTTATAATAAGGCTTACTTGTAGGTGCCCTGCATATCTCCCAAACCTGCACGGTCTAGGACTGGGATATGCAATTAGCGGCCCTCCAGCTGTTGCAGAACTACAAGTCCCATGAGGCATAGCAAGACTCTGACAGCCACAAGCATGACACTCAGAGGCAGTGGCATGATGGGACTTGTAGTTTTGCAACAGCTGGAGGTCCGCTAATTGCATATCCCTGGTCTAGGAGATATACAGTGTAATGCGATGTGCCTACATCAACGGGCACATGCGCAGTGAGCCCGTTGACCAGCCCTGCCAAGGTGGCTGATAAAATCCGGACCGGGCCCTGCTTAATCCAGTCCACATGAATACATACGAGGCGACAGGTAGCGTCCGTCTACCACTTCGCCTAGCATATTGTCATAATATGTGCATGTATATACCTCATATTTACACATTATGGACCGCTTACTTGCCAAAGTGCTCCCATCGAGCAATGTGAGGTCCATGTTCCCCCCTCACTGCCGGTGACACCTTTGCCTTTTTCTGGGTTTGACAACTTGACCATCTTGAATGGTCAACCCAGGATGACGTAACTCCCACGCATGCACATGGCAGTGAATTTATTCCAGCATCCAAGGCATGCCGAGAATGTACAGCGAATGTGACTCTGTGTATTCTCAGAACATTGCTAGAAGGTAAGGCGTGAGCTTTAATGGCAGCAGAGAAATATAAATTCTCTAGAACAGCCTCTCAACCTTTTAAACACAGAGGAACCCTTGAAATAACTTTCTGGTCTCAGGGAACCCCTGCTAAAAAGTCCTATTTATACAACTCATGATACATTAGTGTGATGGGCAATGGGAAGAATGCTCCTTACATTTGTGGTCATTGGGAAGAATTCCCCCCTTACAGAGAGCTAAAAGGATTAATGGTGTCAGTGGGCTCTTATCCAAAAGATAGAAATTGCTCATTGCTCAAGGAACCCCTAGCAACTGGACGAACCCTGGTTGAGAAAACATGGTCTACTACAATAAAAGCCTACCTGTTAGCAATCTTTTTTTTATTGCATTTTAGTTCCACCCAGGGCCGGCCCTACCATGGGTCCCAGTGGATCCATTGGACCCAGGCAGCACTTTGAGAGGGGCAGCAAAATGAACCACGGCCACCTCTCCTTCTCTTCTATCTACTCAGCAAATTGACGACCAAGATTTTTTTCCAGCAGTTTTGTGTGTCATGACGACAACTGCCCCCCGAGCCGCTCCGCCTGTACTACCCTAGCCTGCCCCTATACTGCCCTAGCCTGTCCATATTCTACCCTAGCCTGTCCATATACTATCCTAGCCTGTCTATATACTACCCTAGCCTGCCCCTATACTGCCCTAGCCTGTCCATATACTACCCTAGCCTGCCCCTATACTGCCCTAGCATGTCTATATACTACCCTAGCCTGTCCATATACTACCCTAGCCTGTCTATATACTACCCTAGCCTGTCTATATACTGCCCTAGCCTGTCTATATACTACCCTAGCCTGTCCATATACTACCCTAGCCTGTCTATATACTACCCTAGCTTGCCCCTATACTACCCTAGCCTGTCTATATACTACCCTAGCTTGTCCCTATACTACCCTAGCCTGTCTATATACTACCCTAGCTTGCCCCTATACTACCCTAGCCTGTCTATGATATAAAATAATGGATGCGGGGGCCTTTTGGTGGGCGTGATATTTTTATGGGGGGGCAGCATTTCATTCTTGGACCCAGGCAGCACAATGCCTTGGGCCAGCCCTGGTTCCACCATATAGAGAATAGGAAATCCGGAGGATTTAGAACCCAGAAGCCTAACAAACAGGTGAATGAAGATGAATAAAGATGAATCTATGGTGAAGGAAACCCGTCGGTGAAACAGAATGTCCCGATACTGCTGTGCTCCTCACAATGACAGAGGAGGCTCCGGGACAAATCTCAATTTAAGTGCCACATGGAAGATTTGTAATACTACGTTTCATTTATTTACTGTTATCCAAACCTTTATTTTGAGGCTTAGCTAGGAGTCCACACCCCACACTTACTGTACTCCCTTGGCTGAATATGCTTTCCCTTACTGGTTTCATTGCCCACCCCACTCTTTTTTCCTACTTCATCCTCCTGTATTTTAACTGCACACACCCCAATGTTATTTCGGCCCTACTTTTGATATGAGGAACCCACCAGAAAGACGATTGGTGGCTTGACACAAACATAGACACAAGCTGGAAGGCTTTGACGGGGTTTTTTTTACCGCAAACCATGGCAGGGAATAAACATATCATGCTGCGGCCCGAGTCACAAAAGCAAATACTAATCTGTACATGACATTTTCTGGAACTGAATTTCTAAACAATAAAGCTTCAGTCCTTTTCAACACAGAGGAACCCTAGAAATAATTCTCCGGTCTCTGGGAACCCCTGCTAAATATGAAGAATCTACAACTCATGATACAATAATGTGATGGTCAATGGGAAGAATGCTCCTTACACTTGTGGTCATTGGGAAGAATGCTCCTTACATTTGTGGTCATTGGGAAGAATTACCCCCTTACAGATCGCTAAAAAGATCAATGGTGTCATTGGGAACTTATCTGAAAGGCGGAAATTAACCATTGTTCAAGGAACCCCTAGCAAACTCTGGAGGAACCCTAGGGTTCCACGGAACCCTGGTTGAGAAACTCTGGCCTAGATGATACCATATCTGCCCCTTTCTAGGTTCCACCCCAAAAGGGATTTCCCCTGGTATTGGCCGGTCTCGGGGAACCCCTGCTTAATATGAAAAATCTACAACTCATGATACATTAATGTGATGGTCAATGGGAAGAATACTCCTTACACTTGTGGTCATTGGGAAGAATTACCCCCTTACAGATCGCTAAAAAGATCAATGGTGTCATTGGGAACTTATCTGAGAAGCAGAAATTAACCATTGTTCAAGGAACCCCTAGCAAACTCTGGAGGAACACTAGGGTTCCACTGAACCCTGGTTGAGAAACTCTGGCCTAGATGATACCATGTCTGCCCCTTTCTAGGTTCCACCCCAAAGGGGGTTTCCACTGGTATTGGCTCTCCAATGATTCAGCCCAGGTCAGACTTCACAAAGCGGGCTTCTAACCCCACTGCATTTTACTGGGAAGCATTGTTCTTGGGCTTTACCCACATGGGTTGACTAAAGCCCTGCAGTACAGGTGGCACACGGGTTTCCTACCGCCATAAGCGCAATACATGAGGCTGCGTAGTTTGAAGTTTGGGTTGGAGATGAATTTGGTGGACGCCCAAGCTCATCTCGACTCTACTCCAACTGTTTTAGTCTTTGCCATATTGGCCTTATATTCCCCCCAAAAAAGTATGCTATAAGCAAGTTAAAAATGACCAATTTATACAGTAGGGGCTGGCCAGAAAGGGATCACTTTGCAGCTGGCTGGAGAAGGATCACTTTGATGTAGTTGGCCAGAGAAGGATCACTTTGATGTAGTTGGCCAGAGAAGGATCACTTTGATGTAATTGGCCAGAGAAGGATCACTTTGATGTAATTGGCCAGAGAAGGATCACTTTGATGTAATTGGCCAGAGAAGGATCACTTTGATGTAATTGGCCAGAGAAGGATCGCTTTGATGTAGTTGGCCAGAGAAGGATCACTTTGATGTAGTTGGCCAGAGAAGGATCACTTTGATGTAGTTGGCCAGAGAAGGATCACTTTGATGTAGTTGGCCAGAGAAGGATTGCTTTGATGTAGTTGGCCAGAGAAGGATCACTTTGATGTAATTGGCCAGAGAAGGATCACTTTGATGTAATTGGCCAGAGAAGGATCGCTTTGATGTAGTTGGCCAGAGAAGGATCACTTTGATGTAGTTGGCCAGAGAAGGATCACTTTGATGTAGTTGGCCAGAGAAGGATCACTTTGATGTAGTTGGCCAGAGAAGGATTGCTTTGATGTAGTTGGCCAGAGAAGGATCACTTTGATGTAATTGGCCAGAGAAGGATCACTTTGATGTAATTGGCCAGAGAAGGATCGCTTTGATGTAGTTGGCCAGAGAAGGATCACTTTGATGTAGTTGGCCAGAGAAGGATCACTTTGATGTAATTGGCCAGAGAAGGATCGCTTTGATGTAGTTGGCCAGAGAAGGATCACTTTGATGTAATTGGCCAGAGAAGGATCGCTTTGGCATTGCTGGCCAGAGAGGGATAATTTTGATGCAGTTGGCCAAGGAGAGATAATTCTGACAGGTAGCCAGGATGGGATCACTTTGACACAGTTGGCCAGAGAGCAATCACTTTGATGCAGTTGGCCAGCTCGAACATGTATTGCAATATATGGGAACCAAGAACCCCTGTTTCTATTCAAAAGTTTGCTAGAAGTATGTAAGGGTTTATAGCAAGCCGTCTGGGTATTGTTCGCATCTCCCTCTCCTTCACAGATGTTCCCTCTCCAGGGTCTATACAGGTCTCTCCGGGGTCTATACAGGTACTCACTGGAAGCAAGCCTTTTTCACTTTATTCTGGTGTTTTCTATCTATACTTACTTTTTCTTTTCTCAGTTTTTTCCCAGTTCGGGTCAATGCATGGGTTTATCCCATGCAGTAGTGTATTTCTTTTTCACTCACACATGCTACCTTTACCCCACGGTCCCTGGTGTATCTCTCATCTTGAACCACACCCCGCTCCATTACTCAGTTACCCTCATGGCTAACTGAGGATAAAATCAGGAATCGGCTTGAAAAACTGAACACTAATAAGTCACTGGGACCAGACACCCGAGGGTCCTTAAGGAACTTAGCCAAGTTATTGCCAGACCTTTGTACCTAATCTTTAAGAGTAGTTTTCTGAGTGGTATGATACCAGCTGATTGGAAGAAAGCCAACGTAGTACCAATATATAAAAAAGGACCAAGATATATCCCTGGGAACTACAGACCAATTAGCTTAACATCAATAATTGGCAAGCTCTTGGAGGGGATAATACGGGATCATATACAAGATTATTGTAACGAGAACGGTATCATTAGTGTAATCAGCATGGGTTCATGAAGGATCGTTCTTGCCAAACCAATCTATTAACCTTCTATGAGGAGGTGAGCTGCCATCTAGATAAGGGAATGTCTGTAGACGTGGTGTATCTGGATTTTGCGAAAGCATTTGAGACAGTTCCCCATAAACGTTTACTGTACAAACTAAGGTCCCTCAACATGGATCAAAGGGTTCTGGGCACCAGTCCTCAGAAAGGATGTCCTAGTATTGGAAAGGGTACAGAGACGGGCCACAAAGCTTATTAAGGGATTGAAGGACCTAAGTTAAGAGGAAAGATTACAAACACTGAACTTATTCTCTCTGGAGAAGAGACGCTTGAGAGGGGATATGATTTCAATGTACAAATATTGTACTGGTGACCCCACAGTAGGTACAAAACTATTCCGTGCAAGGGAGCACACAAAGACACGCGGCCATTCACTAAAAATGGAAGAAAGGCGGATTAACCTTAAAAAGCGTAGAGGGTTCTTTACGGTAAGAGCAGTGAGGATGTGGTAGTCTCTTCCACAAGCTGTAGTCTCTGCTGGGAGTATAGATCATTTCAAAAAACTATTAGATGAACACCTAAGGGACCACAACATTGAGGGGTATACAATGTAATACTGATATTAAAAACACACACATAGGTTGGACTTGATGGACTTGTGTCTTTTTTCAACCTCATTGACTATGTTACTATAGTCACCTTTACCTTAGATACACATCACGGTACTTACCATTGATTAGACCACTACCACTATATACATTTTGTAGATTCTTGGAGTCACGTTTGGTCACCAGCGAAGTCAGCATGGACATCCCATCCCTCTGGGGATTTGTGGGTTCGCCCTACCCTGGGTTCCATAACCCCTCAGCTCCCAGGATAGATGGTGGAGATGGTCCTCATTTGTCCAGCACTGTGCATGGAGATCTTGTGCCTATATGTAAGTAAGGGGGATGATGACCCTCCCCCCCTCCTTTTCCTTTACACATTTCCCCAGTATTAGGGATGTCATTGGATCACATTGGCCATTAATTCTTTTTACAGATGTTTTGTATGCATCCGCTCCTGACGAGGTGGTGTAATCCCTGAAACATGTAGAGCTTACAAAGATGCATGCATATATGTTTTTTAATATATGATGAAGTATGTGATGGAATTTTTATTCTATTTTACTCATGATCCTTTGTGAAGCAATATTGGCTCATACTTTTCTCCTATATACCATGCTGTGTTATACATTGCGTCATATATTTGTATATATCGTCTGTCTATGGTCACATCATTAGCTATCTTTTGTTATGTACTGATCCAATAAAAAAAAAACTTTTTTTGATCATTAAACTGGTCTCTTCTATGTGCCTCATTCAAAATCCCAAATTCCTCTTTTTTTTTTTGCATCGCAACAGGGATGGAGGCACCCTCCATGGGTGTCTCATTTAAAGTCCCAGACTCTCCTTTTTCCATATAGCAATATGCAAAGGCTTAATTCAGAATTTTCTTTGACTATATAAACAATCTACCTACACAGAGCTACAAACCTGCTCTCGTTTGGGGCTCATTCACGTGGGCTCAGAGGCCTGTACAGCGTGCAGAAGGGGCAAGGCAGAAGGCCCATGGGTTCTGTACAGCCATGGTCAGCAGACTTTAAAATAAGGAAATATATGGATCTTCCCACACATTCAAGCACTTTCATCCATACAGGGACAAATGCACAGCTCTGGATGCAGTCTGTGTTCTTTGATAGATCCATACAGCCGCTTTGTTTGTCAGTCTGTCATTGATTCTAACAGTCTAGCAAAACACAGCTAGCAAGAGAGGGATCACTATGGTGCAGCTGACCAGAGAGGGATCACTTAGACGCAGTTAGCCAGAGAGGAATCACATTCATGCAGTTGGCTGGGGAGGGATCTTTTTGACAAAGTTGGCCATAGAGAGGGATCACTTTGATGCAATTGGCCAGTTAGGGATCACTGTGATGCAGTTAGCCAGATAGGGATCACTGTGATGCAGTTAGCCAGATAGGGATCACTTTGGTGCTATTGGCCATAGAGAGATTACTTTGACACAGTCGGCCAAAGAGGGATCAGTTTGACACAATTGGCCAGAGAGGTATCACTTTGATGCAGTTGCCCAGAGAGGGATCATTTTGGCACAGTTAGCCACAGAGAAGGATCTCATTGACACAGTTGGCCAGAGAGGGATCACACTGATGCAATTGGTCAGAGAGAGATCACTTTGACACAGTTGGTCAGAGAGGGAACCACTTTGACGCAGTTGGCCAGAGAGGAATCACATTCATGCAGTTGGCTGGAGAGGGATCTTTTTGACAAAGTTGGCCAGAGAGGTTACATTGATGCGGTTAGCAAGAGAGGGATCACTTTGATGCAGTTGGCCAGAGAGGGATCACTTTGATGTAGTTGGCCAGAGAGGGATCACTATGACACAGTTAGCCACAGAGAGGGATCACACTGATGCAATTGGCCAGAGAGGGATCACTTTGATGCAGTTGGCCAGAGAGGGATCACTTTGATGCAGTTGTCCAGAGAGGGATCATTTTGGCACACTTAGCCACAGAGAGGGATCACACTGATGCAATTGGCCAGAGAGGGATCACTTTGACACACTTTGACACAGTTGTCCAGAGAGGGATCATTTTGGCACAGTTGGCACACTTTGACATAGTTGTCCAGAGAGGGATCACTTTGACGCAGTTGGTTAGATAGAGATCACTTTGACACAGTAAAGCCTCGTACCCACGAGCCGATGGTTGGTCAACCGAACGTCCAACTCTTGTCCAAATTGGGCGACTGCGTTTTGTCTAGCGTACTGACATGAGTCAAGTAATCGGCCAACAAAGCCGAACGTAGTGACGTGTTCCGAGCGTATAACGAGGGAATTCAGTTAAATGTGATTTGTGAATTATGAAAACAGGTTACACGACCGAACACTTCCTGGATTCCGAGCATGCGTGTTTGCATTTTCAACTTTTTGTTGGCCAACTTTTGTACACATGAGCCAACAATCGGTCAACTCCTTGTTGGCCAACACAGGTTTTCTAGTCTCGTCGTCAAACTTCTGTTGGACGATAATTGGAAATTGGCTGTAGAATCGTGAGTACACACGATCGGATTATCGGCCAACAGGCTGTTGGACGACCGTTGTTGGCCAACAATCGGACCGTGTGTATGGGCCTTTAATCAAAGAGGGATCACTTTGATGCAGTTAGCAAGAGAGGTATCACTGTGGTGCTGACATAAGAGGCAGGGGGCAAAAATTGGGACTTTAACCACTTCAGCCCCGGAAGGATTTCACACTTTAGGATCAGAGCCCTTTTTGCGATTCGGCACTGCGTCGCTTTAACTGAAAATTGCGCGGTCGTGTGACGTTGTACCCAAATGAAATTTGCGTCCTTGTTTTCCCACAAATAGAGCTTTCCTTTGGTGGTATTTGATCACCGCTGCGTCATTTCTGATCGCCGCTATAAACAAAAGAAGAGCGACAATTTTGCAAAAAAAACCCAAATTTCTTACTTTTTGCTAAAATACAAATCCAAAAAAAAAATATAAAAAAACATTTTTTGTCATCGGTTTTGGCCGATTTATATTTTTCCTCATATTTGTGATTAAAAAAAATCGCAATCGGTGTTTATTGATTGGTTTGTGCAAAAGTGGTCGCGTTTACGGATGATGAGAATTCATTTATGGGGCTTTTATTTTTTTTTCCTAGTAATGGCGGCGATCTGCGATTTTTAGCGGTACTGCGATATTGGGGCTGACATGTCGGAACATTTTGACACTTTTTTGGGACCATTGGCATTTATACAGCGATCAGTGCTATAAAAATGCACTGATTACTGTGTAAATGCCATTGGCAGTGAAGGGGTTAACCTGCAGGGGCGCTCTAAAGGTTAACTATGTTCCTTGGGCGTTCTAACTGTATGGGGGCTGCTCTAACAGGGGAAGGGAAGTGATCACAGCTTCCATGTAGAGGAAGGCTGTGATCACAGTCCTTCCCCCTTCACAGAACGGAGGTCCATGTTTACTTACACAGACCTCCGTTCTTTCACTCCGGGGGGGGCATTGCGGGTAGCCGGCGGAGATCGAATCCGCCGCACCGGCTCCCTGGCCCTCCCCGGACACAGTGAGCGCGCGGGCGCGCGCTCACTGTGCGCGATCTCGCAGCCGCCGTCATATGACGGCGTTTTGCCTTACAGAGCCACTCTGTCGCCGTCAAATGCCGATCAGCGGTCGGCAAGCGGTTAAATGAAGGCTTGGCTGGGTAGAGGCACAATCTTCCACCCCTATAATTGGAATAAAAAGAAAGCTAAAAAAAAGCTCTTTCGAGTGTGAGAAAGAGATGCTGGATGGATATGGTAAAATAATTTAAAGAAATAGAACAATATTTTCATATTATATATCATATAATCAATATTCAAATAGGTATACAAAGGTACAAAACATACATTTGATGGTATACAAAAAATTGCCCCCATCCATCATATTGATGTGGTTATGTAAAATATTCCATTAACGATAAACCTGCATTGTCCATGACCTCCAAGTACCCCCGCAGGGGGTTGGTCTACAAGACCTTGTAAAAAATTGTCTTAGGTACAGCGTTTGACGGCAGCTGTTGGCTCTACGCAAGTTTCGTGACTGAATGTCACTCATCAGGAGCTCGTTACTTGTCTAAGGTAAAGAAAAAAATTCATATAGATATATTGGGAAAAATCACCATGCGGGAGGAAACGATAATCCCCCATAATAAAAATTCCCAAGAAAACCAACCTGTTGTATCCATGGACCGTCCACACGCAGGCGGGGGGGACCAACAAGGGGCATCCACAAAAGGGAGCTGAGGCGGGAGGCATGGCAGCAAGATCCCCCCAGGCAAGCCGACATGCAGGGAAACGGGCGTCTCCAGGGTGAATGTGTGTCTGGTGAAGGAATGGGTGGTGATATAAGACTGAGTGGAAGATAATTGTGAGCAGGTGCAACATGAGGGACTGAGGAACCGTGGTTGGAAAAAAAAAAAAAGGGAAAAGGGACGGTGGGGGTTATGAATAATGGTAAAAACGAGTCATGTGTGTAAATACTAATGTAAGTGACCATACCTAAAAAGTGGAGACAGCATGATTGAGTGCATGGTGCATGGCTACAATGATTAAGAATAATCCAGGAGACGCCAGGTGCCGCAAGAGGCATGCCCGATAAGGGCCCAGCCGCCAATAGGGCGCAGGAACAGAAGGGGGAGGGGAGGAAGCCCGACGGGGGGCTGTACTCCAACTCCATAGCGCCCGCGAGCGTGTGTACCCGATCGGCGTCAAGCATCAAGAGATGCCGCACGCATGGCCGGGTGGCGTGGCGTCGACGCACAGCGGGGAAACCCACCCCTCCATGGGACGTAGGAGCGGGGGAGGAGGGAATCCGCGGTGTGCGTCGCAGCTCCCGGCGTGGTGAACCAAGCCAACCCAGAGGAGGCCAGACCAGGGAGGCAAAGGCTGGGAGTACCAACATTGGGAGAAAAAAAAAAAACATTGGGCCAACGTAACTAAACGTAGAGGGAATTGATGGTTAAAACATAAAAAGATAGAACCCAGGAGGTCAAATGGAAACCTGCACTGTGGCAGGTAGTAAAAATGCATTATAACAACACATATTCTCACAAGCGTGTGTCCATCCCTAATTAATACTGACATAAGGGGCAGGGGGCAAAAATTGGGACTTTAAATGAAGGCTTGGCTGGGTAGAGGATCAATCTTCCATTAGGGTTGCCACCTCATCCCTTTAACCACTTCAGCCCCGGAAGGATTTCCAGCTTTAGGACTGGAGCCCTTTTTGCGATTCGGCGCTGCGTCGCTTTAACTGAAAATTGCGCGGTCGTGCGACTTGTACCCAAACGAAATTTGCGTCCTTTTTTCCCCACAAACAGAGCTTTCTTTTGGTGGTATTTGATCCCCTCTGCGTCATTTCTGATTGCCGCTATAAACAAAAGAAGAGCGACAATTTTGCAAAAAAACCCAAATTTTTTACTTTTTGCTAAAATACAAATCCAAAAAAAAAATATAAAAAAACATTTTTTTCACCGGTTTTGGCCGATTTTATATTCTTCCTCATATTTGCGATAAAAAAATTTGCAATCGGCGTTTATTGATTGGTTTGCGCAAAAGTGGCTGCGTTTACGGATTATGAGAATTCATTTTTGGGGTTTTTATTTATTTTTTATTTTTTACTAGTAATGGCGGCGATCTGCGATTTTTAGCGGTACTGCGATATTTCAGCGGACATGTCGG
>BLSH010444247.1:57732-70883 GCA_018402905.1 Glandirana rugosa
AGTGTACCTCGTCAGGAGTCAACCGAATGGGAGGGGGAAGAGAAGGAAAAAAAAAAAGAAAAGACCCCCTCGATATATCAAAGGTAGACCAAAAAGGTCGTCCTGAAAGAGGATCGGAAAAACCAGATGGAAACTATATAGCTCCCCCAGAAAAGAAAAAAAAAAAGGAAGAGAAGGGGGAGGGTAAGCCGACTGAGGACTGCTCCATGTGAATGCCCCCCCGTCCCGCCACGGTTATCAGTACTAAAAAACCTCAATATGTATATCCTCATCTTTAAGATTTATCTCTACTTTCTTTATGAAGATCTTAAATTTAATATGAATAAGCATTACCTCATCATATATTCCTACAAAACACAGGCCGAGGGAAAAACAAAGAAGCGTGTGTGTGTGTGTAGAGAGGCCCAACGTGACACAGCATAATCCCCTGGAGCAATCAACCAGGGGTGCTGAGGACACTTGGACCTCTAAAAACTGAAGGTACTGGTAACCGATAACTGCCATGCATATATTATGCACACAGTTGCACGGTAAACCTCCTAGCACCCCCAGGACTACACCGGAAACCTCCAAAATAAGGGGCAGATCATATAAGCTAGCAGAAGAACAAAAAGGGCCAGCACACACATGGAGTGTTTTAAAGTACATCCTATGTCACATAAATGTATTGCTTTACATCTGAGGATGCATATAGTTAGTGGCGGAAAACGTAACATACAGTTATTTAGAGAAAAGGCTTAAAACTGATATTCTCGTTGAGGCCAGGTGCTTTGGTAGCCTCTAGTTGGAAAATCCATTTTGTTTCCAATTGTAAAAGGCGTTTGTCGATGCTTCCTCCACGAGGAGGGGCTTCGACATGTTCCAATGCAAAAAATTTTATTTGATCCAAATCATAATTATGATATAGGCTGACATGGCGACTAATGGCAGATTCTAGTTTCCCATTAGAGACTTCATATACGTAGTCTCGAATTCTATTGAAAAAGGGGCGTTTCGTCTTGCCTACGTAGAAGACCCGACAACGGCATTCCATATAGTAGACCACCCCTATAGTTTTACAATCCACCAGGTATTTAGGGGTCCAGCGAGTACCATCTGGAAGAAGTACATTTTTGGCCTGCCATACCCAGTTACAGAAATTACAATTTCCGCATTTTTTGGTACCTCTTCGAGGTTTTGCCCAAGGTAGCAATTCCTTAGGAGTAGCCAAATGGCTATGGGTCAAATGATCTCGGAGATTTTTGGCCCGTCTGTATGTGACCATAGGTTTGGGAGGCACATGTTTACTCACCACCGGATCATCAAGAAGAAGGTGCCAATGCTGTTCTAAAATATTCCTAATTTGGTCTGACTCGGCCGAAAACTGAGTGATGATACGTGTGGGTCCCTGTTCACTGCTTTTGGGGCGAGAGAAAAGCAGGGACTCACGAGATCTATTTTTGGTTTTATTAAATGCTTTCTTCAGGCATTTATGGCTGTATCCCCTTTTGAGTAATCGTTGTCGTAAAGATTCAGCTTGTCTGAGAAAGACCTGGTGGTCCCTACAGTTGCGTTTTAGACGTAAATATTGTCCATAAGGGATACTATTTTTGAGAAATTGTGGATGTGAGCTTTTAGCGTGTAAGATGGTATTCGCCGCTGTAGACTTGCAACATAAATCTGTACTAATCCTACCCCCAGGATCCTTGTGGATCTGAACATCCAGGAAGGTCACCGTAGCAAGGTCGCATTGCATCGTAAATTTCAAATTGAATGTATTGGTGTTGAGCCAAAGCATAAATTCGTTGAGTAATGCCCTGGATCCTGTCCAAATCACGAGTACATCGTCGATATACCTGTGCCATGTAAGTACATGGCACAGGTATATAGAGGAAGACTCAGTGAAAAAGACAGATCGTTCCCACCCCCCCAGGTACAGGTTCGCATACGATGGGGCACAACGTGTCCCCATCGCTACTCCCTGCACCTGGAGATAGTGGGAACCATTGAAAAGGAATATGTTGCGAAAGAGAATGTAACGCAACAGATCCAAAATAAATGTATTTAGATTGGCAAGGTTTCTATCTTTCATCCTAAGGAAGTCAGCTATACATTCAATTCCTTTTGTATGTGGGATAGACGAATAAAGTGCTTCCACGTCAATAGTGACGAGCCAGGCACTTTTTGGGATAGTAATGCCCTCAAGGACCCTAAGAAGATCCGCTGTATCTTTAATATAAGAGGGCAGTGCTGTGACCAGCGGTCTAAGATGTTCGTCTACCATAAGACTCGCCTTCTCTGATATGCGGCCAATGCCGGAGACGATCGGTCTGCCAGGTGGATCCCTGTGGTTCTTGTGTATTTTGGGGAGCGCATAGAATGTAGGTATAATTGGATCCACTACATTTAAGAACTCATAGGTGTTTTTGTTTATGATTCCTCTATGGTAGGCATCACTTATTAGCTTCCCAAATTCCTGATAGAACTTGTCTACCTTATTTTCTGATATTTTCATATACCACTCCGTATTTTTTAGGATGTTACGGCACATCCTAACATAATCTTGTCTATTTTGAATTACAATATCCCCCCCCTTGTCGGAGGGTTTAATCACAATCTGGTTGTTCTGTTTCAAGTTTTTGAGAGCTAACCGTTGTTCATCATCCAAATTGGTGTCAATGTAGGCCCCATAGTGACCTTTTTAATATCATGTAGTACTTTCTGTACAAACGACCAGATATGTAAATTCCGCTGCAAGGGGGGAAAATATTGTGACTTGGCTCTGTATTGAAGAGCTCGGGGAAGGCCCTCCTCAACAGACGCACCCAGTGCCTCTGAAGTTGAGGGGGTGTCTCCTTTCTCAGTATCGTCCACTGGGTTGCTTTCTTCCCAAAGTTGCTAAGATCTTTGAGTGCTCTGAAGTCATTAATGGTAAACTCCTGCCATAGTGCCATGTCGCGTGCCTTAATCTCTTTGGGAGTAAGAGTTTTGTCAAAAATTGCATGTAGTTTCCGTGCAAAAAAATAATATCTTTAGCTAGTACAAATTTGTCCAGCTCTTGGACTGGGCAAAAACTCAATCCTAGGCAAAGTAGAGATTCTTCCCTTTGGGTTAGTTTATAGGATGATAAATTAATAATTTGTAATTAGTCTATGCCTTTTTGGTCAGGTGTGGCTGTATGCTGCCTTGTTTTTTGGCTTCCCCCAAAGGGAATGACATTCCGGTTGGGGGTAAATCTTCAGATCTGATTTTGGGGCGAACTGCTTGCTTACCTTGGCCTTGAATGTCCCCTCCCATGGTTGTGCCCATAGCTTCGCTTGTATGTGCTCGCGATGAGGTCCCTTCACCAGAAAGAGGAAATAAAGACAGAGGTTTAAATTGCGCAAAAGAAAAGTTGGAGGAACCCGGAACAGATTTACCCGACGATGAGAAGTCACCCTTGGTGGTATTTTGTCGTTTGGATTGTGATCCTGATTTACCCCTGCTCCCAAATTTGGTCTTTACAGGTTTACCCTTGCCCGAGGAATCCGAGACGATGGATCCTGCCTGTGTGGAGGAAGCAGAGGAGGATGAACATAATGATTGAGCTTCAATATCTATATCCCCCCTATGTTGTCCAGTAGACGTAGGGTTTGTGTGGGTTCTCTCAGTGCGTGTGAATTTCTGTCTGGGGCCCTGTGACCATCTATATGCTTTCTTTGTATCGTATGCAGCTATATCCCTCATCAACTTTTTGTTCTTAGTGAGCACTAATTTCTTGTTGAACCTATTCATAAAGTCAACAAGATCTTTTTGCTTCTCCTCGAAGGCTGGATTAGAAATTATGTGGGGGTTATCCTGCTGCAATGATTGCAGGATTTCATCCAATCCGGAAATTTCTTTTTCATAATGGCTATTGAGAATATCCATCATGCGGAATGAGCATGTCTGGAGGTTCTCTTCCCATATCGTTCTCATTTCCGTGCTTACTATTGGCAATGTTGGAAAGATTTGGATCCGAAGTCCAAAAGGGACACATTTATGTTCTTTGTATAAATCAAAATATTCTTTATGCCAATACAGAGATGATTTTTCAATAAGCAGTTGTTTGACCCGTTGGAACCAAGTTTGAATATCGTGTTGGCCCGCATTCGCCCCTAAGGCCTCATTTCTGATTTGCGTAATAAAGCCTTCCCATTTGTCACCACAGAATTCTGCCATTGTTACTAGAAATGATCAAAGATATAACCAGATAGGTAGTAGACTATCTGTTTGACAATAGGGAGGTGTATACTCTCAGAAAGTACCTCCTAAAAAAGAAGCCGTAAGTGTACCCAAGGTATATAATTCGATGCAAAGAAAAACCCCTTAAATAAGTCCTATCTGTCCACTAAATATGTGTGGTCAGAGGGACTACGATCAAAATAAAGGGGAAATACTAAGGAATGAATGAGAAAACAGAGAGGGCGGCAGTGCTGATGACCAAAGAAATGGGTATCTACTACCCCACAATGTATGGAAAAAAAAAAACAAATAGTATCAGCCACTGCCTATGTCAGTACCACATCCCTAGGCAAAACATAGGAAAAATATTTCTGGGGTGGGGCACCTTCCCAGAAATAGAGAAAAAGGTGGGACTTTGCTGGTACTGAATCAACCCTCTCTGAATGATCAGACATATACACAGAAAGTCTATATGTATAACAAAATTTAATCAAATGGTTACATATACATCATAAAATCACCTATGAATAGGCGAAGAGAACAAAAAATACATAAAACATGAAAACCGAACAGACAGAACATGACCCGATAGGTCTAGATACTCCCAGTCAGTGGAGAAGATGTGATATGACTCCGATGACTGGCTGATGAATAAAGGAAGACGAAGGATATGTGTCTCTTTTACCTACGCGTTTCGCCTGTTATGGCTTCCTCAGGGTAAACAAAGATAGAGACCCACAAGGGTATACATATCCTAAATAGACAAAAAGTAGTCCGGTAAAAAGTAGAAATATACAGTATAAGATTATATTAGGTAAACAATGTCCCGTTTCCGGGATAAATATTGATCTCAAACTATTCGAGTCTGATCATTATATCAATTTAACAAATACTTTATCCAACCAGCTGTCAAATAAGACAGAGAATGGAAGAAATATATATTCATATTGCATGTACAGAATCTAGTAACATAAATTGTAAATACCTTGGAACTTGAGATTGAGAGAAAACACTCCATGTGATAGTATGACCTGCCCGTTTCACTCCTGATATTGTGTAAACATAGAGAGGATGTATTACAATTGCCGTATGTACGGCTTGTCCATGCCTCAAGCTTGAGAGGGAGGTAAAGGTAAAAGAGATCTGGTCCTTATGGGATTGACCGGAGTGTGTCCTGTATGGCGCATCCAAGCAGAACCGTGCAACTACAAATTGATGTACTGGAAAGGGGGATGGTACGACTAGCCACAGACAGCATCTGATGGTCATAAATGGGATAAGATAAGTATGTTGTATCTATGCACAAAACAAAAACGGGGAAAGAAAAAAAAAAAAAGGTGATAAAAACACCAAATTAATGCCACATACCCGTACTGGAAAAATCGTGTAGGTATGGTCTAGGGTAGAATGTCAAAGTACTACGTCAAAATAGAACACTACGGTCGCTGCAGTGTAAGGCTGAGGATGGAAGTACCTGAGGGGAAAACAGAGGCTGATAGGGGTACAACTAAAGGCAGCCCATTCATCAAGTTTTCCCCTATCTATCAGGTAACTGTTGAATAAACAATCCTATCCTCGTAAAAGCAAACAATTAAGACTGCACAAAAAACCCTCTAGGTAAAAGAAGATTACCTTGATTAACATAGAGGTAGGTCGTCTCCTCACATCAAATGGCGTCAGTGCTAATGCAATCCGCGTTTGATTTAAATAGTGTGGTTTTTGGCGCCAAAACATGGAGCTGGGCGCACCGGAAGTGACTCACAGGAAGCCCGCATCAACATCCGGATGCCCTATAGGTCATCACCGCAGGTCCATTCAGGAAGTGGAAATCCCCCTGTAGGCATATTCCCACATATGCACCGGACACATACTTCCGGTACATCAGGAACGGACCCGCCCAGATCGCCAACACAACACAGTGTCAGCATTGACGCAGAGATCCCGCACTTATCGCCATAAGCAGTAGATCCCACCTCATCCATATGACCAGTACATCGGGCGTTATTAGGTGGCCCACGTAAACCCCTATCGTCCAATGGGAGGAGGTCACATCAAAAACGTTGGACACCAAGTGGCGGGACGGTGGTGGCTAGGAGAAAGTCCTGCCGGAAAAACCAGATGGAAACTATATAGCTCCCCCAGAAAAGAAAAAAAAAAAGGAAGAGAAGGGGGAGGGTAAGCCGACTGAGGACTGCTCCATGTGAATGCCCCCCCGTCCCGCCACGGTTATCAGTACTAAAAAACCTCAATATGTATATCCTCATCTTTAAGATTTATCTCTACTTTCTTTATGAAGATCTTAAATTTAATATGAATAAGCATTACCTCATCATATATTCCTACAAAACACAGGCCGAGGGAAAAACAAAGAAGCGTGTGTGTGTGTAGAGAGGCCCAACGTGACACAGCATAATAGCCTGGAGCAATCAACCAGGGGTGCTGAGGACACTTGGACCTCTAAAAACTGAAGGTACTGGTAACTGATAACTGCCATGCATATATTATGCACACAGTTTCACGGTAAACCTCCTAGCGCCCCCAGGACTACACCGGAAACCTCCAAAATAAGGGGCAGATCATATAAGCTAGCAGAAGAACAAAAAGGGCCAGCACACACATGGAGTGTTTTAAATTACATCCTATGTCACATAAATGTATTGCTTTACATCTGAGGATGCATATAGTTAGTGGCGGAAAACGTAACATACAGTTATTTAGAGAAAAGGCTTAAAACTGATATTCTCGTTGAGGCCAGGTGCTTTGGTAGCCTCTAGTTGGAAAATCCATTTTGTTTCCAATTGTAAAAGGCGTTTGTCGATGCTTCCTCCATGAGGAGGGGCTTCGACATGTTCCAATGCAAAAAATTTTATTTGATCCAAATCATAATTATGATATAGGCCGACATGGCGACTAATGGCAGATTCTAGTTTCCCATTAGAGACTTCATATACGTAGTCTCGAATTCTATTGAAAAAGGGGCATTTCATCTTGCCTACGTAGAAGGCCCGACAATGGCATTCCATATAGTAGACCACCCCTATAGTTTTACAATCCACCAGGTATTTAGGGGTCCAGCGAGTACCATCTGGAAGAAGTACATTTTTAGCCTGCCATACCCAGTTACAGAAATTACAATTTCCACATTTTTGGTACCTCTTCGAGGTTTGGCCCAAGGTAGCAATTCCTTAGGAGTAGCCAAATGGCTATGGGTCAAATGATCTCGGAGATTTTTGGCCCGTCTGTATGTGACCATAGGTTTGGGAGGCACATGTTTACTCACCACCGGATCATCAAGAAGAAGGTGCCAATGTTGTTCTAAAATATTCCTAATTTGGTCTGACTCGGCCGAAAACTGAGTGATGATACGTGTGGGTCCCTGTTCACTGCTTTTGGGGCGAGAGAAAAGCAGGGACTCACGAGATCTATTTTTGGTTTTATTAAATGCTTTCTTCAGGCATTTATGGCTGTATCCCCTTTTGAGTAATCGTTGTCGTAAAGATTCAGCTTGTCTGAGAAAGACCTGGTGGTCACTACAGTTGCGTTTTAGACGTAAATATTGTCCATAAGGGATACTATTTTTGAGAAATTGTGGATGTGAGCTTTTAGCATGTAAGATGGTATTCGCCGCTTTAGACTTGCGATATAAATCTGTACTAATCCTACCCCCAGGATCCTTGTGGATCTGAACATCCAGGAAGGTCACCGTAGCAAGGTCGCATTGCATCGTAAATTTCAAATTGAATGTATTGGTGTTGAGCCAAAGCATAAATTCGTTGAGTAATGCCCTTGTGACTTTCTTGACACAGACCTCCTTAAGGAATGGAGGCACATATCAGATTTTTGTTCCATGCAATGGATTAAAGTTATAATACAACAAAGAACAAAGAAAATAGTAAAACTCACCACAGTTATTCAGAGTATTTTTCAGATATCTCTGGACATCCTGACTTCTGCCATAGAGATAGATGGTTTAACAACATGCTCAATAAAATTTCTTCCAAAGAGAAGGTCGTTATAAAGAGGAAAACCACGAAACTTAATCAAGATTTAGAGGACTTCCAACAAGATAAGGTGTATACGTGGGCTCAACATAATAAATTTTCCTTACGTCAGGGCCCCCATACAGAGCCTTTGATACATCCCACTTCTGGTAGGAATAATGATTTCAATGTAGGCCAAGAACTATATTCTGAACAGTCCAGTGATGATGTGGACTTACAGACTCTCTCCGACATGGCCCCCTTTGTACATGCAGAGCTTAAACCTCCTTCCACTTTTTATCCCACACAAGCCAAGGGCCCATTTATTGATACGTTTTATCATGCTACCTTCTCTGATTTACGCGTCTGCACAAAATAAACTTTATAAACATCACAATTTGACTCCACAAGAAAGATCAGCACTCACGTCCCTCAGTAAAAATCAGAGTATTGTTATCAAGGAAGTTGATAAAGGGGGAGGGATTGTAATTCAGTTCATTATCTTAAGGAAGCCTCCAGACTGTTGAGTGATCCAGGTACATACATAAAACTCCCACGAGACCCACTTGACTCTTATAAATTAGAACTGAAACAGTTAGTGGATCTTGCTTTCGCTGGTTTGCCCTTAGAAGCCATTACAGCCATGCCTACTAATAGGCATGGCTGTGAATGGCCAGTGCATCATGTGACCCAGCCTCTTTATAAGATGGAGTCACAGTGCTGCATGTCACATGCTCTCAGAGACTCTGACTAGTGTAGGGAGAGGAAGCTCCCGGCGTTGTTGTGAGGGACAGATTGCAGATATTTTAACATCTCTTCCTGCATTATAGGACAATCTGATTCTGGACTAATTAGAGATTACTACTACTGCTGCTCTGAGGGACAGATTGCAGATCTCACCCTGCATTACACAATGATCTGATTCTGGACTAATTAGAGATTTCTCATACTGCTGCTTTGAGTGACAGATTGCAGATCTAACCCTGCATTACAGAACGATCTGACTGCACTAGGTAGAGGCTTCTGCTTAGAGGGACAGATTATATTGTTCTAAAATCATCTCCTAGTTCTATAGGGTCAGATTCCAGCTGTCGCTTAGAGGGACAGATTATTGTTCAAAAATCATCGCTTACTCCTATAGGGCCAGGTTGCAGCTGTTGCTGTAAGAGACAGATTATTGTTCAAAAATCATCGCCTACTCCTATAGGGCCAGGTTCCAGCTGTTGCTGTAAGTGACATATTATTATTCAAAAATCATCACCTACTCCTATAGGGCCAGGTTCCAGCTGTTGCTGTAAGGGACAGATTATTGTTCAAAAATCATCACCTACTCCTATAGGGCCAGGTTCCAGCTGTTGCTGTAAGGGACAGATTATTGTTCAAAAATAATCGCCTACTCCTATAGGGCCAGGTTCCAGCTGTTGCTGTAAGGGACAGATTATTGTTCAAAAATCATCTCCTAGTTCTAAAGGGAGAGGTTCCAGCTGTTGCTGTAAGGGACAGATTATTGTTCAAAAATCATTGCCTACTCTTATAGGGCCAGGTTCCAACTGTTGCTGTAAGTGACAGATTATTGTTCAAAAATCATTGCCTACTCCTATAGGGCCAATTCCAGCTGTTGCTGTAAGGGACAGATTATTGGCTACATAGTACATTTGCGGGCACAATGAGGAGAGCATCAAATAAGGGACGTGGTCATGGTGCTGATGGTGATGCTGGTGCTGCTAGTGTTGGTCGTGTTGGTGAAGCTCCTGTTGGAAGGAGAGGATGTGGTCGATGGGTACCAGCTACACTCACACGTAAAACACCTTCCTCAGGTAGCCAACAGAACCTTCACCGTTATATGGTAGGCCCGAATGCCGCTCAACAATTGGTGAGGCCAGAACAAGTACATGCGATAGTAGATTGGGTGGCTGACAATGCCTCCAGTTCCTTCACATTGTCTCCCTCCCGGTCCCTTGATGAAAGCTCAGAGTTGGCACCTGAACCCCATGGCCATCTGTCTTTCACCTCAGCTTCTTGTAAATTAGCCAAGCAGTCTGAGTCCCAAGTCATGCAAAAGACTCTTATGCTTTTTGATGACTCTCCTGGTGTGTTTTCCGTGGGCCATCCACATAGCACTGCCCCTGAAGTGGAAGACATTGAGTGCACTGATGCCCAACCACTTCTGTTGCAGGATGAGGACATGGAAACACCAGTGCAGCACGTCTTAGATGATGACGAAACACAGGTGCCAATTGCTGCAGCTTTCCTCAGTGTGCAGACTGACACAGTGGTGAAGGGTGGGTGGAAGATGATGGGGAGGAGGATGATGAGGTCCTAGACCCCACATGGACAGAGGGTCATGCGAGTGACGTATGCAGTTTGGAGGAAGAGGTGGTGGTCGCACAGAGGCACCAGCACAGCAAAAGAGGAAGCAGGTTGCAAAAGCGGAGCGAGCGTCCCCTAGACAGTATGTCTGCTACTACCCACCGCACCCAGGGACCTAGCACACCAAAGGTAGCTCAAAGGCATTCCCGCACGTGGCAGTTCTTCACACAATGTGCTGACGACAAGACACGAGTATTTTGCAAGCTGTGCAATGATAGCCTGGGCCGGGGCAGAAATGTTCTAAACCTGACCACAACCTGCATGATCGAACATCTAAATTCAAGGCACAAGCTGCATTGGAATGATTACCTCAAAATCCAAGAAAGGTCTCGGCCTCCTCCTGCTTCCTCTTCTGCTGCTGCCTCAGCCTCTTCCTCCACCTCTACCGTGACAGTGTCACCTGCCACCCAGCAAACAGACGATATGACAGCAATGCAACCATGTCCGCCACCGTCCCCAAGCATTTCCACACCATGGTTCCATGGAAGCTTACAGCTCTCCATCTCCCAAAACACTGGAGAGAAAGAGGAAGTACCCCCCTACCCACCCACGATCCCTGGCCCTGAATGCCAGCATTTTAAAATTCCTGGCCTTTAAAATGCTGTCATTCCGTTTTGTGGACACGGCAGTTTCAAAAACCTGATGGCGGTGGCTGTCCCACAGTACGTGGTCCCCAGCCGCCACTACTTTTCCAGGCGAGCCATCCCTTCCCTGCACAAACAAGTCGGGGACAACATCAAGTGTGCACTGTGCAACCCCATCTGTGGCATGGCCCACATAACCACTGATACCTGGACCAGTAAGCACGGGCAGGGACGCTATATCTCGCTAACTGCACACTGGGCAAATGTAGTGGTGGGTGGGCCTGAGCCAGCTAGCCATTTGGCGCATGTCCTTCCACCACAGAGGATTGCAGGGCATTTCTCTTTGCCTCCTGTTGCTTCCTCCTCCTACTGCGCTTCCTCCTCCTCGACCACCTCCTCATCCGCTCAGCGTAACACCTTCACCACCAACATCAGCACATCCAGGGGGAAACGACAGCAGGCTGTTTTAAAACTGATATGTTTGGGGGATAAACCCCACACTGTGCAGGAGCTGTGGATGGGCATTGAACAACAGACCGATGAGTGGTTGTTGCCATTGAGCCTCAGGTGGTGTGCGACAATGGGCGAAATCTCGTAGTGGCTCTGGGCCTAGCCCATTTGACGCACATCCCTTGCCTGGCGCATGTGCTGAATTTGATGGTACAGAATTTTCTAAAAAAAAACCCGGATATGTCAGAGCTGCTGCAGAAAGTGCGGGCCATCTGTGCGCACTTTCGGCGTTCTCACCCTGCTGCTGCTCGCCTGTCTACGCTGCAGTGGAACTTCGGCCTTCCCGCTCACCGCCTCATATGCGACTCTCAAGATGGATCTCCACCTTGCACATGCTGGAGAGACTGTGCGAGCAGCAGCAGGCAATAGTGGAGTTTCAGTTGCAGCACGCACAGGTCAGTCGCTCTGCGGAACAGCACCACTTCACCACCAAAGAGTGGGCCTCCATGTGAGACCTGTGTAGCGTATTGCGGTGTTTTGAGTACTCCACCAACATGGCCAGTGCCAATGACGCTGTTCTCAGCCTTACTATCCCACTTCTATGTCTCCTTGAAAAAACACTTCGGGCCATGATGGAAGAGGATGTGGCACAGGAGGATGAGGAGGAGGAGGAGGAGGAAGAAGAGGGGTCATTTCCACGGTTATCAGGCCAGTCATTCGCAAGTGGCTCGGAGGGTGGGTTCCTGCAGCAGCATAGGCCAGGTCAAAAATTTCAAGCCAGGGCACAGTTCTGGAGGACGAGGAGGACGAGGAAGATCATGAGGAGGAGGAACCGCAGCAGGGTGGCAGCCAACGCAGCTCATGGGCATCACTGGAGCGTGGCTGGGGGGATACGGAGGACACCGATGATATACCTCGTACAGAGGACAGCTTGTTTTTGCCTCTGGGCAGCCTGGCACACATGGCCGACTACATGCTGCAGTGCCTGTGCAACTACAGCCGAGTTTCCCACATTGTAACGTGTGCCGATTACTGGGTGGCCACCCTGCTGGATCCCAGTTACAAGGACAACGTGCCGTCCTTAATTCCCTCACTGGAGCGTGAGAGGAAGATGCGCGACTACAAGAGCACGCTGGTAGAGGCGCTGCTGAGGGCATTCCCAAATGATACCGGGGGCTCAGCGGAAGCACAAGGTGAAGGCAGAGGAGGAGGTAGAGGCCACCAACGCAGCTGTGCCACCGCCAGCACCTCAGAAGGCAGGGTTAGCATGGCCGAAATGTGGCAAAGCTTTGTCAGCAGCCCGCCACAACAAACAGCACCACCAGCTGATAGACAACGTCTTAGCAGGAGGCAGCATTTCAGCAACATGGTGCAAGAGTATGTGGGCACACGCCTACACGTACTGCCTGATGGGTCTGCCCCATTCAACTTCTGGGTCTCTAAATTGGCCACATGGCCTGAGCTTGCCCTTTATGCCTTGGAGGTGCTGGCCTGCCCTGCAGCCTGTGTATTGTCGGAACGTGTGTTTAGCACGGCAGGGGGCGTTATCACAGACAAGCGGAGCCGTTTGTCCACATCCAACGTG